>JANRMT010062837.1:90142407-90156006 GCA_026402145.1 Polypterus bichir lapradei | reverse complement strand
ATGAAGACCTTTGAGAGGCTGGTCCTGAACTATATGAGCCCTCTTGTAATAAACCACCTGGGCCCACCACAGTTTGCCTATTGGGTCAAAGACTGGAGTGGAGGATGTGATGGTCTGTCTGCTCCAAGAGGCTTATTCTCACCTGGACCAAGCCGGCAGCACTCTGAGGATGATGTGTTTTGATTTCTCCAGTGCCTTCAATTCCTGTTAAGGGGTAAACTCAGAGATATGCAGATCTATCTATCTATTTATCTATCATATAGTGCCTTTCATATCTATCTATCTATCATATAGTGCCTTTCATATAGTGCCTTTCATATCTATCTGTCTATCTATCTATCTATCATATAGTGCCTTATCTATCTATCTATCTATCTATTGATTCCTATCCTATCTTATCCTTTCCAGTAAAAAGGGCTTCTGATATGGAGCTCAAAAAACTTTTAAGATACGAAAGTATTTCTTGTTTTTTTTGTTTTTTTTTTTTATCTTAGTACCACTTGTCTCAATTTTTCTCATGTCAGTAAAGAAAATACAGTGTTATCTAACCTACTATATACATAAGGTAAGTTTAATATTATGAAAAGGTCACCATTTCATTTGGAGTTGTTGACTATTCTTAAACTATATAACTATTATGTAAATTTATTTTATGAGAACAGCACACAAGGTATCCCTTAAAATGGGCGTGATGACAAGGATTCAAATGCCTGGGTGTTAATGTCACGTAATGTCACAGCCACTAAATGTCTTTGGGCCTGTGCAATTAGATTGACTCACCAATGCAGAAGAGCTCTGGGGGTCTGCAGTTAGTTCCTATTCGTGTACTGTTGACCACATGGTATGCAGTTAGACCCTTGTGGTGTACTGTTGACCACATGGTATGCTGGCCGCTACATGCTGTAGTTGTCCATTCATCCGCTACGGGGTGCTAGTCGGTCAGGTCTCTGGTCCACTCTATGGGAGCTGTGGTCACTAAGGCTGTTAAATGGTGCATACTTGTACTTGGCAGTTAGTTTGAGAGGTTGAATCCACGCCACTGTGCACCCTAAATTTCTACGTAAATGGCCCTGTACGACTTTGAGGATGTGGGAGAAAGACTGGAGTACAAATAGGAATACACAAGCAAACACAGAGTGAATGTGTAAACTCCACATCATTTATTAGGAGCTTACTTGAGCAGGGCCCTTAACCTGAAAATTGTTCCGTGGCGCTGCTGTACAATGGCTGACCCTGCACTTTGACTCCCAAAGTTCAAGCAAAAAGGCAATTTTCCCCCTGAAATGAATAAAGTGTGTCAATTCAAAATCAAACTTGTCATGTCGTGACTAGTGTTGATCAGTGAAATTTGCGATTTACTGGGTTTGCTGGACAATTTGCAGAGCCATCGGCCGACACAAACTTTTTTTTTCCCAGCGCCCCATGATGCTGTGAGATGCCAATGTGACATCACAAAGTTGTAACAGCCATGTTGGATGGGGATGTCACTACCCGACCAGTGCTACTTGCCCAATCTGACACGCGTACTGTAAGTGTACTTGACCTGCCACTTTACGGTGCTGCCCGATCCTCTTGACACGTTTGCAATTACGAAATACAGGTAGAGCTGGAATTGTAAAACGTCCAAAGAGTTCATCATAATTTATGCTGTAAATAAATGTAACGGTTCATGTATGTAGTGATGTTTGAGCAGCGACATTGAACAGGACTAAAAGTCAGAGCACAGGAGTCATTTTAATGTTATCAACTATAATATTAATAAAATCTACAGGACAAGCTGGCAGGAGTTGCTGTTTTCCTATTAAGGCCCTGGCTACATACAGACAATGTGTTTAAAGCCTTTAATTTAAATAAAACAGGGCTTTTAATCTCTTTGAAGTACTACAATGCATTCATTTTTTCTTTATTGTGCAAATTGTCTCAGTATAAAGATATGCATGAAAGAGAATGCAGAAAAGATGTCTTTTTTAAAATCATTTAGGTGTCTAGGGAGCTTATTCATAAATTAAATGTGGAAATCAAGTCTAATGAAATGGCTAATGTGATAATAAAAAGTTACTTAGTTTTATCCTTAAAGTGGTGTAATTCTAAAAAGAAAACAACTGAAGACGCTTAAGGATAACAAATTAGGGCATCACATTTCATTTCCAGTAGGGAATATTAGAAACAGTGATTGCAAATTATTAGAAAGTGTGGAAAATAGTCTTAGCAAAAGTTTACAGTCCTGCAGGAGTGGCTGGACTCACTCTTGGTGACAAGGTGACAAGCTCTGCAACATGGGAGGACCTTGAAGTAGCACCGCTGATTCTTTATGTTGAGAGGGGCTGCTTAATGTAATTTAGGCGTGTAGGTGGCATGTTGCTGGGCTTCTTCGTTGGGAGTTGTGTAAGGCAAGGCCCAAGGACAGACCCTGGGCACACTGGAGCAAGGATGGTGCTTACCTTGCTAGAGGGCTGATAAAGCCGGCCAGTTTGCAGGTGGGCACATTGGATTCCTAGCAGCGATAAACCAAAGATGCCCTTACCCAGCTGTGAGGCCAGCAGGATGGAAGGATAGGGGAAGACAACCTGGCAGGGCCACTTAACCCGACATGCCTGGTGCTTTACTACCAGGGCGTACACCCACAAGGCATGCTGGGAACTGGAGTTTCATAGGGCAGCCAGTGCTAGGGCATAACCTGTTGAAGCACTTCCAGCTCAAACAGAAGCCCAACAAAGCAGGGATAATTAATTCCATAAAAGAAGTCGCTCAATCTTATCCAGGCAAGTTGGAGTTGGGTGGAAGAAGGACAAAACTCACCTGGAGGAGTGGAGGAGACTCAAGAAAGAAAGAAAGAAAGAGAGAGAGAGAAGAATTTGGAATTTTGATTGCATTTATTAAAATAGCCTTTTGTATGGTAATTTATAATAATAAACCTTGCATTTGTACCTGGGACTTGTGTCTGGGGTTTGGGGTTCTGCAACACCCCCTACTGGTCACCAGGTGAGCTCAAAGCACTCCCAAGGCAGCCACATGAAAAACACCACACAGATTATTGGTCTCAAAGCTGGTACATAATAAAACGTATCACCTGCCTGAAGCCATTCAGCAAGACTCCAGTAAAATGTGAGTGTTGACAGTACATATCGGGGACCCATCAAGGCAGAGTAGAATATTCAAAGTCATATTCGTCAGGCCATACTGTATGCAGCTGCTTCATTTTAGGCATCCTATTAAACATTTACAGTTCATTTTAAAGGAAAGAAAACCTGTCATAAGGCACAAAGACTTACCTATGGAAATCTCATCAAAAGCTAAGAAGCCCGACGCGTTGCCCAAAGTGTTTGTGGCTGTGACGTTCACTCTGTATTTGTTATTGGAAAAAATTTCAGGCAATTTCACGTGACATCGGTTTTTATGAATGGGATCTTTCTGGACTTGCAGATCTTGGAGTCCATGTCTAAAATTGAAGAAAAAAAGAACATTTAAGATATTTAAGAGTTGTTACCTGGACAGTGAAAGGCACCTGCAGTAGGGGGAGTGTTTTGATCCAGAAAACACCATTAACGACATTTGGGAATGTTATAAGGATTCATTCAATGGTTAATTTAAAATTGGTACAAATCACGACTCTGCATCGGCATCAAACCTTAAAATTAGAACAGCCTCCTTATAAAATGTATTTTACACCCTGAGTGGCCCGGTACCGGGCCGAGCGATCATTTAAAAATCTTTCATTACATCATACAGGTGAACTTTGCCACACATCGACACAACAATACATCACTTGTAAGTGACAAGTGTCGACTTCACCCTCCTGTGGTGTTATGGGTCCCCAGCTCGCTTAGCAAAGGCCGTTTCTTTTTAAATAAATAATCACCGCACTCGCGGCAGCTTAGTGAGGGGGCGTGGTGGCCATAGCAAACCATGGGGCGATCTGCGGTGTGGGCATTTCTCACCTAGTGCACAGGTGAGGAACTGCCCACATTCGTGATTGTTCCCGTGGCTAATGTGCTGCAGCTGCTATGGCCCCTCGCAATATAAAAAGAAGCGCGAGTCAGTTGGGAGAAAAAAAGATTAGAGAGAAAAAAAAACGAAAAGAGAAAGAAAGGACGGAGGTTACAGGGAGCGAGGAAGCAAGTCGGTGCAAGAGAGAGAGAGATGCACGGTGCGTGTGTGTGGGCGAGTGAACGAGCGCTCGTGGGCAGCTGCAAGGAAGCTGGGTGTTAGGCCGACACCCAGGTGTTGACGTTGAAGTCACTCCCGCTGAGCGAGCAGGTAGCGGGAGTGACCAGGGAAAGGCGACTGGCCACGTAAGGCCGGAAAGGCAGCGGGAGTCGGGAGGCTTGGTCGGGGATTACCCAACGTGAGCGTCCTGGCCGTTGGATATGAACCATGTCTCGGGACTGGGATGAGTGCCATCCCGAAGCCAGGGATCGGGAGGTCTCCAGTCTCGTGTGGATGTGAGGTGTAAAAGGGCAGCTGCAGAGTGTCTCGCCGGCTGCAAAGCCCATGCGGGAGAAGCAGGTGAGATACTAACAGAAAAGAAGCACCAGGCTTGTCATTGTTGTGAGACTGCTTCCTGTATGAACGTTTTAACCTCGATTTTTAAGGATTGTTTTTTTCTATTGATTTTAACCTCCACGTTTTTCTTTTATTGGATTATTTATTTGAACAGTTTTGAAAGCACTGCACTATTTTGTTGAACACTGTTTTGTTGGATTTTTAAATAAAGCACTTTTGCACATCTTTACCATTCCCTTGCTCAATTGTTATTGCCTCAACTGTCTAGCTCATCGGTGACATTAGCGACAGTGTTGGGTTCAAGGGCTCCCGAACAGCAATGGGAGCATGGCGTCGAACCCACATCGTCACACCTCCTAGTAATCAAATTGTTGCAATATTTACACTTGACCTTTAATCTGGTTTGAAATCATATGTGTGGTGTTTCATAAATTGTCACAAAAAATATTTGAAAATAATTATAGTAATTATTCTATATAAGGAATACCCATGTTGTGTGTCAATCAAAAGATCCCAACCAATAGATTTCAACCAATGCGATGAACCCTGAGCAAACGTGAGCTACAGGCTGAAAACTGGAAGCAGCGTTACACTATTCTTCTGATTTTTCGGGTGCACTCACATTTGACTTCACAAAACAACAGCAAATGCCTACAAGTGACACATCGGTACTTACAGTAGATACTCCTGATCAAAACAAGTGCAAGCACCTAATTGTACAATGAATCAATCATGAGATATCCTCCAAATAAGAGGAGGCATGGGCCACCTTTGGCAGATACCACCTCACAATTCTAGGTCATTAGCTCAGACTCAATAGGTCACACACTCACAAATCTCATACCATTGGATGGCAGCACATGTGACGCCTCCAATGATGCGTAGATGTCTAGATATGGACGTAATGAGACACAGCTTGGGGACGTGTGTGCTCAACTATGGCACATTAACAGAAAATGGTAATAGAGCATCAAAGAGCTTCATTGAGAATCTTTTTCGCTTATTTTCAGAAACAGAAAATTGGCTTCAAGTCGACCAAAACTCACTTTGAACAAGGTTTTGGAGGCTATCTCCAAAGACAGAGATAAAGACCTAGCTGATTTTGAGCCTGGCACAGACAGAAGTCTTTCCTGAGAAAGTTAACTTGCTAATGGTAACTCTGTGTAATTTCGTTATTTAGTTTTGTTTTTTTTGGTGTCGATCGTTGTTACTCGAAAGTACGGTATTATGTGTAATATTATATTGACAGTGGCACCATCAAGACACCATAATGTACAATTTATAATTCATAATATGTATATATTATATATACACTTGCGGTGGGCTGGCGCCCTGCCCAGGGTTTGTTCGTTTGCGCCCTGTGTTGGCTGGGATTGGCACCAGCAGACCCCCGTGACCCTGTAGTTAGGATATAGCAGGTTGGATAATGGATGGATGGATATATATACACTTCAATGGCCACTTTATTAGGTACACCTGATCAATGGCTTGTTAACACAAATATCTAATCAGCCAATCACATGGCAGCAACTCAATACATTTCAGCCTGTAGACATCGTCAAGATGACCGGCTGAAGTTCAAAGAAATTATTTATTTACAAATCTCTTAAGTTTTTATATGTGCTAGACACCCTTCTTCTTGGGTCAACTGGGTGAATCTCACTGGTCATGAAATGGTATCACTTCACAACTCTTTTTACAATGTGAAACAAATTCAGGTTGATTGGCTTATCGCTAACTAGCCATCCCCCGCAGCTCCGTCCACGTAGTAGTGAAACAGGACAAACTTTAAAAATCAATAAAAAAAATTTAAAAAAATGTCATTTGGATTGAGAAGAATTTATATTGATAGCTTTCGTATCTGAGGGCCTCTTGATATACAATATTGTTAGTTTTGCTATCAGGGGTAAGGACATATAGGTTTCTTGGGGAACTAACCCAGGAGAAAGTGATGTAAAGGTGACCATGCAAGGACCATGGAGAGCTAAGATCAACCCCTGCCAACTTGAGTGTCTGTCCCTGGGCCTTGTTAATTGACAACCCTAACCCTAATTAAAAGGGCATATCCGTCGCGGTCAGAGGAATATGAGGGATTAAAACCCTCTCGCCAATGCCAGATCCTCTGATGATTATCGCCTCTATGATGTTGTTCTGATGCTGACAGACCTGGAGACGGATACCATTGCAAAGTTTGGGAGGGCTCAGGTTTCTCAAAATGATAATCGGTGCTTCTACTTTTAGTGCTAAGTTGTGCGGTGACATACCAGGAGGATTAATGAAATTTTAAAATTCTGTAGGATAATGAACTGAATCGTTGCCTTCTAAAACAGTATCTATTGAAGTGTACAGTACAGGCCAAAAGTTTGGACACACCTCCTCATTCAATGTGTTTTCTTTATTTTCATGACCATTTCCAGCACTCCATCACTCTCCTTCTTGGTCAAATAGCCCTTACACAGCCTGGAGGTGTGTTTGGGGTCATTGTCCTGTTGAAAAATAAATGATCGTCCAACTAACCTGACTTCTGCACAACACAACTGCTGGTCCCAACCCCATTGATAAAGCAAGAAATTCCACTAAATAACCCTGATAAGGCACACCTGTGAAGTGAAAACCATTTCAGGTGACTACCTGTTGAAGCTCATCGATAGATAGATAGATAGATAGATATCTATCTATCTATCATAGTGTAGTTGGCAAGATCACACAGATAGATAGATAGATATCAATTATAGTGTAGTTGGCAAGATCACACAGATAGATAGATAGATATCAATTATAGTGTAGTTGGCAAGATCACACAGATAGACAGATATCAATTATAGTGTAGTTGCAAAATCACACAGATAGATAGATAGATAGATAGATAGATACTTTATTAATCCCAAGGGGAAATTCACAAATGCCAAGAATGTGCAAATCAGTAATCAGAGCAAAGGGTGGCTATTTTGAAGAAACTAGAATATAAAACATGTTTTCAGTTATTTCACCTTTTTTTGTTAAGTACATAACTCCACATGTGTTCATTCATAGTTTTGATGCCTTCAGTCATGAAAATAAAGAAAACACATTGAATGAGGAGGTGTGTCCAAACTTTTAGCCTGTACTGTATATCCATGACAGCATGTCAAATAATGTGAGCACCAATTGATTCATTTTATAAACAGCGTCGTTTCTTGGAGCGAGGATAGAACATTCCCCAAACTAAGAACGAGGAGTATCTACAATCAAAGACATGTCCGGGTCTACTGCAGTAATAAGTTTGTTCAAATCTTGAACTGAGGTGCACAGATTGTCATTGTTTAATGAGCATTTAAGGCACCTCGTCGGCACGAGTTCGTCTTGGGATGACTGACAAAGTCTGACAGAAGTCTCCTGCGAAGAGAACTGTAGCACACACATAGCTCTGACCGCTCTCTCAAAAACGTCAAACGTTATTCCTTAACAATCTCTAGATGTCTGCTGAACAAACAGGTATCTTTAGATTACAATTCAACATGTGGCGAGATGTAGAGCGACTCGAACGGAGGCTGGCGTGTGAGTGAGGAGGGCCCGCTTTCCCCTCCCCTCAGCCTGCAGCCTTTCTCTTGGATTTGCACAAATAAATCGGTACTGCAAGCGAACTTTGGTACTTAACATGATGACAGAAGTCATAAAATCAACCCGAATGTTCAAGCAAATTATAGAAAAAAAATGATCTAAATCCGTAAAGTAGTTCACTTGTGAAAAGCGGACAGACAGACATTGGATTTTGAATATATATATATATATATATACAGTGCATCCAGAAAGTATTCACAGCGCATCACTTTTTCCACATTTTGTTCTGTTACAGCCTTATTCCAAAATTGATTACATTCATTTTTTTCCTCAGAATTCTACATACAACACCCCATAATGACAACATGAAAAAAGTTTACTTGAGGTTTTTGCAAATTTATTAAAAATAAAAAAACTGAGAAATCACATGTACATAAGTATTCACAGCCTTTGCCATGAAGCTCAAAACTGAGCTCAGGTGCATCCTGTTTCCCCTGATCATCCTTGAGATGTTTCTGCAGCTTAATTGGAGTCCACCTGTGGTAAATTCAGTTAATTGGACCTGATTTGGAAAGGCACACACCTGTCTATAGATGGTCCCACAGTTGACAGTTCATGTCAAAGCACAAACCAAGCATGAAGTCAAAGGAATTGTCTGTAGACCTCCGAGACAGGATTGACTCGAGGCACAAATCTGGGGAAGGTTACAGAAAACTTTCTGCTGCTTTGAAGGATCCAATGAGCACAGTGGCCTCCATCATCCGTAAGTGGAAGAAGTTTGAAACCACCAGGACTCTTCCTAGAGCTGGCCGGCCATCTAAACTGAGCGATCGGGGGAGAATGGCCTTAGTCAGGGAGGTGACCAAGAACCCGATGGTCACTCTGTCAGAGCTCCAGAGGTCCTCTGTGGAGAGAGGAGAACTTTCCAGAAGGACAACCATCTTTGCAGCAATCCACCAATCAGGCCTGTATGGTAGAGTGGCCAGACGGAAGCCACTCCTTAGTAAGAGGCACATGGCAGCCTGCCTGAAGTTTGCTAAAAGGCACCTGAAGGACTCTCAGAGCACGAGAAACAAAATTCTCTTCTCTGATAAGACAAAGATTGAACTCTTTGGTGTGAACGCCAGGCGTCACGTTTGGAGGAAACCAGGCACCGCTCATCACCAGGCCAATACCATCCCTACAGTGAAGCATGGTGGTGGCAGCATCATGCTGTGGGGATGTTTTTCAGCGGCAGGAACTGGGAGACTAGTCAGGATAAAGGAAAAGATGACTGCAGCAATGTACAGAGACATCCTGGATGAAAACCTGCTCCAGAGTACTCTTGACCTCAGACTGGGGCGACAGTTCCTCTTTCAGCAGGACAACGACCCTAAGCACACAGCCAAGATATCAAAGGAGTGGCTTCAGGACAACTGTGTGAATGTTCTTGAGTGGCCCAGCCAGAGCCCAGACTTGAATCCGATTGAACATCTCTAGGGAGATCTTAAAATGGCTGTGCACCGATGCTTCCCATCCAACCTGATGGAGCTTGAGAGGTGCTGCAAAGAGGAATGGGCGAAACTGGCCAAGGATAGGTGTGCCAAGCTTGTGGCATCATAGTCAAAAAGACTTGAGGCTGTAATTGCTGCCAAAGGTACATCGACAAAGTATTGAGCAAAGGCTGTGAATACTTATGTACATGTGATTTCTCAGTTTTTTTATTTTTAATAAATTTGCAAAAACCTCAAGTAAACTTTTTTCACATTGTCATTATGGGGTGTTGTGTGTAGATTATTAATTTCATTCATTTTGGTATAAGGCTGTAACATAACAAAATGTGCAAAAAGTGATGCGCTGTGAATACTTTCCGGATGAACTGTAGATATATATAAATATGTATTCATTACTTTCTAAACCTGCTTTTGCAGTCACCAGCTCACCAAAGACCCCCATATGTGGACCATGAGGGAAACAGAATAGCTGGAGAAAAGCAAAGCACACAAGGGGAGACATGTGGAGCTCACATACAGTGAACGGGCCAGGATTCACACACAGAGCAGTGAGGCAGGGGCACAAACCACCGTATCACTGTGCTGCCCTCTTTATGGTATGCCATCATTGATTATGCTCAACCAAGTTCAGAACAGCCTGGAAGAAAAATTCATTCAACAGCAAGCAGGATTCCCTCTCCCGGCAAATTGTATTGCAGTCAACATATTGAAGATGGGTCTGATATGGTAAAGTGAGGCCTGCGGCCGGTTGGCATACTTGTAAATAAATAATCGCCAGCCTCGCGTCTTCAGGTGAGGGTGTGGTAGTGGGGTGAGAGCAGTTCCTGTGCTCGATGAGGGAGCGGATGGCCCTGGACTTAGTGCCCATGTGACCCTAATTGGCGCCGGGAGCTGCTGATTGCCACAGCTGTGCCATGTCCCCACTTTAAAAGGGAAGCGCGAGTGCAGGAAGGGGGGAAGAATCAAAAGGAAAAAGGTGGAGAGGGAAAAGGCAGGATTGAGGGAGAGGCCTGGTGCAAATGAACGGATAAAAAGCAAAGAAGGCAGATAGGAAGTCCCTTGGAGGGTGCAGACGGCGCTCAGGGGCTGATGGCCACTCCAGCTGAGAGACCTGGGAACTGAAGTGGCCAAAGCGTTGCTTGGTTGTAACGACTCGCTAAAGGGAGGCAGTGCGGCTGCAGGAGATAGCGAGAGGCTGAGAGAGACGTTCTGCGGGTGGTGCCATGGACCACAAGGACCACAAGCCCGGCAGCGGGATAGGGTTCCTTGTTGGGAGCCAGAGACGGCTACAGGAGCCCGAGCCCCTAGGAGCAGCGATGAAGGTGGGCTGAACTACAATTTAGGCGCCTCCTTGGTTGCGAGGACCCCCTTCTGGGTTACACCAGGGAGACGTCAGCTTTAAGAGAAGGCACCAGGGCACATGCTTTTAAGGACAGTTTTAACCTCGTTTTAATGGATTTATTTATTTGCATCTTTTACCCCCAGTTGAACTTCGTTTTTATGGATTATTTATTTATTTATGGAACATTTTGAGCACTGCGCTTCTTTGAATACGGCTTTGTTTGTTTGTTTTTAGTAAAAGCACTGAACTCTGATTCACCATCCCCTGGCTTGGTGTGTTTGTCCTCATCTGCTCAGCTCATCCCACCAGTCATGAACCCGACACCGGCGATTGTCAAGAGGCTCCAAAAATGGAAGAGGGAGTGTGGAGGAGACCTGAACTGTCACATCTGGGCAAAGGGAAATCACTGGTGTGGCCTTCTTTAACCTCACAGCTGCTTATGAGAATCACAGGAAGCCCCTAAAGACGGTGTATGAGCTCACAAGGGACCACTGGCTAACACTGCTGATCAGCATTTTACTGTACAACAGAAGGCTCTATGTCCGCCTGTAGGGAAAGAACAGCAGATGGAGGAACTGGAAGAAAGTGTCCTGGCTTCAGCTCTGTTACACAAATGACCAGCAAATGGCAAATAACACCAGGCAGTTCGTCTATGTGGATGACCCGGGGGATGGACCGCTGAGGCTCGAGCTTCGCAGAGGTTGAAGAGAAACCGGGTGAGACTCAAAATGAACTGTCCCTGCATACTATGATGACAACCATCTTAAGCCAAACCTGAGGAGGACGCAGTCCTCTGCCATCCACCTGAACAATAGCGAAGCAAGAAGAGAGGTGAACATCATGTGGTGAGGTGAACAGCTCAAACATTGCCCAAAACCGAAATACCTGGGGGCCACATTGGACATTGGTGTGGTGAAAGTCCATAAGCAGTTCCTTGGTTTTGCTGATGTTAAGATTCAGACAATTCTCTTTGCACCAAGAAACAAAACAGCAAACGTTTTAATGTACGTATATGAATCTTCTTCTTCTTCTTTGGGCTGCTCCCATTAGGGGTTACCACAGTGGATCATCTTCTTCCATATCTTAATGTAAGTATATTAATAAAATGGGGTGACGACTACTTTTATAGGCCCAGCCTCTCAAGTCAATAACAAATTAAAGTAAATTCAGTTTGAATGTAATGTGATACGTAACGTATTACGTTTAAAACAACACTCACTGTCTGAAGAGCTTGAATATGACAAAGAACAGTAAACTTGTCTATCAGAATAGGATCAATAATTTCCCCCATTGGTCTTATCAATTAAATATTCTCCTTCCCCCTCTCATCTAAAGAGCTGTCTGATGATCTCTGAATGTGTAATATTTTTTATATTACATTTTTATGTAACAAGGTGACAGATTTGTTTGTGATTTTCCTTATTGTAGGAAGAGCCTGAAGGGTGAGTAGTGAGTTTGGTTAAGATGCCCAATTGGCAACCTTATTTAAACCTCCAAATAATAAATAATAATAAAAAAAAAACTACAAATACATTTAAAACATTTAAAACAAAACTCAAAAAAAAAACCGCAGCTTACCTTACAGAGACTTCGAAGTCAGTGGGGATGTAGGTTGGATGTGGCAGATGCCAGCTGCAGTAGAATCCCTTTGGATACGTATTTGATCGGCATGTCACGATGGGCTCCTTTGGAGGATCTAGGTGAAGCAGAAAGAAAGAAAGAAAGAAAGAAAGAGAAAAGAGAGAAGAATATTTGATCAGTGCTCTGTATCCTTGGGAAGTTGTCTTTGAGCCAAGAAATCGCCTTCTTTCTCCCTTCAAAGGAGAACATTTGTTTCACTGATCATGACAATTCTTTCATTTTGCCTATACAGCAAAGGTACAAAGATGCAGGGACGCTGATTTTTTTTTTTTCAATCCAATAACCCACCCAAACCCACCTAACAGATTAGCCTCCTTTTACATTTTTCACTGAAGCATGCCTTGCTCTAGTAAAACTGAAACTGTTGACTCAGACCCGTTGCCATGGAGCAGGATGGCATTATGTATGGCGTGAAATTCTATTGCTGAATTGCAAGGCCTGTCACATTTCCTCAAATGGCCATAAAAAAGGAAAAGGCATCTAATTTATGCTGGTTGGAGGATTTCTTTATATTTAAATGTATGAGGTTGGCAGAGTGGTTAATGGCGTGCCCTTACTGGTCCAGAATTCTAGGTTCATATATTAGCCCCAAGTTGTGATTGAAATCGAAATGTCCTCCCAGAACCTGGGTGGGTCTTCCTCACCCTAACCCAACCACACAACATCAGGGAACTGGTGGGTACATATGTGCCTCCTTTTAATTACTGCCACCATGTCTAGGGAAGGTCCTTACCTTGCACCCAACACTAAATTCGACCTGAACTGGATTATGGGGGTTGGAGAATGTTATGTTACGTTACATACATGACTAGAATTGTGCCCAGTGCTGCCAGAACAGAAAGTAGCCTTTGTGATCTGGAACTTATTTAAGTGGGTTTGAAAAATGATGGATGGAATGACATAGAAAGGTATGACAGACGCTATGTAACATCAGAGAGATAGATAGATAGATAGATAGAAAGGAGTGAAAGGCACTACATAGTAGATAGATAGATAGATAGATAGATAGATAGATAGATAGATATGAAAGGCACTATATAATAGATAGATAGATAGATAGATAGATAGATAGATAGATAG
>JANRMT010062837.1:90095080-90122435 GCA_026402145.1 Polypterus bichir lapradei | reverse complement strand
AATGTGTTAACTGCATTGCAATGCAAGGCATATGAATGTGGGGTATTTAATGTTGGCACATCATAATTAGAATCATATCCACCAAATGGCCGATTGCTTTTCACCGCAGTACACAATGTTCATGTCAGTTTAAAATGCAATACAAAGATGTACCACACTACCTCCTAAACCCACTTGATCCTGAGTAGGGTCACAGGGGGCTGGAGCCTATTTCAGCAAGCATTGGGCACAAGGCTGGATTAAGCACGGCCAGTCCACCTAAACAACATGTTAAGAGAAAGTTAAAGGTCAGGTTTTGAAGACAGTGGGAAGACCAGTAATGATGTATGGAGCTGAGACACGGGCAGTGAAGGGAGAGCAGGAGAAGAAGTGAGACGTGGCAGAAATGAGAATGTGGAGATGGATGTGTGGAGTTAGAAAAATATGACAGAATAAGAAATGAGGTACAAAAAAAGTGGGAGGCATAGCTAAGAAAGTGCAGGAAAGTAAGCTGAAGTAATACAGAGATGTGATGAGAACAGACAAGGAATATGTAGGCAAAAGAGAGGAGGGAATAAAGAAAGTAAGGGGAGCCAAAGTTGAGGTGGATAAATAAAATAAAAGAAGATCTGAAGGAAAAGGGTCTGACTGAGGAGGAGGTGCAGGACCAAGTTGTTTGGAGAAGGTCGATCAAGCACATCGACTCCACATAGAAGTGGGAAAAGATGAAGAGGAAGAAGAAGAAGAATCCACCTAATCTGCATGTCATTGGACTGTTGGATGAAACCCACAGCCACATGGGGAGAACATGCAAATCCCATGCAGGAATGCAGTAGGACGTTTACCGTGGTCTTCTTTCTTTGAGGCAGCAGCACTACCACTGTGCCATCATGTCACTTTCTCTAAGGGGCACTTTACGAGGTGACACACAAAAATAACCGGATTGGTAAAAAATATATATATTTATTGATGACTTACAGCATTCTAAACATTGTCACCTTCTATATACTCTCCCTCCTTTATCTACGCCACTCCATACGTAGCCTCCATTAATTGAAACAGTGCTGGAAGTCTTCTTGCTTCAGGCTCTTCAACAGGCTTGCTGTTTCTGTCTTCACTTCATCCATTGAAGAAAAATGTGTTCACTTCAGGTCACTTTTGATTTTTGGAAACAAGTAAAAATCACAGGGAGCTAAATCGGGCAAATGGGGTGGATGATCGAGGGCAGGAATGTTTCTGTCAGTCAAAAATTGCTTTATGGAAAAAGCAGTACGATCATTTCGACAATCTGATTCACCATTTTGATGTTTTCATCCGTCTGAGATGAGCGTGGGCGACCTGGGTGTTGAATGTCTTTCACATTTTCCTCTCCTTGCTTGAAACGTTTGTGCCACTCAAAAACTTATGTGCAAGACAAACTGTTTGTACACTGTTTTTATCATTTCATGGCCGTTTTGTTCAATTTCGCAACAAATTTGATGTTGATTCACTATTGGATTTTTTTTTTTCACCTGATATTATAGTGATAACTCGTATAGCGATTGTTGTGCAAATACTGACTGGGCTATTCAGAGGATATACCTGGCTGGTCGGCGGTTTGACAAAGCGTGTAGGAGGGGATATAGTTCTATGATTCACGTTCGGCCGACCTCCAAGCAATTTCCCAGGAAAGCCCCAAGCCAGGGTCTGGTTATTTTTGTGTCTCACCTCGTATTTTAATGCATGTCCTTAGATTGCCAGTCATAACTAAAAGCAAAGAAAATATATTGCATTTCGCTTAGCGGCTTCTTTGAATGTATCGCATTTCAAATCAAGACCACACATTAATTGTGCCAATACTGAATGTAATCAAATGACCAAAAAGGTGGGGAAGGGGTGTCAAATTTTGGGGTAAGAGACATTCCCCTTCTATACATTTTTGGGTTCTTGTGGCAAGCATAAGTTTTGTTAAAGCAGAGTGATTAACCAAAAAGGTGGGAAGTAATTAATAGGTCTAGCTGAAAAAGTTTTCACTATGTGTTAAATTGTCTAAGTAACGTGTTATGCTTGCCTTATACAATATTATTCCATTCTTATCTTCTGATAGTCCAGACAATCCATCAAGAAGTTTAACAATAGCTAGTACTGTCATCCCCATCTAAAGTTAATTACAAACCATATTTAAGAGGAATATCGGTAGACAGACACCCTAGTTGATGATCTACAAAATCGTATACTGCTGCTATTCAGGACATTAGCTCTTGAATGCATTCTAAGGATGTCACTGTAGCAGTTGCAAGTTCTTCTCCTGTTGCTGCTTCTCTTACTCTGGTTGAAATGGAAGAGAACAAAACCGTCGTTTACATCACCAACGTCTACCTGTTCAATGAGACCTTGGATCCCTTGCCTTATAAACTCCTCCTTCACCATCTTCAGCACTGGATGAACACACTTGTGATGGGAACGTCTCCTGCCCCGACTGGCAACGCCACTTGCCCGACCTCTTAATGCTGATTGGTCATTTGATTACATTCAGTTTTGGTATGACTGACGCGTGATCTTGAATCGAAATGTAGCATACTCGGAAAAGTCGCCGCTAAGTGAAATACAATGCAACTGCTATGCTTTAAGTTAAGATACATGACCTAAGGACACGAGTTCAAATGTAATACACTTTTGTATTCCACTATAACATGACACGCAAAGTGTGTGCTGTAGTGAAAAGCAATCAGTCGTTTGGTTGATATGTTTTCAATTATAACACCATACCAAAATGAAAAGCCCCACATACATATGTATTTGTATTATAATGCAGTTAACACGTAGCATTCAGTTTAATTTTCTCCTATAGTTATCACCAAACCCAGATCAAAAGAGTCCTTCAGAAAGAAGGTTAAAATGTCTCTTAGTCTAGGAAGAGCTCAACAAAACATCTCCAAACACTTGGAAATCCATTATTCCACAGGATCATTTGAAAGCTGAGGGAATTTCAGACTACTGCTAACCTGTCCAGGCCGGGCTGCCCCAGCAAACTCAGCCCAAGAGCAGAATACAAGATGTTGAAAGAAGTCTAAGAACCCCAGAATTTCATCATGGGGCTTACAGGTAGCTGTTAATGCTGAGGTTGTATGAGTCTACAATTAGAAAGAGGCTGCATAAATTAGATCTTCTAGAAGGTCAACCTTTGTTGTCTAGAAAGAACATCAGGGCAATACTAACTTTGCCCATCAATACCCAGGCAGAGGCCGGGACTTCTAGAACTTGTGCTCTGCACAAACAAAGTAAAGATGGAGTTATTTGGCCATAGTACACAAATTTGGTAAAACCCAAAGACAGAACTTGACCAGAAGAACCTGATCTAACTGTAAGGCAAGGAGGTGGAAATGCTCTTTGACACATCAAAGCTTTAGCAGCTCCATCATACAATCCGCTATGAATTCTTCATTTTACCTGAGAGTACTTGATGATAATGTGAGACCATCTATCTGAACATTGAAGCTCATCCTGAAAGTGGACCTTACAGCAAGACAATGACCCTGCCAGTAAATTAATCAAGTGATGACTTTAAAGAAAGAAAGACATGGAGGGTTCAGGAATGATCAAGTCAAAGCCTGGATCTCAGTCCCATCGAGATGCTTTGGTGGGATTTGAAATCAGCTGAGTATACAAGACGGCCCCTCAAACATCTCACAGCTGAAAGAATTCTGCATGGAGGAGCAGGAAAAACATTTCTCCCAGTCGATATCAGAGACTGCTAGACATTTTTAAGAAACTCTGACTTGAGGGGGCAACACCTTTTATTAGAGCCAGAGGGTCTTACTTTTTTCCACAGATGGAAATGACTTATGTGCTCATTTATCATTGAACAAATTATTGCAGTCAAGTTTTTCTTGTTTTTTTTTTTTCTTTCTTCAATTACATCATCTTTATCTGTAGTTACTGTTTAAAAGAAGATCAAATCTTGATATTTCTACATATGTTAAAAAAATTTAAAAAATCATGGGGTGTACTTACTTTTTCACATGGTGCATTGCCTGCTGGATTTCCAACACTGAAGTAAAGCATTGTTATTAATATCAACGCATAGATTTGGCAAGCCAAGGTGACTTATAAAATCAGGATACACTTCAAATGTTTACACACGTCTTTTATATGGAGCACAGGTGGATTGAGTGATTTCCTACGGACACACACAACAAAGAAGCTGAACCAGCACCCTGGAGGGTTCAAATTCAGTGTCTCAGCTACCACATCACCGAGTCTTAAAACTCTCCCACCGCATGTGGCGCTCTGAGACGCTGCTCCCGGCCTTTACAATGTTGACACCGATATGTATTTAAGTGAACAGAGTGCCTTGGGTACTTTACCTCAAAAGTGGCAGGTGTTTTCGTGGAGAGCAGGCCGCGTACAGTGGGCTTCGGTGATCAAAGGCAGGTTTAAGTTGCTTCTGTTGAGTTCAGTCAAACTCTTTCAAGATGATCTGTGGCCCATTTTTGATACTTTCCAACTGAACAGAAATAATGTGATCCCTTAAGCCATTCTCTGTTGTTAAAAATCAGACTGTCAAGGTACAGTATATACAGCTTTGAAGGGATGGCTGAACACATTGCAGGAACACTAGGCAGCTGTGCAAAACGAAAATCTTCATGTGAAATGAAATTCTGATTAATATTTCATTGTAATTGAAGGTTAACACTTACTGTATTATGAAGAGCAGGTGCTATTCATAAGATAGATAGATAAATAGACAGGAAAGGCAATATGTATAAATAGGATAATATCACTATATAATAGATAGATAGATAAATAGGAAAGGAAATATGTATAAATTAGACAATAATATCACTATATAATAAATAGAGAGATAGATAATGAAAGGTATTATATAAAACCAAGCTAGACAAATAAATAACTAAACAGGACCATTTTAAACCTAGTGAAAAGGCACTTATAAAACCTAGACAGATAGAAAATAAAATACATAATATAAAACCTAAATAGGTAGATATATATAAAAAGAAAGCAACTGTGTAAAACTTAGATTGGAAAGGTAGTGTATAAAAGCAAGACAGACAGATAGATAGATGTAAAAAATGAAAAACATTATTTAAATCCAGATAGGTAGATAATGAAAGGTGCTGTATAAAACTGAAACAGATAGATAATGGAAGGCATTATATAAAACTTAGATACAGTAGACACGGTAAATAATAAAACACACTGTAGAAAATCCACAATGACAGAGAGATACATATGTAGTGAAAGGTAATATTTAAAATCTTCATTGGTAAATTAACATAAATAATGAAAGGAAATATATAAATTATATATAGTTAAATAGGTATAATATAAAAGCATAATTAAAACAACTATCTAAAACCTAAATAGTTAGACAGATAATGGAAAATGCTGTTTAAAAGAGATAGATAGATGTGAAAGGCTCTATATGATAGATAGATAGATAGATAGATAGATATGAAAGGCACTATATGATAGATAGATAAATATGAAATGCACTATATGATACATAGATAGATAGATAATGAAAAACAAAATTTAAAAACCATGTAGGTAGATTAAATCATGAATGACATTCTGTTAATCCTGAAATATATAGGTAAATAAAAAAATGAAAGGCACTATGTAAAGCCTAGATAGGTAAAAGGAGATAAGAAAATAAAAACATAATATGCAGGGAGATACAAAGGCAATACCTTATTATTTCAGTTTTATTTCTCAGGTGTGTGTGGTGATGTATTTTTGCCTTTTCTTCAAACGTGCAAATAAGAATTACACAGAACAATAAATCTGACTCGAGTTCCAGTAACCTCTGCTTTAGATTTTTCATCCACAACCCAATATGAATAATTAGGATTAATCAATTTCAAAAAGTTTCTGTTGGTTGACCATTTTTTTTTCTTTCTTCAAAGTGTTGTGCACTTTAGACAGATGTGATTGTACTAAATGTTCATGAATATTATTATAGCAGCTAAAAACAACACAAATCAATTCAAATGCATATCTCTGTTTATCTCTCCCTTGATCCTCTATTGTGGCTCTTCTTTCCTTTTGGCCTTTTCCCTACATAGCATGTCATCCCAAAAGTGTAAAATTTCCCAGCAAGCATCACGAAACTTGAGGGATGACAGAAAGCAGTGATGAAAGCTTAAACTGACTTTGAAAAGGAAATGTTGATGGCTTTCATTGCCACTTGGCTGCAGGACTGCTTGCCATCAGTTACATATACATATCTATCTATCTATCTATCTATCTATATATTATATAGTGCATTTCATGTCTATCTATCTATCTATCTATCTATCTATCTATCTATCTATCTATCTATCTATCTATCTATCTATCTATCTATCTATTATATAGTGCATTTCATGTCTATCTATCTATCTATCTATCTATCTATCTATCTATCTATCTATCTATCTATCTATCTATCTATCTATCTATCTGTCTGTCTGTCTGTCTGTCTGTCTGTCTGTCAAGATGATGAGAAGACTGGATTGGGTCCCAAAAGCTATGAGGCAGTACCCACATTAGACTCCTGTAATTCCGTATCTTAAAAAACGTGTCCGTCTTAAATAAGAGAAGGTGCATGTCCATGTAAAATTAATGGCACAACTTTCTTATATCTGCTTAATCTAATTCAGGATTGCCAGGAGCTGAGGCCTGTGATGGATACACTGGTTGCAAGGCAGGAAACAGCTATGCGGAGTTGGCCAGTCCTCTCGCAGTCACCACCTGCACTCGGACTCTCACAGGGGCTAATGTGGAATGGCTTAGTGAACATGACCTGCACATCTTTGGGGATTTGGGAGGGAAAACAAGTATATCCTGATAATAAATTATGCAGAACAAAATTTACGAGGGCAACATTCAGGCTCTGGATTCAAAGCCAGGATGGTGGGTCCACAAGGTGACAGTGTCGCCTATTGCATCTCTCTGCCGAACTTCAAAACTAACAAAAAAAAGCAAAAAGAATATTTAAATGGAAAAATGTGTAATTGTTCTCATTGTTAAAAAAAAGACCAGATGGCATTTAATATAATGTTTCCATATTTCAACACGTTCAAAATGGTGACTACTGCACGTGTGAATAGTTGAGGACAAAGCTGGGAACGAAACAACTCCTGTGCTGTCAAATGCATGTCCTCTAGAAGGTAACATTTGACAGGAGGAAGATGAGCTGACATTCTAATTCACAGACGCCTCCCCGCTCCTATCAGCAGGTTCATATGTTTTGAAGATTAATAGAAATTTGGGTTGGGTGCTGACGGGTTGCAGATTTTCTGTCATGTCACTTTCATTTTGATAATTCCAAGTAGAATTTCTGTGCCACTACACAGGGGGATTCTGCCCTAATAATTATTCCTGTTATGCGAAACTTTGTTTGTTTTTTGTCATTTTTTGGTGTCCCATATTAAAACTAAGCAGATCAGAACAACACTTTCCTCAAATCTGCATACCGTATGCATACACTACATGACCACACATGTAATAGAAATGTGTCAGCATCCCAAACATTTAATTTGTGAACTCACTTAGTTCAGGTCATGGTGAGCGGACAAAGTCCCATCAGCAGGATACCCAAGGCAGGAACCGATGTCATGTGAGGCCCAGTTTGAGTTCCCAATCCACTTTAACACTCATTGATCCCATGTCACATTGTCCAGCTTTTCTAGAGATTTTAGTTGTGCACTTCATGTACATAATCTTAGCGAGCTGGGGACAGTAGCCCTGCGGCCATTCAGTCCAACTAGTCTGTGAGTCACACCAACAAAATGAAAGAGGCATGAGAGGGTAGCTGATAGCAGCATACTGTGAAGGCGCAAGAGAAACCCATCAACAGCACCATGCCAGCATCATGCCGTGAGGTTATCAGCAGCAAAGACTGGGGGGGAATAGACAGGGTTGAGGAAAAACTGAAGAGAGCAAAGTACAGAGATATCCCTTATGATAAACCTGCTCCAGAGTGGTCCAGACCTCAGACTGGGCTGAAATTTCACTTTCTAAAGGTCAACGACCGTAAACACAAAGCAGATTTCACTAAGGGACAATTCTGGGAAAGTTCTTGAGTGGTCCAGCTGAAGCCTGGACTTCCACCTAAGTGAACGTATCTGGTAGACACCTGAAGTAGCTGTCCACTGAAGGTCTCCATCCAACATGATGGAGCTCAAGGGGATCTACACAGAAGAAGAATGGCAGCAAATCCCCAGATTTGGATGTGTGAAGCTTGTCTCGTCAGGCCCAAGAAGATTCCAGGCTGGAATCGCTGCCAGAGAGGCTTCAACAAAGTACAGAGTAAAGGGTCTGAGCACTTGTGTCAGTGGGATATTTCAGTTTTTTTACATACATTTTCAATTTTTTTTTTTGCTTTGTCACTCTTGGGTATTGAGTGTAGCTTGAGGAAGGAAAAAATGAAATGATTTTAATGCAGAACTGTAATGTTGTAACAAATCTGCCCACCACGCCGAAACGGGTCGATCGTTACCGCTGACCTGTCCTACTTTAACAACAACAACAATAACATTTATTTCTATAACACATTTTCATACAAACAATGTAGCTCAAAGTGCTTCACATGATGAAGAAAGAGAAAAAAGACAGAATAAATAAGAATTAAAATTAGGGAACACTAATTAACATAATAAAATAAATGTAAGGTCCGATGGCCAGGGAGGACAGAAAAAACAAAACAAAACTCCAGATGCCTGGAGAAAAAAATAAAATCTGCAGGGGTTCAGAGGCCACGAGACCACCCAGCCCCCTGTAGGCATTCTACCTGACATAAATGACCTCAATCAGTCCTCATGGTATTCAGGGTTCTCATGGAAGAGAACCTCGTTTTAAGACAGATGATAAAAGGCTAGGTCAATATCGCACCCTGCAGCGCTCTCCCGTACACACCTTTTTAAAATGTTCAGTTCAAACCTGATGACTGAGCATGTACAGTACGAGAGAAAAAATAATAGCTAGTGGTCAATATCCATAAACACAGAGAAATCTATATATATAAAAAAGACAAACACCACTGACTCCCGAACCATGAGGACTTGGGACTTGAAATTTGGAATGTAGGTTACCTTTGGCCCATTGGTGCTCGCTAAGAAACGGTTTTAAAAATTTCGTGGTCCAAGTGCTGTCTGTCTCTCTGCTTTTCACGAGAGAACTACTTAACGGATTTAGATTGGGTTGTTTTCTATATTTTGCTTGAACTTTCCGGTTAATTTTGCAACTTCTCTCGTCACGCTAAGTACCACAGTTCGCTATGCAAATCCAAGAGAGTGGCTGTGGGCCGAGAGCAAAGGGGCAGGGCCTTCCTCATTCACTCGCCAGCCTCTGTCCGAGTTAGTCTACGACTCGCACACGTGTTGGAGCGCACCTTGCCTCCGCTTAGCTAGTGATACCTGTTTGATCAACCGACATTATCATCTACAGATTGTTAAGGGGTAACGTTTGACGTTTTTGAGAGAGAGATTAGAGCTACAGTATGTGTATTTTAGAGGGTAGCTGGTCATTGCCAGAGATATCACGGCCACATGCTTTTCTCCCCACGCAGGTAATGCTCTCCCGTCAGAGCTGAACACGATCAGATACAGTGCCAGCATCTATTGATTTTTAAAGTTTGTCCTGTTTCATTACAATGTGGGCACAGCCACGGTGTAAAGCTATATCACAGAAAAAACAGGAGGAGAAAAGAACAATAAAAATGTCTTTCATCTGACACCACCCAACCCAAAAATAACCCTTATACATACCGATACAAAAAAATATATTTATATATATAGTAGGAATATCACTCCCCCAGTTCCCCTTCCGAAGCTCACATGTAAGTCCAGAGTTGCAGCCCCTGAAACGAAGAGTATAATTGGATGCCGACCCCAAGCAGTGAAACTCTTAACTGTGAGAAGCTATACAGTCAGTCTGCGCCATGATACAGAACAATAAGGTCTTCGTGAAGCTCACCCGAGTCCGATTCACAAATCAAGAGCTCCAGGACCTCTTCTGGTGGCCCGGGCAGATGCTCATCTGCTTCGTTCGATTTTCCAGTCTTCTTCTTCTAGGCTGTCCTCTCTTCTTTTAAAATGATGCGCTTTATGCAAATTGCTCCTATAAAACAAAAAAAGGAAACCAGATGTCCCACCTCAGTATCCACACAAGGAAACCCGATCGACAGCAGAAAAACACATTACTTTTGTTTACCAGGCAGTGCTACAACCTGGCAAAATGTGTAAGAAAGTGAAGGGGTCTGAAGAATGTCTGAAGGCACTGTATAACGGACAGGTGCCCGTGGCGACAGGGCCTTTAGTGCTATATGTGGCAGTAGCCTGAGTGTCAGTTGCCTGTTTTTCTCCAAAGGTGTCCATGTTAGCTTGAATTAAATTGTCACTGGTCGTTGTGGGGGTGTCCACGTGTGTGAATCTCATTGGGTTCAAAAAAGGAGCAGAAGGGCGGTGGCTTCTAAGCTGTTGTTGACAAGCTAACAAAGGAGCCATTGTGTGTCTGTGTGTGTGAGTTTTTTAACAAAACGATGTCAGATCATTGGTGGAAAAAATCCAAAATGATGCAAGTCAAAAATGAACTGCTTTATGTTAGATTTCAATTTTATTTATTTATTTAGTTTTTTTATCTCCTTCTTCCAGTCCCTGGCAGCATTGTCACATATGACCAGATGCTTTTTGTTGCTAGCTAATTGGTGCCAGTCTTCAGTACATCTGTTGGTAGGGTGTCAAATTGACGGGAATGGTTTATGACACAAAACCTCCTCTTAAGGGACCGGTAAACCACTGATGCATATCATTTTAACCATCAGCACAAATGGAATATTTCTTGGACATTGGTGTGACATTTAAGGCAATAGATGTGACAAATGCCATGCAGATTATTCCAACTCGGCCTAAACAAGCACCCCTACCCTGCCCCTTAATTAAACACAGTTTTTTATTTTTTTTTTCCTTTCATTGCCATCTGTCCAGGGACATCCACTGATCAGGGTGTGGTGAAGACCAGTAAGCACATTTTGAATTTTGATATTTCCACCCTTTCTGTAAATTAAAGCAAACACATTGCAGTATATTTTGAGGCCTTTGGTGGTTTGTATGCTTTCCTACCCAAAACCATTATCCTAATCCCACTTCTTCATAAAAACAAGCTGGTGGCTATCCTGGCTGTGTTGTTCTCAAGGAGGGAATCAGATCTGAATAAGGTTCATGTCCATTGTCTAGAGCTTGGCCTGGTTGTACATCCATGTCACCCATCTCACCTCCACTCAGAGCTCTTACGCTTTGCCCCGTGTTTTATTATGCAAGGGCTTTGTGGTTACCCAATCCTAACATCATTAATGTATGTAGACCAACAGATATGTCCTCCACTCCAACACTTGTTCTCTTATCCTTTGCACTCACATGGACTGGAAGGAGATGCAGTCTGCAGCCACAATATATTTGCACCGGGGACTAAATGGATCCTTTCTGCACCCTGACCTGGCTGCTACTCCACTTCACATTCCCTATTAGAGGATGTCTTCTCTTTCTTCATTTATACCCCAGACAGCAGGATAGAACAAATATTAAAGGAGAACAGGGGTCAGATTTATAAAGTGAACGTCACTAGAAATGAAAGAGAAATTTATTCCACTTGTGTGGGTTTCTATATACTGTACAGTCGTGAGAAATGGGCGTTAAAATCTGAGGGACTTTGAGAGAACTGAGACGTGGACAAATGTGTTGGATCCCTTACAGCTCATTGAAAAAACAGCGTATGCCTCATGAAAAGTGACAAAATGGAAAGCAATTGTCCTCTGTACACCTGCACGTCTTTGACATGTCATCGAGAAAAGCAAAGCAAGTGTGACAAGAGATCAAGTATTGCTTCTTCTACAGAGATCTTCTAAAATAGACAGGGCACAATTGTTAGGACCCTCAGAAAAAAATCCTAAATAATTGGGTATGAGTGATTTTTCAAAGGAGATGTTTTCTTGAATTTGTATCACGCATGTCACCAATCGTGCAATCAGTCATTCAGCAGATATGGTTGTAGACTGATGGGCAAAAATTGCAAGTAAATTAATTTACAGTTAACTTTACAACACAATAAAGTGTGTAGAAAGGGAAGGGTTCTGAATACTACCTGAATCCACTGTGTATTATTCTGTATCAGCGTACAGATTACATTAGATAGCTAGATAGACAGATAGATATGAGAGGCTCTAATAGATATATACAGTAGATAGATAGATATGAAAGGCACTATATAATAGATAGATAGGAAAGGCACTATATACTAGATAGATAGATAGGAAAGGCACTATATAATAGATAGATAGATAGATAGATAGGAAAGGCACTATATAATAGACTAGCCATGTGTGCCCAACTACATTGCGCGTGTTAAAGTTGTCTGTGAAGGGCTCCCTGTTTAAACGCGGCTGCCAGTCATGAACTGGGCCCTTCGTCACACAGCATTATGATTTTTTATAAGGGAAACAAAATTACAAAAGAAAACCCCTGGATATTGATTCGATAGGAATGGCCTACTCGGAATCACTGTCCAAATAGTAATTATGTGGTGGTGTAGGAGCATTTCTGCTTCTGTCCGTTCACAGTCTGTCTCGTTTTCACGACGCTGTCGTTTCCTCTCACGATGTCTTCTCAACCTTTCTCCAATCTCGCAGGTTGCTTTGTGGCAATCCAAAGAGTAAGGCAATATACACGGAGCAATGGTTATAAAAGGGGGACACATAGGTATCCAGGCTCTTTAAAGCGTAAATAGGGATCACTTCACTGACATGTGAGCAAGGCACGGTACAACTGTGAGACGCGCAGCACTCATCGGCTACAACGCAACAGTAATAATTTCCGGAACGTGCTGTTACGTTGTCATTCATTTTACCTACTGTCTTTCTTTCATTCATATGTTACGTAGGCACGTACCTTTTATCTTCGGCAATCTCATTCTCTAACCAGGCCTCAGGAGCTAACTAGCGTAACACTGTCCACCACTCCTTTTGTTATTCCATCACATTTTTTGACATCTGTGAGTAACAACAACGTACTAAACTGGAAGGTGGTCTACGCATGCGTTGAATTCGCAGACAAACAAAGATCACGATCTAAATGAAGATCTCTTTAGTTAGTTTAAAGCACAACAATTTGTTTAGTTTGAATGTCTGTGTTTTGAGGTGTGACTGGCGTACTACAGTCTTCAGTAGTATAAGCCTGGAGGAGATTCTTAATGCAATGCCTATGTTTTAGCTGTCTCTGTACTGCCATCTAGTGCTTCTTCTTCTAATTCATTCGCGGACAAACAAAGATCAAGATCCAAATGAAGATTATATATAGAGATAGATAGATAGGAAAGGCACTATATACTAGATAGATAGATAGATAGAAAAGGCACTATATGATAGATAGATAGATAGATAGAAAAGGCACTATATGATAGATAGATAGAAAAGGCACTATATGATTGATAGATAGATAGATAGATATGAAAGGCACTATATAATAGATAGATAGATACTGTAGATCATGTGGACACCACACGGCGTTCTGCAGCTCCCCAAACACCCAACACAAGCAGGCATGGACACAAGTTAAAAGCACAAAGACTCTTTTATTGTGGGAAACTCTCCCACCATATGCATTTCTTGCCACAACAGCCACAAGTACAAGAAAGCACAAGATAGCACACTCTTTGTCTACTTTCTCTCACAATCATTGCCTCCTCTACAAGCGTTGTCCACCTTCCTCCCAACTCTGGTTTGTCCATCTGAGGCAGGCAGCTCATTTTATCTTCCACCTGGGAGGACTTCCAGTCTTCTGCACACGTAGTCCGAAAGCACTTCTGGGTGAGGCAGAAACCACATGAAATAGAGCTCTTCAGTCCTGTAGCACCCCTGGTGGCGCCCACGGATCCCAACGGGGCCTAGTCAAAGAACTCCATATCCCATGCTGCCCTGTGGGAATCTGAAGCACCACTGCAGCTCAGTGAGGCTGCCATCTAGCGCTCTGGGGAAGACAATGCCCTGTGCTCACTCTCTCCCCCAGTACTTCCATCTCAAGGACATCCCAACTGGGTAACGCTGCCAGCCATCCTTTACAATAGATAAATAGATAGATACAGTAGATAGACTGACAGTACTTTATTTGTCCCCAAGGGTAATTTGGCTTTTTACAGAAACTCTTTAAATAAATGAATAAACAAATAAATACGACGTAGGTAGATAAGTAAATAGATAAATAAATCTACTCTCTCTCTATATATATATAATATCCTAAGCCTAAAAGTGCAACGATTTTGTGAAACAATTTTATGCCACTTTTTTGTCACGCTTTAAATCAGGCTTATTTTAAAACCTACATATACATGTTTGGTATCATTCTTTTCAGAATTTATCGAACTTTAATGTGATGTTATTAGATTTTCAGATTCTTAATCCGTTTTCAAATTATAAACTAAAAAATATCAAGAACTCGCATCCCACGAGATGAAACTTTGTGCCAAGAGATTTAACCAGAGGGCTGGAAATAAAAGACAAAGAGTAGGACAGCTGCTGTACAGGCTTGTAAATGTTTGAAGTGCTGCGTAAAGTGCAGATCACAAAGCACAGCAGCAGCAGCAGCAACCCAGCAGCTGATTGAGCAAAGAGGAGGCAAAAAATAACTGTATTTGTTTCCCATTGTATCACTGTTTAAGAGGGGGTTTCGGAGGAGCGACCACATCTCCTTGGGATGCGTTCAGCCCCCCTCTTCACAATGCAAGCAGCAGAGACGCAAAGTGGCCGGTGCATAGCGCAGGCTGGGGGTTGGCGAGCAAAGCCAGCAGGGGGGCGAACCTCCTAGTAAATAAATAAATATATACACACACTTTGGTCTGAACAAACACTGGAATGACTATAAAGCAAGACGATTCAAAAGAAAGAAGACGTCTGACTTGGCAGTCCCTGTCACAGCGAGGCACTATACAGTACAGACACATTGCTGTTGGTATAAAACAAGGGTGGGCAAAGTTGTTCTTGGAGGGTCACAGTGCCTAATAAGAAGTAACACTTCTTCTTCATTTTAGTTGTCTCATGTGTGTTAAGATTTTGAACCCTTATTGCTTATTTCAGTCATAAACAGCTGTATTCTCAGTTTTTTAATTTGCTCCTTATTAGCAATAAGAGTCAAATGACAAAAGAGAGCAGCATTTCTCCATTTAGCTTGTTTCCATTTACACCTCTGTGTGTATTTATCGTGCACTGTTTGGTTTAATGAAATACTTGGAAGAAAAGTAAAGAGATAAAAGTGAAGGACTGAGAATTACTCTTTCGCTTTAGACTTCAAATCATTTGGATGATATCCTTAAAAAGGAAAACAAAATCTAGGATATTAGAATGACCTGACATGGCAGAGTTAAAGCACTGACAAGCCATGAAATAAAATTATTGGCTAGGATTGTTTTCTAAATGAGCAACTGGGTTGGAACAAAAGCCAGCAGCCACTACGGCCCCTCCAGGATTGACTGCCCACCCCTGGTATAAAGCAGTGAAAGGCAACTTTTTTCGAGTTGCGGCGCACTAAGTCCAAAAATTTTCTTTCGCAGCGCACCTGAGGGACTGCCCATAAATAAAGTCGTGACGACACAATCTATGGACAATCGCCAATAAAAACAGTTCATTTTAAAAGTTTGAAAGACATTTTATTAATAAAGGAATCAAAGGATAAATCTTAAATTTAATTAATGTGAACGTTTGTTTGTTTTTCAGCACATATGAGATTGATGTGAGGATCAGTTTTCGAAAGACAGACGCGCATTTCCTTGTCGATCATTTGAAGTCTCTCGCGTTTCTTAGACTTCATTTCCGTTAGTGTTCCGTTATCTGTTTTTCCAACATAAAATATATTTTTTTAAACATTATCTTTTTAATCAACCAAAAGTTCAAAAACACTAGCAATTTTAAATATTTTACAAAAGTTTTCGCGGCGCCCCTAGAAAATTCCATGGCGCATCAGTGCGCCGCGGCGCACCGGTTGTCCGACAATGGTATAAAGGAACGCTCAATTGTGCTTCCTGACACACTTCTGCTGATTAATTTGTTGTCTGAAAGTCCTCAGTGTTGGTGTATCATGGAGAGGATGTGCAGCGTTGTTCATAATGGCACTCCATTTTCTTTTCATACCCGCTTTCACTGCACACACCAGGGGGTCCACAGTGTGTCCCATAACTGAGCTTGTCCTTTTAATTAGCTTGTTAATTCAGTGGGCCTCTCTTGAAATGATGTGACCATCCCAGCACACCACAGCATTGAAAATAACACTGGACATCATAGGGTCGTAGAAGAAATTCATATTCAAATAGTCATTCAAATTCCCCAAAAAAGCAGAAAGCGGATATCCAAGTGATTCACTGCTACTACGTGTTATGGGATTTGTGTTGGTTACGGCCGAGCCGTGGTTGTTTAAGAATCAGGTTTAGAAATGGCCTGTATTGGGGATTTTGTGTTTATTTCAGCTGTCTTTGCCTATCTTTCCAGTTCAATTGCAGCTGACATTGTTTTACTCCTTTCTGTTTCATTCTCCCTCCTGGGGTTTGATCCTCCTTTCTTATCCTGCCTCTTTGTATTTTCTGACAAATATCAGTCCAAGGACACGTGTGACAGAGACGGCGTCGCAAAGAAAGTGTCACAAACTCCAATAACTGTTCTATTTAAATCTTTTTAAAATTCTTTACATTTTTCCAGAATATCACTTAACACACACACACACACATTTGCTGAAGAAAATATTTTACAAAAAGCTTACGATGAAAAATCATCTGGTAAGAATTATGAGCAGACAGGTAGAGGACTAAATCCAGAACCCCCAAATTTTTATAAAAGCCCTTCAAGCGGAGGTCTGCCTCCGTTTTGCTTTACAAGTTAGAATAATAAAAAGTGTTATAAGCCACAGCTGGCAATATGTTAGCGATCATGTTTGTCAGTTTGAATAAAACATGCGCCACTTTCCAGGGGTCTCGGTGAACCTAAAAAAGGAAAACGAGTCCAATTGTGGTTCTTCTATAAATAAAGCTTCAATAAGAAGCAGCCCCGGTTTCTCTCCATTCAAACGCATTCTGTTTTACACGTTTCTTTTCATTTCTTTCTGTCCTTAAGTACAGGTGGGTGGACAGTTCTTCCTTTGAAATGCTAATAATTTCTTCAAAACAGGAGCCTGTGAGATACCAATGTGCTCTGCTTTGTGGTGGCTTTATTTAGCCCGTGTGTGTGTGTTTGTGTGTGTGTGTCGGAGTGCCGTCTCCTTCTTTTAGGATGTTTAACTTGCAGGCTGCGATTCTTCGCTCTTCCCTCCTTAAAAACACAATTCCAGATGCTGCCAGGATTCACTGGAATGGACATTTACGAATGATAAGCTATAAAAATGATCGATTTGACGACAGCTTAAGCGCTTCTATGTTGCCGCTCACTATCAGCTCTTTGATGGCAACAATGTGGGCATGGCACTGCAACATAACTAGACGCCACCTCGCCAATTTTGGAAGCTGGCAGAGGCGATGCCAGTGTGGAGTTTGCATGTTTCTGTGTTCTGTGAGGTTTCCCACTTGTGATAAGAGATCCTTAGTGTAGCACGATATTAACCCTTAAACTGCTACATACTACTTGGGGTGTTTAATGCACGCCACTGACGCCAAATTTTTTTTTTTGCTGCAAACGTCACAATTCACCAAGAAAAAGTGAAATTTTAATGGAGCGCATATTTTTTTCATGCAAAGGGCTTCACAATTACTGCAACGCTGATCATTTTATACACGCCAATGAACTGTTAAAACTATAAAAAAAACTACTACATCAATCAATTATGATATGTACAAGGTGCAACGGCTACGGTGGGCTGGCTCCCTGCCCAGGGTTTGTTTCCTGCCTTGCGCCCTGTGTTGGCTGGGATTGGCTCCAGCAGACCCCTGTGACCCTGTAGTTAGGATATAGCAGGTTGGTTGGTTAATGGATGGATGGATGGACAAGGTGCAACTGACGGCATTGATAGAATAAAGTAAATCACCGACTGCGCCTGCGACTGCTGCATGTAAGCACACAGAGGCCAACGTTGATGCTGGCAGGCTAGTCTAGTGCAGCGGCTGAATCCCAGGGACAGTGATGCTGATTCACTAGGGGGCGCCAGTGGTCACGAGCTGGCTGCTCAACGAATGTACGGCACGGCCAATTGCACTAAGAAACTGACTATGGCCAGCTGCGGGCTTCAACGAATGTATGTTGCCGAATGCACTCTGCTCCAGTGTGCTGGCAAATTGCACTGGGAACCGATTCTATCCTATTGCGGCGGTTTAAGGGTTAATAAATAATCTTGAGTTCCGGAGCGTGCAGGTGTGCACACCACTCCGAGGTTGATCAGCGTGCCTGGCTGATCGCGTATTCACGTGCAAATGTGAGCAGTTCAGTCAAGTGCTTCATTCACACCTCGGAGCGGGTGGAGGACGGCACCTGCACACAACTCGCTCTATAAAGAGGAAGGAAAAAAATAGAGAAGAAGGAAGGGGTGAATGAAACAGGCAGGACTGAGGAGGAGTAGTCAGTCGGGAAGACGACCACAATAGTAGCTGGCACTTGAGGGGCAGGGGGCTCTCCATCTGAGTGATTTGGGGAGCAGGAGTGACTGACCGCTCCAGCAGGGCTCCTGCGTAAATCCGAGGAGTGGAGATGAGAATTATAGGAGCAAAACCTTGTGTGACGCCCCCACTGATTGTCGAGGGACCCGAGCCGTGTTATGATTGACTGTGCCCACTGGTGGATATCTCCTCTGGCTGCAGGGGTAAGTAGAGACGTCAGTATTTAGGAAGGTGGCACAGTGGCTTGGGATTGTTTTTAAAGGATAGAATCCGCCTGGGATTTTAACCTCATTACTTAATGGAGATTGTAACCGTCACAATCACAGGATTTTATGAAGTGTTTATTTATTGACTATTTGGAACGCACTACACGTTGGACACGATGGTTTTTAAATGAAAGCACTCTAAACTCCTCGCTGACTGTGTGCGTCCTCATTTGCCCGGCTCATCCTCGGGTGTGTTACTGATGGTTCAAGAGGCTCCTGCGAGCAACCAGGGATCGTGGAGCTAATTACTAAATACAGAACTGGTACACATGTAAGTGCAGATTTGTTAAAATGCATAGAGAACAAGGTAGAAACTGATCAACATAAATGGAAAACAGCAATATCTGTCCCTTAAGTAACTGATGAACTATAGCCAGTTGACAACGGAGCAGATTAAAATCGTAAAATAGAAAGTCCAAAATAACATCGGTCAACTGGCCACCTACCCGCTCTCCTGGATTTTCTGTCGTGTGGTCTGTGGTGGCCACCCAATCTGATGAGAGAATCATTCCAACGCTCCTTTATCTGAGATGACGACTCCATATGCAGAAGAGCAGCCAGTGGCACCAAGTGTCCCATCCAGATACCGAGAAGAGAAACAGAACAGAGGAGAGTTAGTAACAGCTTAAAATATTGTGATTCTTGAATTTCTGTACAGATGACTAACAAACAGAGATGCGGTTTTAAAGCGTATCGAAACTCTCGCCTGTGTTTTAATTGTACGTTTATCTTGGCATACACGTTTCTATCTCGGTACGTAATTGGGCGGACTTGATGTAGTAATACTGCACATCCTACGACACACAGAATTTCTTTCTATGTGATAAAACAAATGAGCCAAGCTCGTCGTCTTCCTTTAATGAGAGTGTCAGGTTTAGCGTACGAGTGAACGACACCAAACACAACCAAATCTTACCCTCAGCTTAAATGCTAATCCTTCGCTTGACAAAGCATAAAGAAGCCTGTCAACGACGACGTTTTCAGTTCATCTAGCAGCCTAATTACTTGTGTTAATTGCAAACTGAGACTTTTCACATTTTTTTAGTACTCTATATAAACAGGTGACTGCACACGGATCCTGACAGAATTAGGATATGCGAGAGTGAAAAGGATAGGACGTACGGTATTCTTGTAACCGCCATTGAAACCTTTTTTATTTTTGGGGCTCTAACAAACTTACGTTTCTTTATTCTTGTGTCTTTCATTCCTGCTGGCTTCTTTCCATTCGATTTTTCAGGCTGCCAACAGAAAGTGTTTTAAAGGGTGGAGCCTATATAAATTAAATTAAAAAAATAAAAAAAAGAATAAAAAGCCTCAAAACTCTTAAGTGCAAATGTATGCGTTGCAAATTATCACTTGTTGGGTTGTATGGGCCATGGATCTGTCTCATGTTGTAATTAAAATCCTATGTCTGCATCGAGAGATTTGTCATTTGACAAAGACCCAGGCTAATAATCATAATAGTTAATGATTCTTGACATCTATATAGTGCTGTTCTCACTACTCAGAGTGCTTCAGTGAGTGAAAGGCACTTCAACCACCACTAACGTGTAGCACCCACCTGGATGATGTGACTTACGGCAGCCATTTCTGTGCAAGTACGCTCACCACACATCATGAGGTGATGAAGTGATGAGAGAGAGAGCCAATTAGAGACTGGGGATGATTAGGGGGGCAGAATGACTAGGCCGTGGTGGGCAATTTAACCTGGAGATCGAGATACACCCTACTTATTACGAAGGACACCAGGGATCTTTTACGACCACATTGAGTCAGCACCTCTGTGTTACATCTCATCCGGAGGACGGCGCCATTTTTACAAGCACAGTGTCACCATCGCTACACTGGGACATTGGGATCCACACTCAGAACACAGGGTAAGCGCCCCCTGTTAGCCCTGCCAACACTTCTTCTAACAGCGACCCAGACTTTTCCTAGATGGTCTCCCATCCAAGCACTGGCTGGGCCTGAACAGGCTGAGCTTCAGGTGGGTGACCTCTTCTGATGTGCAGGTGGCATGGCTGTGTACTTTAAATACCACAGCTTAATAAAGGAGCTGCTGGCTTCGAAAACGTCCAGGAAAGAAAGGAAGTAGTACCATGTAAAGAGGAGGCCGTACTTCTCCTTTTTAGAAAGTAATTATTTCAATATTTTAATTTAAGGATATGCAGTTTATATGGAAACATAAACCCACATCAAGAAACTTTACAAAATATAACAATATTAAAAAGAGATCAGACATTATTGTATATTGTAACCCTAGGGATTCAAAATTGAAAAGCTGTGACCCAAACTCTAGGGGGTCTTTCAGGGAGCCTTTTCTCCTTTGCATATGAATAATTTTTATGTATAGTTATATATTGTGGCCATCTTATAGTGCCCTATCTATCTATCTATCTATCTATCTATCTATCTATCTATCTATCTATCTATCTATCATATAGTGCCTTTCATATCTATCTATCTATCTATCTATCTATCTAACATGGATTAAGAAAACTTAAATAAAAATTACAATTAAGAACATAATGCACTAATATGTTATCTCATAATATTTTCCTATTTTTATAACTTCATAGCAAAGTTCAAGAAAGACATTAGCATTCCTCCACAAGTGCTGAAATATCAGGTAATAAAAATTGTAATAAATATGATTGTGAGTGCCAATGCCATACATACGCTATACAGTAGATTTATTTTAAGCCTTCCGAGTTTAGTGCTTCGCCCTAAGGTTATAATATATCTTCATGAGTAGGCGGTGTTTGGTAACAACAATAAATATGTTTTTGAAACAAATTTATAAATGCACATTGAGAAAAGATATTACAGATCCTGTGTTTGACCCAAAGGTTAAAATTGTAATATTTTATTTAAAAGAAAAATTGAAAGTCACTTCCAAAAAGCTCTCTGTAAAGAATGAGGCACACCTTCTTTTAGTCTCTATACTGTAATACGCTGTATTGTCACTGCTGTCTCATTGTGTTTGTTGTGATTATTTCCCTAAAACAGGAAGGCCAAATCTTTCCCAACACAATTCTTCTGGAATGAAATTCATTTATTATGTTAAACAAATTCAAGATGCAGCAACGAAAAATACAAAATTCAAAAAAAAAAGAAAAGAAACCAACAAAAGAACTGACGTAATTAACAAAATCTACCATACAATTAACTCAATTAGATAGATAGATAGATAGATAGATAGATAGATAGATATGAAAGGCATTATATAATAGATAGATATGAAAGGCACTATATAATAGATAGATACATAGACAGATAGATATGAAAGGCACTATATAATACAAAGGAAAGGCACTATACAATAGATAGATAGATAGATAGTGTGACAGTTTGGGGCCTCTGTTACTCCCTTGAACCCTTGTCCAATACACCAGACACCAGATAAAAGTCCAAAAGTAGACTTTATTCAAATTGCACAGTACACAAAGCACCCTCCTCTCCACAATACTCATTAAATCACAATATGAATCACTAATAAACAATCCTCCACTCCCAGACATGTTGCCACCCTTCCACCCAGCTCAGCTCGACACTCTGGTGTCTTTCTCAGTCTTTTATATTCCCTGATCCGGAAGTGTTCCCACAGTCCTTCAGTCCATGATTCCTTATTACTTCCGGGTCAGATAAAAAGTCTTTCTTCACCCCGGAAGCACGTCACTTCTGCTGTTGCTTTGCCTATGACGCACTTCCGGGTTATAGGGCACATGTGACTCTCTGGGACTCCCTGCAGCGTCCTCTGTTGGCCCTTGGGGTATCCAGCAGGTTTTTAGGGGAAAACTTCATAATCCATGATTCCCTGCTGGTATCTGGGGCACCTCCATGTTGCAGGGAGAGCTCCATCTGGCGGACTGGGTGTATTGGCTGGGATGACAAGCCAGCCATAGAGCACAATAGATAGATAGGAAAGGCACTATATAATAGATAGATAGATATGACAGGCACTATATAATAGATAGATAGATAGATAGATAGGAAAGACACTATATAATAGATAGGAATGGCACTATATAATAGATAGATAGATAGATAGGAAAGACACTATATAATAGATAGGAAAGGCACTATATAATAGATAGATAGATGGGAAAGGCACTATATAATAGATAAATAGATATGACAGGCACTATATAATAGATAGATAGATAGATAGGAAAGACACTATATAATGGATAGGAATGGCACTATATAATAGATAGATAGATAGATAAATAGGAAAGGCACTATATAATAGATAGATAGATAGGAAAGGCACTATATAATAGATGGATAGATAGATATGAAAGGCACCATATAATAGATAGCTAGATAGATAGATAGATAGATAGATAGATAGATAGATAGATAGATAAGGCACTAAAGCCCGTTGTAAAAAAGCAAAAACTGTGGCTAAAATCACAAGAACCCAATTTCCAAAAGAGCTGAAGCATAAGATCAGATACCAAGTATATTTGTAGGACACATTGTGATTCCCAATTTAACTTGAAACTATTGTTTGCAATTAAAAATAAAAGGCCTTATTAATTAAGAGTCTTAAAAGCAGCGCTCTGCCAGTGAGTGTCTTAATCTTCCAGCAAATCACCATTAAAGCTGACTGGCTGGCTTGGTGTTTTGACATTTAGAAAAATTAAATCCAAACACAAAGGATTCTCTTTAAAAAAATTATACCAGTGCAATTTATTTATAATTTTTTTTTCTACTGACGTGCCTATTTTTAAGGCTGGTTTTGTCATCAATTAAGCCAAAGGATTAGATTGGTGATTTATTTATACACAGGGGTGACCTTGGGTTGGTGCCCACAAATACTATTTTTCAGTCTGAAAGTGCAGTCGTTCATTTTAAACTGAGTTTAATGGCACATTTTATACATACATATCCACTCTATATTTTCATATTTCTTTGTATTACATTTTAATAGCGTATCCAATCCTTGTGTCATAGTGTTTGTGTTTAATATGTATATTATCTCCACAAAGTCTACACATACTTGCATTTGCTAATCTTGCATGTTTCACCATTAGTTTTTCTTTTTCTTTTTTAATTCAGCAGTATTTTTTTGCTTTTTTTTATTTTTTTTACAGAAAATGACCTGTTAGAGGAAATTTAATTTATTTGTATTATGAAATAAATGTCATGCTATTGTTGCAATACTTGGTAATAGCATTTCATGGCACTGGTTTGTTTCACCCTGTTTACTTGTAATCATGAAATGAAACTGCACTCCATGGCGCAAATCCAGAGGAAAGTCTGGTGTTGTAACAAAAAAACAGCGGCCTATCGAGGCTTCTTTAACGGAGGTGTTTTTCGACTTGAAGGAGCTCAGCAAGTGATGCCTCCTTCTGGGCGGCTGGGCTTTTACAGTTCTGGGACCAGAAGGGGTGCAGTCAGTTTGCCTTCACCGGCACTGTGTAAGATGGCACAGTTAGTGGCAGTGCCCCCTCTCAGTGCTCCCCGCATTATATATCTGGGAGGAACCCGAATGGTGACCCTCTGACGCACCTTACTCTGTGTCCCCTATAAACTGGCACCCACAATGACCGTGAAATACTCCATACATTTGACTCCAGGTTAAAACCTTTATTCTCAAATTTATGAGTTATGAGTTATGAAATAACAATACTGAGCCCTGCCCTAAGCCGGTTCCATTGTTAAACGGAGTGTTTTTTAAAATATTTTTAAAGTGTTAATTGGTTGTTCCTCTGTGTTCTTCCTTCTTGTTGAACTGAAAGCATCTGAAAAAGGCAAGCTCCCTATTCTCTCTTGTAGACATAACTAAATAAAAACCTCAAACAAACGGCACACATTCACAGATTGCTCCTTATATTTCCACCCAAGCTACTGTGCAAATACAGCAGAAGGACGTCTCTATTTGAACAGCTCTAGAGGTTCATCATCCCTTGACTGGGAGGTCAAGACATTTAGCAGACGGGATGAGTGTCTGTGTGCCATCAGGTTTCTTGCAGGGTGGCTTCCCTCTTTTTTTTTTTATATCAAAACACGATTCTTAATTAAAATAATGATTTACCTCATTAAAGCTTTAATTAGGGCATAATCTAAACTAGCATGACAAGAGACGGAGAAAACTCAATGAGCCAATTAAGCAGTCATTTGTCTCCTGTTACCTGCCCAGGGTGGCTTCCTGCATTGCTTCCAGTGCTGAGGGGTTCAGGCTCCCCGTGATCACGAATGAGATTAAGCAGGTTAGAGAATGTTAACGTTCATTTGAATGTTAATGTGACAGTTAAGTAATTAAAAAAAAAGAAAAAAATAATAATAATAATAACCTTGCAAACCTCCACTGAAATTAAGCAGACCCAAAAACACAATTTGTAAGCAGAATCCAAAGTCGAGAGCAGAAAACAAAAATCGGGAGTGGAATCTCCCCTAGAAATTCCCATATACTCAGATAAGGGGATGGGTATTTGAGGAGTCAACCACAAGACAATGATTATTCTTTTAAAACAAGGGTGGGAAAAGTCATTCCTGGAGGGCCGCAGTGGCTGTGGTTTTTTGTTCCAACCCAGTTGCTTAATTAGAAAATAATCCTTGCCAATAATTACATTTCATGGCTTGTTAGTGCTTTAACTCTGCCATGGCAGGTCATTCTCATACCCTAGATTTTTTTTCCATTCTAAGGATATCATCCAAATACAGTGGAACCTCGGTTTGTGAGCATAATTCGTTCTGGAAACGTGCTCGCAATCCAAAGCACTCGTATATCAAAGCGAATTTCACCATAAAAAATAATGGAAACTCAGATGATTCGTTCCACAACCCAAAACTATTCATATAAAAATGATTCATACAAAATATAAAGTAAAAATACATAAAACAAATTAACCTGCACTTTACCTTTAAAAAGAATCATGGCTGGTGTGAGTAAGTTTCTAAACTCATGTGGGATTCCACCTAACGGGACGACACGCAGAAGAGCGTCCCAAAGCAATCGCAGTCTCCCAGCGCTGTAGCAGATCGCCGTATAAGCGCATTTAAAAAGATCACAGACATGCTATAAGCGCCTGCTGTTGATGGGTGATACAAGGAACATTATAAAGATACCGCTACAATAAAAAACAGCGCTGTTGCTGTTTCAAGCTGAAGGCGGCTGGTGTTGTTAAAGTACTGAGACTCAGCTTCGTGTTTTGGGGCGCAAGATGGGGACTCGCACTTCACAGCGCACACACACATACACACAGTCACAATGCTGTAGTAAACAGTATACGCTCGTACGGATGTTGACTATATGAGTGAGGCACGCAGACGGAGAAGAGAGAGAGAGAGACGCGCTGCGCGCGAGCAAGAGAGATAAGGAGAGAGGCGAGTGCGAGCGAGTGAGATAAAGAGAGAGAGAGAGATGTGCTGTGCGAGCAAGAGAGATAAGGAGAGAGAGAGAGAGAGGCGAGTGCGAGCGAGCGAGTGAGATAAAGAGAGAGAGAGAGAGACGCGCTGCGTGAGAGCAAGAGAGATAAGGAGAGAGAGAGAGAGGCGAGTGCGAGCGAGATAAGGAGAGAGAGAGAGATGCGCTGTGCGAGCAAGAGAGATAAGGAGAGAGAGAAGAACCATCAGCTCAGTTGTGATCACATGACACTCAGCAGACAAAGTGTATCCATACTGCTCATATTGCAAGACATCGCTCGTTTATCAAGTCAAAATTTATTAAAAAATTTTGCTCGTCTTGCAAAACACTCGTAAAAACCAAGTTACTCGTAAACCGAGGTTCCACTGTACTTTGAAGTGTAAAAGGGATGGGTAATTCTCAACCCTTCACTTTTTTTTCTCTTCTCTTTCCTTCCAAGTATTTAATTAAACCAAACAGTGCACGATAAATACACACAGGTGTAAAGGGGAACAAGCAAAGTGGATAACTGCTGGTTTCTTTTGTCATTTGCATCTTATTGCTAATAAGGAGCAATTAAAAACCAAGAATGCGGCTGTTTAAGACTTAAATAAGCAATAAGGGTTCAAAATCTTAGTGAGGGAGATAACTAAAATGAAGCAGAAGTGTTTCTAGAGCAATAAGTGATTCTTATTAAGCAAATGGGTTGGAACAAAAACCTGCAGCCACTGTGGCCCTCCAGGGCTGACTTTGCCCACCCCTGTTTTAAAATATGTACGTTAAAGAACCATCAACAACAAATCAAATTAATAGTATATCAAACAATTATTATAAAAGCAAAGTTGAATAAATTAGATTCTGCAGATGCATGGATAAAAGGTAAAGTACCACTTCCGGTTAGCAGAAATAGCCCAAAGCTGGATAGAAATCTACGTTTTGTACCTAATACCTGTATGCAAAAATTTCATCCATCCATCCATTATCCAACCCTCTATATCCTAACGACAGGGCCACGGGGGTCTGCTGGAGCCAATCCCAGACAACACAGGGCACAAGGCAGGAAACAAACCCCGGGCAGGGCGCCAGCCCACCGCAGGTATGCAAAATTTGGTTGACCTAAGTCACAGTGTACTCAGGTTATCATGTTTACATACACACA
>JANRMT010062837.1:90082752-90095070 GCA_026402145.1 Polypterus bichir lapradei | reverse complement strand
TTGGGACAATTTCAATACTTTCCTTAAACTTCGTATACGAGAAGGTCAGGGAGGTCTAAAATCTTGGGACGATTGCAATATTTTCCCTTTACTTCGTATACAAGAAGGTAATGAAAGTCAATAATTCAAAGCAAAGAAAACCCGATACTTACAATCACTTCAGTGCACCACTGACCTCAGCTTCTTGTGCTCTGGCTTTAATAACCAGAGGGTGGGCTCATGAGTTGTGATATCAGGGTGGCCCCAACCCTTGGGGGGTACCACCCACAAAATGCAAGGAACGTACAGTCATGTGAAGAATTAAGTACTCCCCATGGAAACTGTTGATGTTTCTCAGCATATCTGAGCAGGCAAATATTACATCTCCATGCAAACAGTGCCTACAGATTAAGATGAAGTTCTTGAATGAATGACACTTCAAATTGACACGCGGTGTTCAATCTCATAATCCAAATTAACAAACATGAATATTTATCATGTGGAAAAAGGCCACCCCTACATTAATCAGCACTTTAAATCCATAAAATTAGATTCAGGTGGTCATGGTAAGGTGCCAATGATTAGAGCCACCTCAAGATGTATGCAGGTGGACCTGACTGTCTTATTTAAACCTCAGATTTCAGGGGTTTGATGTTCTCACTGCTCTTGGTGTGTGTGGTATCATCATGCCAAGATCAAAAGAGCTCTCTAAGGCCTTCAGAAAGAAGGTGGTGGATGCCTAGGAGTCTGTCAAGGGGTTTAAAAAGAGCACCAAATGATCTGAAATCAATCACTCTGCTGCTGTAAGGAAAATCATCTAAAAATTTGAATGTGTCTAGAACTGGCCCAAGAGCTGACCATTTGCTAGTAAAAGATGTCTTTGAGATCCTAATGAAACAAAGCTCGAGGGAAGGAGGTGGTTTATGCACCTCTCTTGAAACACAGTACCACAGGTCACTCTACTGAGGTTGTTGCAACGTCCTTCATCATCATCCAAGGCTTTGGCACGCATGTCAGTGTCTTGTCGTCTTATGGCTTCTTGCTGTTCGTCCCTGTAGTGCTTCGTGGATTTAGGTAGATGCCGAGTAATGGTTGTGGGTCTTGTTCTACTTCGTGGCGTGCTGGTGTGTTATCTTTTGCGATGAAGTGCTTATCTCTCTTCTTGCAGTTTGTAGGCTCAGGGTGTGCAATGTGCTTCAAAGCGAGCAGATGGAAATGTGGCAGTGATGGAACACAGCAACCCAGGACATTGTGCTGAGGGTGCTGTCACCTTTTCGGTGACATAACGGTGTCCATGACTTTGTTTTCCTATCTGAGTGTGTGCCTTTTTGCCCCTTTAAACCAAACAGATAGACAGATAGATTGGGACGCCAGGTAAAAGCACTAAGAAGTTGTTTTTATTCTTTTCCTTCCTTGATCAGTGCTTCCCAGCACTGTAGCCACAAGAAACAGGCAAGTAATAATCACCAAGCACAATATTCTCTCTCTATTTCTCCTCCGCACCTCCCAGCAAGCTTTGTCCACCTCCACCCAACTCCGGCTCCCTTTCTGGGTTCTCAGCAGTCCTTTATATAGTCCTTGGCCTGGAAATGCTTCTGTTCTTCCTCCCATGTGACTTGCCAGCACTTCCAGGTCAGATGGAGAATTTCAGGTCTTTAATCAGGACGGATGTACTTCGGGGCTTCCATCCTCGTGACTTCCCAGTACTTTCAGGTTATAAGGGTAGCATGACTACCCAGGTACATTCACAGCACCCTCTGGCGGCACCCAACTGGGCTGAGAAACCGAACTCCAAGTCCCAGGATGCCCTGTGGAAATCATGGGCACTGCTACACTCCTGGGGAGCTGTCATCTAGCATCTTGGGGGAGGCAGTGTCCAAAAGTTGCTGCCTTCCCCCATCCTTTCATTCTCGGGGCGTCCCGGCCGGCCATCTCTTACACTGTATATAAATACCAAAAGTAAACTAAAGCCAAAGCAATAACCCCACAGGACTGTGGATGTGGTCATAAGTAGCCCAGGGTGGACTGGTGCCCCAGAGTGATAGGCTTCAGCCCCAGACCAGTGACCATAAGATGGATTAACCTGGCCCTGTAGTGGCTGCTATTTACTGGTGATGAGACAGACAAAGAGAGAGAGACGTGTTTATTACTTAGACTTTCAAATGCTTTAATGTTGCCTCTTCACGACTACAGCCTGCTTCTGACCATTTTTCCTTGTAGTTCGGTGCAAATGAAATGTATTAAAATGTATAGAAAGAAAGAAATGGGATCAAACAAAATCCATGGCCTTTTTGAAATTGAGTGGCTAAGTCCCATTAAAGGGTGTCATGCTTGGCCAGCATGCCCTAAGTGACTTTACAGTGAAGCAGGCGGCTTGGGAAGGACGAGCCCGTTTGACTCTCGTCTTCGCGCTGTGCCCTCAGCTCACATCTGGGGCCAGCTGGACTTTAATGCTATGCTATTTTAATAGCTTGAAGGGGATCGGGAGATTGGGGAGCAGAGGGTGGGGAGGGGGGGGGGATTTGGTTGAATTGGCCCTGGATACACAACGCTAAGCAAGAAGCCCAAGAATTTGTTTCTTCTATAAGTTCATTTACATACCAAAAGGATTAAGTCAAGCCAGGGTGTTGTAGTTAAATTGGAGTGGATGTTCGAAAGGATGGGGGGTTACTCTGCCCACTTATGCAGTCTGTCAGGAATGTCTGAATACTGACCTCCCCTTAAAGTATATCTATATAAAAATGAACAAACATCTTCAATGCAATACTGCATATTACTAAATGAGCGCTGTCGTCAATTTTCTAAATTACGTCTCCATTTGTAATTAGTGAACGGGGAATGCAAAGCAATTTCTACGTACACTTTTTGCATTAGAAATAACGCAATTAAGTGAGATGAAATGAATGCAGGTGCAGCATCAGTAATACGCTTCATTCTCGTTTCTCATATGCAAGGGCTGCCGCACATTTGAACTTGTCCAGTGAGCGCCGAGTTTCCATTCAATTTCAAGAGGCTCATTCCATTTACATTTATTTTAATTTTGCTTAGCAGACGCTTTTATCCAAAGGTGACTTACAAAAGAGGTCAATGTAATCGAGTAAACTTCATTCCGGGGGACTCTTCAGTTTGGGAACAACTGTTACACGACAAGGTAACACAATTGATCATCATAAGTGAAGCGCTCAGAACAAAATGTAGGCGAGAGCTGTATTGTCATTGACAAAGCCATTGTCAGTTAGATAGAAACTCACCGAAGAAGACGGACTTCAGCATTTTGAGGACAGTCAGGATAACGAAGGGAGGTGGGCAGCTCAGCTAGGAGGTACACATGAAATGAGATTTGCTGCTATGCAGACGTGGCAACTTCAGGCGCCGTACATCAGCAGACCTGAAAAGGAATACAAGACCTGACAAGTGTCTCCATATGCCTGTATACTGTGCAATGCAATGCAATACAATTTATGTTTGTGGCTCAAAATCAAACAAGAAGTGCTGCAATGGGCTTTAACAGGCCCTGCCTTTTGACAGCCCCCCAGCTTTGACTCTCTAAGAAGATGAGGAAAAACTCCCAAAAAAAATCTTGCAGGTAAAAAAAATGGAAAACACCTCGGGAAAGACAACTTAAAGGGAGAGACCCCTTTCTAGGTAGGTTGGGCTTGCAGTGGGTGTCAAAAAATGGGGTCAATGCAACAGAACAGAACACAAGTGGTCCTCAATACAATATAATATTACAAGTACAGAACAGAGTTCAACAGTAGATGATGTCACATAATAGGATTTGGATTTGTTTAGAGTCCTGGAGACCTCGGCCATCAAGCTGCCTCCCCCTATTGGCTATTCCACAGCTGAGTCACCGCTGGGCCAGCCAATCCGATGAAAGAACCCCTCTACCTGGCAATTCCTGCAATCCTCCATCAGAGATGACTTTACCTTAGGCAGGCAAAATAACCTGGCAGGTGGGCAGTGGCACCAAGTGCCACATTTGAGTACCGAGAAGAGAAACAGAATAGGTGAGGGTTAGTAACAAATTATAACTATCATATTATCACCACACAACTTAAATCCTGCCTTCATGCCATAATCCCGACTATTACAACAATAATAAACTCATCCCTTGACACTGGCTCTGTGCTGCTCACTTTTAAAATCGCTTCTGTAACCCCAATGTTAAAAAAGTCAGGCCTTGATGCTTAAAATCTTAACAATTTTCGGCCTATTTCCCACTTACCTTTTCTGTCAAATGTTCTTGAGCGTGTTGTAGCTTCCCAACTCACCAACTACTTAACTTCTAATAATTTGATGGAACCCTTTCAATCTGGTTTCAGGGTGCGTCACAGCTGTGAAACTGCTCTGCTACGGGTAACCAATGATTTGCTTATGGCAGCAGACTCTGGACAAACCAGCATATTAATTCTGTTAGACCTCAGTGCAGCATTTGACACTCAGGTCAGACATGACATTCTACTGTCCAGAATGGAGAACATGCTGGGTATCTCTGGCACTGCCCTCCAGTGGTTCAAGTCCTACCTGACTCATAGACAAGTTAGTCCTGGCAACAGCAGATCCAGCTCAGAGCCAGTCAAACAAGGAGCTCCTCAGGGCTCTGTCCTCAGCCCTCTTCTCTTCTGTATTTATATGCTTCCCCTTGGCCATATTATTCATAGCTATGGACTGGGTTATCATTTTTATGCAGACGATACTCAACTCTACTTCAATGTTAAAAGTGGAGCTTCATCAGAGCTCTCTCAGCTCACAACTTGCCTCAGTGAAATTAAAACCTGGATGGAGCAGAACTCTTTAAATTTAAATTGCAACAAAACTGAACTCCTGCAAATTGGGACTAAAATGCAATTTAATAAAATGAGCTCCTTCCCAGTCCATCTTGGCGGTGATCTCATCAGACCTGCCTCTACTACAAAGAATCTTGGTGTCATTTTTGATTCCTCCCTTTTTTATTCCACCCACATAAATCACATTAAGAAACTTTCTTACTTTCACCTCCATAACATATCCCATGTTCACTCCTTCCTGTCCTTTTCTAACGCTGAGAAACTTGTCCATGCTTTTATCACATCCTGCATCAATTATTGTAATTCCCTACTGGCAGGTGCCCCTTCAAAGCGTATATTACAGCTCCAGTTTATTCAAAACTCGGCTGCAAGAGTCCTTACTCGAACCAGCAGCAGCGAGCACATCACACCCATCCTGCTCCGTCTTCACTGGCTCCCCGTGTCTTACAGAATCGAATATAAAATTCTACTAAAAACCTACAAATCCTTAAACAACCTCGCTCCATAATACATTCTGGCAATCTTGTTGTGCCCCAAACTAATCTACACTCCATGAGTGACAGGGTCTTCAGCTGTATAGCACCCAGACTCTGGAATGACCTGCCGAAATTAATCAGATCAGCTGACTCCATGAATTCTTTTAAAAAACAACTCAAAACTCATCTGCTCAGGAAGGCTTTTAGCTCTACTTGACTTTACTGCCCTTCTTTCAGTTTACTTCTATGTCAGGATGTTCATGTAACCTGTATGTGTGTGTGTGTGTGCTAGAGCATCATCTATGTTGTCTGTTAGGCTTTTCTCTTAATTTACTATCTTACTCTTCTTTATTTATTTATCTGGTTTAGTACAATGCTATATACTGTATACCCTGCCATTCTTTCTTAAACTCTGTGAAGTGCCTTGAGCATGGGAAAGGCGCTATATAAATAAAATGTATTATTATTATTACTACTTATGTTTTAGTGCTAATGACTAACAACAGAGATGCAGTCTGTACAGTTAATCAGCAGCTCTAGTCAGGGTATACTAAACTGAAGTAGTGAGTCTTCAGCCAGGATTTTAAAAGTTGAGACCGAATGGGGCATCTCTTATAGTAGCAGGCAGACCATGAGATCTTGAGATCTTAATGTGCGTTCTGTTTTGTAAGTCATGATAAGTTCAGTCAAGTAAGCCGGACCTCAGCCATTTAAGGCTTTATATGTTAAAAGGAAGATTTTGAAATCTGCCCTAACCTTAACCGGGAGCGAGTGTAAGGATTTAAGAACTGGAGTTATGTGTTTGTATTTTCTTGTTCTTGTAATCATTCTTGCAGCAGCATTTTGGATTAACTGGAAGCTGTATAAAGGACAATTTGACCATCCAGTGAACACCGCATTGCAATAGTCAATCCTACTAGAAATAAATGCATAAATTAATTTCTCAGAATTATTATAGGTGATGACCTGTTGACCACTGTGTAGACAAGCATCAAGGATTTGGACTGAATATGTGCCACTGTAGGGAGCCGGTATTGTGATCTGAAAAGAGAGGTGACGTGTGCCCACCTCAGCTGATTGAACACCAACCATGCCGCTGCATGGTGACACAGGCACCTTGACTCGACATCCAGCTTGTTGGCGGCCTGCCTGGAGTTTTCACATTCCTCCCTCTTTTCTATGTGTAATTTCTCCAGGTACTTGTTTTTTTTCCCCCACACTAAAGATCTACTCTTTCAGTCTGACTGAGTGTTGAGGTTCATTTTCCAGCGTGTAAGCGAGTGTGGCTTTCAAGACTTCATAATAGAAAATGAGCCAGAATGATAGTCAGTTATTATCATGTTCAGGTAGGCCACTGAGATGAACACTGCAGCAGTCCAAATGAGATGTAATGAAGGCATGACAAAATACCGCACTCCAGTATCTGAGAGCTCAGGTCACAGGAAAAATTAATTCGTGACAACAGCCGAGGGGAGATATTCAAAGTCCAATGCTTGGCGGAAGATGATAATAGTAATACTAATCAGGTGCGATAAGGACAAAGCTGTTAAAAGAAAAGCAAAACTGGAAAAGGCCCCATAATTAGGACAGATCGTATGTCATTTCTTATCTTCCCATGATCCCCTTTCCTCTCCGGCTATCATTTTGAGCATTGATTAACTTAAAAAAATAGTTTAGTTCATTAATAAACACAGAATGGAAAATGTATATGAGTTAAAAGCTTCGATTACCATAGAGCAGAGGAAAAAAAATGCCAGCTAGGCAGCGATGGCACGCTGCTGTATGATTTAACCAAGCTTGTCTTCTGTTAAACACAAGGATCTGTTGAGCGACAGCAGCATCTCCCTAAATGTACTCGTTTCAGATTTCACATGAAAAGAATCAGCCAATTGAAAGTGTGATCAAAGGGTGTACACAAGTCACTGATCCTCCTGGAACGGCAGTAGACTGGAAGACAGGAAAAACCCCAGAGGATTCCAGTGACACATGAAATGTCAGGGGACAAACTGCCTGATCAGGTTTAAAATTGTGAGGTGGGCCGTTTCGTTAAGCAAAGGACTAAAATTTGAATGAACGCAGCTTGCTTCAACATTACCTCAGGTGGAGTGTGGGAGACGTGCATGGCTCTGCATATTACCTCACACGTTGTGAGAACGTTCAAAGTTTGGTGCAGAATGTAAGAAATGCTTGGTTGTGACAAGTAGGCCAAGCATATTAGTGCCCCGACCTCCTGTTTGGTAGCTAACCCGTGGAGCTGGGCTCCCGCCACCCTTATGATCTACGCTCTAGGCGATTACCTAATTCACCTTAATGATGGCGCCGGCCTTGGTTGTGACATACCCAAATCATTGCTTTCACAGAGCTGCACTTTACATATAACATTACCAACACTTTCATTTCAGAAAGCAGTGCTTGTTTCTACGTATGGATGGTGTGATCATGTAACAAACACGATTTGTGATGAATATTACTCCTTCTCTGTCCAATCAGTATCTCTTTACGAGTTCGCTGTTGTCCTGTGATTCCAAAACACGTTGCCTTTCCTGGGATCTGTGTGCCGACCTCTAGCTCTGCATTATCTGGCAGCTCCTAGCGAGTGAGGACAGCTCACAAAAGTTTCGTTAAGCAAAGGACTAAAATCTGAATGAACGCAGCTTGCTTTAACATTACCTCATGTGGAGTGTGGGAGACGTGTATAAATCTGCATATTACCTCATGCGTTGTGAGGACGTTCAAAGTTTGGTGCAGAATGTAAGAAATGCTTGGTTGTGACAAGTAGGCCAAGCTTATTAGTGCGCCGACCTCCTGTTTGGTAGCTAACCCGTGGAGCTGGGCTCCCGCCACCCTTATGATCTACGCTCTAGGCGATTACCTAATTCACCTTAATGATGGCGCCAGCCTTGGTTGTGACATACCCAAATCATTGCTTTTCCAAAGCTGCACATTACCAACACTTTAATTTCAGAAAGCAGTGCTTGTTTCTACGTATGGATGGTGTGATCATGTAACAAACACGATTTGTGATGAATATTACTCCTTCTCTGTCCAATCAGTATCTCTTTACGAGTTCGCTGTTGTCCTGTGTTTCCAAAACACGTCGCCTTTCCTGGAATGTGTGTGCTGACCTCTAGCTCTGCATTATCTGGCAGCTCCAAGTGAGTGAGGACAACTCACAAGAGTTTCGTTAAGCAAAGGACTAAAATTTGCCAATGGAGGTCTTCAAAGGGGCATCCCACACTCTTTAACGGTAAAGAGGCCAGAGTGGGTCTTCAGAGTAATGCCATAGGGGAACCATTTTCGGCCCCAGGAAGACTCATTCACTTGAAGCTTCTAGAAAGAACCCCTTTAATTTATTTGCAGTGAATAACTATGAATAGATGGGAACAGATTTGTGAACGACCAATGCTGTATGTCATGATTTTAAAAGGACTCTCGCTGAAGTCTCTGTTAGTGTCCTGCTAGGTAGTAAACCATACATTAAAGATTTCAGTTTTTTCTGCATATTAGGAAGTCATTTCAAAAGCACAAAGAACCAACTTCATATGCCCAGAATGAAAGGGTGCTTTGTCTAGCGATAGTTCAACGAGGAGCCACACAAACCAGTAACAAGTCATGAAATGCCCTTATAGATGCCAGATTTTAAAGAGTGCAGTTCATATTGGTGGGCTGAGAAAAAATGCCTTACACGCCTGGATCTTGGCACACTTCCTAGTGGTGTCTCTCTCTCTATAAATGTTGTACACTCACCGGACACTTTATTAGGTACACCTGCTTGTTAATATCTATTCAGCCAATCACAGGGCAGCAACTCAATGCGTTTCAGCCTGTAGACATTGTCAAGACAACCTGTAGAAGTTTAAACCGAGCATCAGAATGGAATAGAAAGGGGATTGGAGTGACTTTGAATGGTTGTTGGTGCCAGATGGGCTGGTCTGAGTATTTCAGAAACTGCTGATCTACTGGGATTTTCATTCACAGCCCTCTCTAGAGTTTACTGAGAATGGTCTGAAAAAGGAAAAAAAAATCCAGTGAGCAGCACAAGAATGGCTGCCGTCACACATCATCCACGGAGATGCTGCACATTAATGGTGGTTGAAGTGGCTCCCCACTGTCTGTGTAAAGTGCTTTGAGCGGGTTAGAAAAGTGTTTTAGAAATGTAATTAATTCAATTATTAAGTAATTACTTAAATAGTGCTGATCCTGGCAGCTCCAAGTGTAATGGGGGAGCCAGCCTTGCATTGGACACAGGGCCATCATTGAGCACATGCACACACACCTCAAACCAAGCTGATTTAGAGCTGTTATGAACTTATCATGCACATCATGGGAATGTGAAAAGAAAAAGGGGACACGTGTAGGAAAATAGAACAGGATGGGGAGAACATAAAAACACAGGATTGAAGCATTGAATGTCAGAGCTGTGAGGCAGCAGCTGGCACCACTGTGCCTCCATTCTTGGTGTTAAACGTCCTCTACAGTATGTCCGGACACCATTCATGGAGTGGACAAGTACTTAGGGGTCCACATCAATGACAGGCGGGACGGGTTTCGCAGCACAGAAGAGCTATAAAAGAATGGGCACAGCAGCCCCCCCCCTTATTGTGGGTAATGACATTCTGACACCTTCTATATCTCTGTGATGGCCAGTGTGATCTTCTATATTATGGTGTCCTTCACTTCAACCACTTCAAGAGCGGCCCACCAAATCAACAAACTAATTAAAAGGGTAGACTCCATTTATGGGACGGACTCTGGACCCTCTGGAGGTTGTAGCAAATAGGGAAATGAAAACAAAACTAAGTGCCATTATGAACAATGCTGCACATCGTCTCCATGACACTTCCAGCCAACAAATTATTCAGCAAAAGTATGTCAGAAAACACACTGGGGGCTTCCTTTATACCAACAGCAGTATATCTGTATAGTGCTATATTGTGGTAGTGGTATAGTGCATGATGCCTCAATGGGAATGTGACTGCCAAGTCCGAAGTTTTATTTCTTTTTATTTTTCTTCCTTTTTAGGTATTCTGATGTGTGTTTAGATCATAGTTTTTGTGTATAGATATTTACAGATGGCCCTCGGGTTACGATGTCTTGACATACGACGTTTCGAGTTTACAACGCTCACTCCCAGAAAAACATAAAAAAATAGAGACATGAGTGATACGGTTTACGCGGTTAGCGTTGTACTTACAGACTACATGGGCGAACTAGTTTGGTTGTGTGCAGCGGAAGAATACGCAGTAACGCAGCGTATGAGTGAGGGAGTTGGCGAACAAATTTGTATGCGCGCGGAGGAAGTGTTCTGTTCTGGCGACTTTTTGGCCCTTATCATGGCTCCTAAACGAAAGTCAGAGTCTTCAGATAGTAGTGCTTCGAAGAAGAGGAAAGCCATCACGACTGAAGTGAAATTAGACATTGTAATGAGATCAAAAGGAATAAAGGTAAGGAATTTTTTTTACACTCATTTTCTGTCATTTTTTTTGTTACTACAGTGCAGTATACAGTACAGTATATTTATGTTCTTTTCCTTTTTCTGTGGCTTAGTTGTGTTTTTATGTTCTAGATTATGATTTTGCAAATGTGTTAGGATAGGTAAGTGACTTAGGCTAGGGTGTGTTTCGACTTACACCAAAATTCAGGTTACATCACTGTTGTAGGAACAGAACTGTGTCATAACCTGAGGACCCCTGTATATATATTTATTTAAAAAGCCATAGCCAATTATACAGAACATTTTCTATCTATCTATCTATCTATCTATCTATCTATCTATCTATCTATCTATCTATCTATCTATCTATCTATCTATCTATGTGGGGGACTCAAGTATGAACTGGCTGGAGGCCATCTTGCCACTCACCCTTTGCTGCTGCTGTTTTTGATTGGTGTGACACGGCAATATAGAAAATTGTGAGATGAAATCAAATAATATTTTTAGGACAGAATACCAAAGTGAAAAGGCAGCAGGAAGGGAAAACAATGAAGTGGGATATATCTGACCCAAACTCACACAGTAACATCAATCTCTAAAAATCTGCCCAGGGGGTCAAGTCATATGAAAAGAGTTGCCAACAACTAAAATATGAGAGCAGCGGATTTAACAGGATTTTGTACAAATAGACGTTAAAGCTCTAAATGTATTGAGTAACACTGGCGGAGCACAGCTTAGCTGAAGAATGCAACTCAATTTTATTTGAAATTACATTTTTTTTTTTTTATAAAACCACCTCATTTATTTAACAATCAGTAATAACAGCTTGGCTGGATTCTTCATCGAGTATGTACATGTATTTAAATAAATCAAATACTCGGCAGGAGGATAAGAACGGCACTTTCATTGTGGTACGTTTCTTGTATTTTTACACCTAAGTGCGTAACTCTTGTCACTAAAATTGCCTATGAATAACATTAGAGCAGCACGCTTGCACCTCTGGTAGCTAAGGAGGTAAATGTGCTTAGGGGGTTGCAATTTCAGCTTGAAGCAGCCAAATCACACATTTTCTGTCAGCTTCTCTTATCTCGTGGCGTGGTAGATGATGGATTGTTTCTCTAAATATTTAGCTCATGTGGCTCCTGGAAATTGCGAACAGAAAACTCACCCCAAATCATATCCTTGGAGTAAATGAAACCAAATATAATGCTTCTGAATCTGCTTTTGATTGCTACCAAGAGCTGCGTGATTAGTGTCGCCGAAGCACATCATCGAGAAGTTCACTTAAAGGTCGATAAACGACGCTGTCTGTAATTAGGGGGCCCATCAATTTGACTTTGATTTGACCTGAATTAGCAGCTTCATTCGAATAAATGGTGGTTCTCCTAGTTTGGAGATTACCGTATTCTTAACCAATCTGTGCTTCGGCCTGGTTGATCTAATTCGAGGTCACAGGACCAGAACTAAAAATCAATGGGGTGCCAGTCCATCACAGAACACGCACTGCAGAGCTGTAGGAAGAGCAAACCTGCCTGTCTGAGAGAAGTGGAAGGAATACCCACAATAGACAGATAGATAGATAGATAGATAGATAGATAGATAGATAGATAGATAGATAGATAGATAGATAGATAGATAG
>JANRMT010062837.1:90044333-90081850 GCA_026402145.1 Polypterus bichir lapradei | reverse complement strand
GATAGATAGATAGATAGATAGATAGATAGATAGATAGATAGATAGATAGATAGATATTGTTGTATGACAATAAAACATGAAAACTTCCAAGATGGTGAATACTTATCATAGGCCCCGTATTCCATACCAATCCTTTGGTCTTCAGCACCAGGCCCCTCTCACTGAGACTCGCTCCCAATCACCTGCCTCCATTCCCTCACACACTGGCGTCTTCCAGTCCTGTTGTTTCTGTCCTTCTTTCCTCTAACCTCCATTCCTTTCTGTTCTGTTTCATCTAATTCCACCATTGAATACCATGAGGACTGATTGAGATCATTGATGTTAGGTGGAATGCCCAGTGGTGGCTCGGTGGTCTCATGGCCTTGGAACCCCTGCCGATTTTGTTTTTTTTTTTCCTCCAGCCCTCTGGAGTTTTTGTTTGTTTGTTTTTTTTCTGTCCTCCTTACTTTATTCTTTGTTACTTAGTATTGCCTAATCTTATTTTTAAATTATTATTTTTTTTTTCGTCATCATGTAAAGCACTTTGAGCTACATCATTTGTATGAAAATGTGCTCTAGAGATACATTTTGTTGTTATTTCTTTCTCTCTTTCCTCTAAACCCCAAATGCCACACAGACTGCTTTATATGGCCTGATCGGGTTTAGATGTGACCCTCTGCCCACTCCGAGGTGTGAAGGAGGCACTTGACTGATCCGCTCACATTGGCACGTGAGTGGGTGATCAGCCCACCGCCACAATCAACCCCGGAGTCAAGCCGTCATGCACACACCCTCAGCTGTTCTCAGTCTGCACGCTCTCAGGGCACGATTATTTATTTAAAAATCCTGCACAATGCCACGGACCACTTATCACAAGCATATATATTCATTATTGACAAACCCTGGCCTGCAAATCATTTTGAAGAGCAGATTATATTTTGTAAGAACATACATAGTTGGTAGAGAAATTATACTGTGTATCCATATTACAAGACCAATAACCGCAAGATTCAAAAAGTAATAATTCTGAAATAAAGAAAGTGGAATGCTGGGTCATTTGAAAGCTGAAACATGCCTCTCATCTAGTAGATAATAGCCTGTCTGTTAAATTTTACACAATTGAATGAGGACATTCAGGAATCACAAATTCAATTGGACATTCAAAAGCTGGGGGGGTTAGGTGTTGCAGCAATTTAGACATCTTTAAGTGAAGAAAGAAAAACATTACAAAGTGGAATTAGGGTACGCAGTATGGCATTTTAATGGCAAAGCTCTGTGTTTTAATGAAAGCAGCTAGAAAATGAATGATTTTATTCAGTTTTATTATTATTGCATTATTGTTCGGTCCCGCCAGTAGATCCAAAAAAATGAGGCAGAGTTTAAAGGCTTAAAAACCATTGCCGTTTCTTTTTTTTAAATTGGCACACAGCTAGCCTGAGTATGCTAGCACGCTTCTGCCTGGCCATTCAAGACATAAAAGAACAAAAAACGCTACAAAGCACATTCTCCTTCTCTGTGTCCTATAAACCTTGTCAACCGGGTTAACTCCTTCAAAATTGGAGACACATTCTTTGCTATTTCTGCATTTCCACTTTGACCCTTCATGTTCTTTAACAGATATATCTTATAAGTTCTTCATCTGTTTTTTCTGTATTTTTTGGTCATTTCTCTCCAAGAATTCAATGCCGTCTGTATGGTCTCTCTGGAGCAGTGCTGTCATCTTGGGGTGGACATGTGGATGTTTATGGAGGGCAACTGAATTCCCAAATAAGCTGTAGTTTTGATGTTACTCATTTTAACAATTGACAGGGCTCCGCCCACTTGTAGCCCCGCCCCTGCTCACAATGGAGTTCTAGCTTAGCCACCCACCAGTCTCTCTTCACATTCTTCTTTCTCTTCTTTTTATTTCAATGTTGTCTGAGTCTGCAGACACAAATTTTGGATGTGTGCTGGTATGGCAAAGTAGAGCAGCATCCAGCACCTCATTGTGACATATTTTCTCCTGTGTGGGCTTTTCCACCGTCACAGAGGTGTCGAGCTTAAACCAGTCGTGGGGCACCAGCGTTAAGTACTGTGCCATTGTCCATCCATCCATTATCCAACCCGCTGAATCCGAACACAGGGTCACGGGGGTCTGCTGGAGCCAATCCCAGCCAACACAGGGCACAAGGCAGGAACCAATCCCGGGCAGGGTGCCAACCCACCGCAGGACACACACAAACACACCCACACACCAAGCACACACTAGGGCCAATTTAGAATCGCTAATCCACCTAACCTGCCTGTCTTTGGACTGTGGGAGTAAACTGGATTACCCGGAGAAAACCCACGCAGACACGGGGAGAACATGCAAACTCCACGCAGGGAGGACCCAGGAAGTGAATCCGGGTCTCCTAACTGCGAGGCAGCAGCGCTACCACTGCGCCACCGTGCCGCCCTATGTGCCATTGTGCCGACTCTATATATTAATACCAGAAACTGGATGGGAAGACGTTAATCTGAAAACCTACAGATCACGACAACCTTTAATGGTGACCCCTCATGGAAAGACCACGTGGTCTGTTAGACAGCCACCTTAAACTGACAACCGTTCACCTCACATCTCAAGAAAAAGAGAGCAAAGATAAGTGAAATAAATATTCATTAAATTTTAATATACTATTATTCTTTTAAGAAATACCATTTCATTAAATGTCGACGTGTGCAAGTCCTTTGATCCGAACGTTATGATGAATGGCCATTTTAAATGTCCTATGTATGTGGAAGTAATTTTTTTTAATTTCCTTAATGAATACATGAGTCTTTGTCAGCATGCCAAAGTGACAAAAGGACAGAATTAAAAGTAGCTGCCAAGTAAAGCTTATATTTATTACTGTGATCTGAATAATGGATTGTATTCATCGCATTTGGAATTTGCATTTTTCTCAAAGGGTAACTATGTAAGTGACTGAATAGTTCAATGTCAAATTCAAGACCGATGCGCAGCTCGTGCTTAAGATGCAACAGAAGGCAGATGAGCTTGCCTGGCTCCTCTATTTTACCTCTCACTTTTGAAGATGAATTAACACCCCAGAACTGATTGAGATTAGAATTAAACTCAATTAAATTATTTTTAGTGATGTCCAGAAGTGGATCGCCGGAACAAATGTAAGGACGGCAGTGTGTGCTGAAGCGAGGGATCCTGTTTATTATTACACGGAGAAATGTCACTCCTCGTATCACCAATGCAAATGAAATCGCTGTTAATTGTAGGAGCAAGGATTACCTTGGAAAACACTTTTACTTTATGTGGACGGAGCTTTTATAGGATTAACAGATTTGGAGACAAAGGCCTGAAAACGGTACACCTTCTAAAATGAGATGAAATTCCAACTTTCTCTCCAATTGGATAAATTGATTGGTTATTAAAGATGGGAGATTGATAAAGTAAAAACTGCTAGCTGGTGGGATCACGATATTCAGTCGTCACCGTGCCTTCCAAAAGTCTTCAGGCCCCTTCACTTTTTGTTGTTCTAAAATCGTTTAAATTCATTTTTTCCCTCATTAAACAACACTCAATACCCCAGAATAACAACACAAAAATTAATTTTTGACATATTTTTAAAATGTATTAAAAATAAAAAAAAATTCACATAAATATTCAGACCTTTCACTTGATACTTTATTGAAGCCCCTTTGGCACAAATTCCAGCCAGGAGTCTCCTTGGGTCTGACGCTCCTGGATTTGAGGATTTTCTGCCTTTCTTCTCTGTAAATTCCTCTCAAGCTCTGTCAGGTTGGATGGAGACCACCCATGGACAGCTATTTTCTGTTCAATTAAGGTTGAAGTCTGGACTCTGCCTGGGACACTCAAGGACATTCCCAGAGTCGTCCCTAAGTTTTGTCTTTGCTTTGTTCTTAGACTCATTGTTCTTTAGGAAGGTGAATCTTCAGCCCGGTCTCAGGTCCACAGTGTTCGGCTGCAGGTTTTCATTAAGGATATCTCTTTATTTTGCTCCGTTCAGCTTTCCCAGTCTTGTCTCCAACTGAAAAACAACCCCACCGCATAAAGCTGCCACCACCGTGTGGTCAAACAGTTCAGTCTTTGTTTCGTCACACCACAGAATTTTGTTTCTCATCAACTGAGCATCATTTAGGTGTCTTTTTGTGTGTCCTCTGGTCTCTCTGCTATAAACCCCAGATTTGTGGAGTGTTGCAGTGTTGGCTTTCTTTCTGGAAGTTTCTTCCATCTCCACGCTGGTTCTCTTAGAGCTCAGATAGATTGAACATTGAGTTCTTGGTCATCTTTCTTAACCAGACCCTTCTCCACTGCTTGGTTCTCCACTGCTTGGTTCTTCACTGATCCCATCTCCTGTTTGGGTCTGGCCACAGCATCTTATATACATATCAAGTGAGGACAGCAGTGGAAGTATTGTCTGGAGTGAGGTATCCACCCCTGGCATGCCCCCTCATCTATATGTATCCTGTGAGCGATAAGGGGTGTCACAGAGCCCCAGACACGAAGATGCAAACAAGTCCCAGGATCAAAACAAAATGGATTTATCTCAAAACAATACCTTCCAGTGACAATCACAAGTTTTCTCTTCCTCTCCTCTCTGTACCACACTGCTACTCCTCCGAGGTGAGTGTTGCCTGTCTTTCTCCTGACCTTGACTACCTTGGACAAGGTAATATCGCTCCTTTCATCACAGAAGTACTTCAGGGGTCCCAAAACTGGTGCTCATAAACACTTCTAGATACATTTCTAGTCCCCCCACAAAGTAGGGCTGTCTGGTTCCCTTCAGCACCACCACAGCAGCACCCATGGGACCCAACAGGGCTTACCCAAAGAACTACAACTTCCATGATGCCCCATGGGTATCCACAAGGGTACCGTAGTTCCAGGACGCTGCCACCTAGTCTATGGTGGGAGATGATAACCTGAATATATTTCCTTCCTCTGTCCTTTCGTGATATTGACATCCCAGTTGGGTAAGGATCCCAAATCAATCCTGGCAGGGACACTGGTCCCAGTGTGTCATCCCTCTCAATCCCCACAGACCTCCTTCATTGTCTGGAAAAGGGGTCAGCATCTGTACGGCAGGCAATCATGAACTTTCCGCATCCATGATGATAATGTAAGTAAAGTAAGGCCTAATTTAAATCCCATTGCAACATTCAGAGTGTCCGTGAATCAAAATCTCAAAATTGGTGCCAAATATCTCCATCATAATTAACACATAAGTCACTAAAACTCAAAAGCAGCTACTAGCTAAAAAAAGGGACTTTGATGGACTGAGGGGTCTCCTCTCGTCGGTCAAGATTGTGCCATTTGGTTAGTTAATAGCGAACTCGTCTCCACACCTCATCCCGATTCTTTTTGAATCAAAGTCACAGTTTCTGCTTCGATCACCTGATTCGGGAGTTTGTCTCAAATTCCCACAATGCTTTATGTAAGGAAGTGCTTCCTGGCTTCCACCCTGCATGCACAGCCCCTTTACTCCCACTAGGTGTCCTCCACGTCCATTCTTAACTTTAGTTTCTCGCCACTTATGCTGATCTTTATTCACATTAAAAATGTTGTTAGTCACACATATCTTAATATAAAATGTTTAAAAAGTACGAACTGTGAACTGCCAATGCCTCACCCAATACACCGCACGATTTGATACATTTGGTCCATTGTTTACTTAACGGGGGCAAAACAGAAACTGCTGGGTCAATGATGGGTTAAAACATCAAACAAGCTTGTGCCAAGAAGTCTTGACATTTCATCGGAAAATAAAATTAGAAACGACAAAATGAATCATGTGCTGCTGCATACCTATAATGAAATTTAGGCTTTAGACACTGCGGCTCGGCTGTAGCGCTAAAGGGATTTGTTGGAAGGTCAAAGAGCCCTTTTTGATGTGTTAAACCCTTAACCTCCAGGAAGGTTTAAACTTCACCTTGGCTTGTTAGTAAGTAATAAGCAATATTGCAAAGATTAGTTTTCTAACACACGGCTCCTGGGCTTCAATGGCATTTGAAGTTTTTTTTTGCCTGAGCCTTCTGCATTTAAGGGCACACTTGTTCAGCATCTGAATGAACGCATTTGCATTTCAGCTTCGAACTCTTGAAGCTATAGAATGACTTAAATATTCAGTATCATCACAAATTCCGGAGGTCAGAGCAGCATTTAGTTGATCCATCCATCGGTTGATGAATAGACTGGCACTTGAGTTTATCTTTCTAACAGAGGGGATGGTCCCCCCTGGCACAGCTGAACTTGTGAAGTGATCTACAAAATCTGTACGTTTACTTCTCACGCGCGGCGTCAGCCATAAGAGACGGCCAGGGAGCTGAGTGGTGTGATTGGTTTGAAAACAGTGACATCTACTGGCAGAAAATGTTATTACCTGTGTTGGTACTGGTAAAGGAAGTGGGGAGAGGAGTCCTCTGATGGCAAAACAGTTTTCACATCTGCAATAAAAATGTGCAAAAGAAAAATCAAAAATCCAATGAAATTAAGAAGCCTGATGATTCCAAAACAGCAGTTTAGAATAATTCTTACTTCCAAATTGGCCTCTGTGTGAGTGTGGACCCTGCATTACTAAAAATTATAGTTCTGTACTGGGTTGTGTGATTCTTCATAGAGACACTGCCTGACAAAATAACCATCTTGATCCAAAGATGAGTCTTTGGGTATGATGCCGGTTCTTTGAGGTTCCTAATTTGAGGACAAAACAGAAATATTACATTTATTGTTGGCTAACTAGCAGGATACAACTGATCAACAAAACCTGAACTGAACCTGTGCTGTTGTCCTTTTAAAATCATGGAGCCATTTCTGTTTTACCAATCTGCAGTCATCCATTGATGGCTATTTATGGAGACTGTACTGGGACCTTTCCTTCTGGAACCTTCATGTGGATAGGAAACAAAACTATACTCAGCAAAAAAAGAAACGCCCCCTGACTTTCAACTGTTTTTACTTTCAGTAGACTTAATGTGTAAATATTTGTATGAACACTAAAAGAGTCAACACCATAAGACATAAACTAAAAATGTTTCACAATGTGTCCCTGAATGAAGGGAGGCTCAAAATCAAAAGTACCAGTCAGTATCTGGTGTGGCCACCAGCTGCTTGAAGTACTGCAGTGCATCTCCTCCTCATGGACTGGACCAGATTTGTCAGTTCTTGCTGTGAGATGTTACCCCACTCTTCCACCAAGGCACCTGCAAGTTCCTGGACATTTCTGGGGGGAATGGCCCTAGCCCTCACCCTGCGATCCAACAGGTCCCAGACGTGCTCAATGGGATTGAGATCTGGGCTCTTCGCTGGCCATGGCAGAACACTGACATTGCTGTCATGCAGAAACTCACGCACTTTTTGCCACTCCTGTCTGGTCCAGCGAAGGTGGGTTTGTGCCCATAGGCGGCGTTGTTGCTGGTGATGTCTGGTAAGGACCTGCCTTACAACAGGCCTGCAAGCCCTCAGTCCAGCCTCTCTCAGCCTATTGCGGACAGTCTGAGCACTGATGGAGGGATTGTGTGTTCCTGGTGTGACTCGGGCAGTTGTTGTGGCCATCCTGTACCTGTCACGCAGGTGTGATATTCGGATGTACCGATCCTGTGCAGGTGTTGTTACACGTGGTCTTCCACTGCGAGGATGATCAGCTGTCCTTCCTGTCTCCCTGTAGCGCTGTCTTAGGCGTCTCACAGTGTGGACATGGCAATTTATTGCCCTAGCCACATCAGCAGTCCTCATGCCTCCCTGCAGCATGCCTAATGCACGTTCACGCAGATGAGCAGGGACCCTGGGCATCTTTCTTTGGGTGTTTTTCACAGTCGGTAGACAAGTCTCTTTAGTGTCCTGCGTTTTTAGAACTGTGACCTTAAATGCCTACTTTCTGTAAGCTGTTAAGGTCTTAACGACCATTCCACAGGTGCATGTTAATTAATTGATTATGGTTAATTGAACATGCATGGAAAACATCGTTTAAACAATTTACAATGAAGATCTGTAAAGTTATTTGGATTTTTAAAACATTATTGTTGAAATACACAGTCCTGAAAAAGGGACGTTTCTTTTTTTGCTGAGTATAGTTTCCTTATGGCAGTGGTCCCCAGTCTCGGCCCTGGGGACCCCCTGTGGCTGCAGGTTTTTGATTCACAAAAGCACAGCAGTATGATTTTTTTACATTATGAGACATCCATCCATAATCCAACCCACTAAATCCTAACTACAGGGTCACAGGAGCCAATCCCAGCCAACACAGGGCACAAGGCAGGAAACAAATCCCGGGCAGGGCGCCAGCACACACACCAAGCACAATTTAAGAACGCCAATTCACCTAACCTGTGGGAGGAAACCCACGCAGACACGGGGAGAACATGCATTCTCCACACAGGGAGGACCTGGGAAGCGAACCCGGGTCTCCTAACTGCGAGGCAGCAGCGCTACCCACTGTGCCACCGTGCCGCCCCATTATGAGTCATTTAGAAATATTTCCATTTTTTGCTCTAGTTTTAAATGCCTAAATCTTTATTGCTGTTTTTCTATTATTGTTCCCTTAGTTCTGTGCTGTCTGCTCCCTTCATTGTATCCTAATAGTGACAACTGAAAATGAGCAAAGCAGACACCCGGGAGAACAACATTAAATGAAGAAAGGCTGCAGCACCACACCCACTAATTAGTCAATAGAAAAGGAAATCATGATGAACATAAATAAAAGCAAAAAAAAACATTATTCACATATAACGTTTTAATTTTTATTAAAATGATATTAACACACTTACTTTTTTAGTTTTTTGATTGACCCCCAAACACAGAAATAACAGCTTACTTCATTAGGCTAGGAGTCCAATTAAAAACAGAAGTCAGTTGCAACAAAAACCTGCAGCCCCTGGGGGTCCCCAGGACCGAGTTTGGGGGCCGCTGCCCTATGGTATCTCTCTAAAGAGTCACTTTGGCACCTTTAGGAGCTCTGGACCCCCTGGAACTCTGATTTGGGTTAAAGGAATACTCCACTCAGAAAGTATATTTTCTTTATATATTACTTACTCCATGGAGTTTGCAGTGAGGGCAGAGAGCATTTTTTAATCTCATATTTTCATGTAGAATGGCAACAACAAAATCTCTAATAGAAGGGGTGTTAACGGTGAGCAAACAATACAAAAAAGTTCATGAAATGTTACTCATGTCACGTAACCCACACGTCCCGTCATCCATTTGTGTGCTCTCAGTGTCCCAATGTCCAAATGGATTGTCACGAAATGGGTCATGCTCAGAAACAAACGAGCGTTTGTATTAAAGCCCCGCCTCCCTGCTGCATTCATTGGTCAGAAGTCCAGCCCAGTAACAGCTTATTCATTGGTTAATCAACTGAGAGACCAGGAAAACTAAAGACTAAAAGTTAAAGAAAGGCGAGTGAAAACACTAAAAGGGAAAAGAGCACACCTCAGACTTGTGTGGATAAGCAGAAGGTCAATTCACACAGGAAATTTCACAGACTGCTGCTTAATAATTGCGAGGAACTCCTGCCACAGCTTTACAGCCTCTCCTGGGATGATGCAATCTCGAGTCGTCCTTAACGGTGCACTCGCATTCTGTCCTCAGTGGTCCAACCACGGCCCATCCTCAATGAGGCAACCTCACTCCATCCTCTCACACCAAACCTTCGCAAGCATCAGCTTTTATTAATGTCTGTCTGTACTGAACCTTCAGAAGGCATCGCTGGTAAGTAGTCTGAGTGTATTATTATCATTAATGTTCGAACCTTATTATCTATACATATAAAGGAGAGTTGGGATCCGAGAGACTGTGTTTGTGGAGGGATGGAGAGTTAAGGCGGGTGGAGGAGTCACGTGATCATCTCCCCTCCCATTCACCTCATTTCATTCACTTCAATTCGCTCCGAGCCGAGCTCCGCAGCTGACGCGGTCTTGCCATTCTTTTTCCTTAGTGTTTAGTCCTTTCTCCTTTACTGATTTACTGTTTAGTACACGCGGTACTTACACAGTCACTCATAAAAGGGGAGATGGCTCGGTGCAGGAAATGGGTATTGAAACTACCTTGGAAGACATGCAATCAACGAGGCAATTAAACGCATCTCAAGAGAGGTCTTCTAGGTTGGAAAAAAGCGCTTGGCTGCCAAAACCAAATCTCAACAAGAAACAACTTCTACGTTAGAAAAAAAAAACGATTTGCTGGCAAAATCAGGCAGTTAAACGAATCTAAAGAAGACAGGATTTCTAGATTGGGAAAAGGACGATTGGCTGCCGAAACCAGGCGGTTAAAGGAATCTGAAAAAGACAGGACGTCTACATTGGAAAAACCACGATCCGCTGCCAAAACTAGCCGGTTAAACGTGCAGCGAAGCGCGTCAGGTCTGCTAGTAATGTATATGTTTACGTCTTCTGCGGTGGGCTGGCGCACTGCCCGGGGTTTGTTTCCTGCCTTGCACCCTGTGTTGGCTGGGATTGGCTCCAACAGACCCCCCATGACCCTGTTGTTAGGATATAGCGGGTTGGATAATGGATGGATGGATGGATGGATATTTATGTCTGTTGCGTTAAAGTAGCACAGCCAAGTCAATATTTCAGATGAGATGTAAAACCGAGGTCTTGGCTCTCTGTGGTCATAAAAGATTCTTGCGCATCCTTCGTCAAGAGCAGGGTATATCCCGATGTCCAGGTTAAATTGCCCACCATGGCCCCCTAACCATCCCCTATCTTTAATTAGCTATCTCCCTCTCATCACTTCACCACCTAACAGATCATGTGTGGTGAGAGTATTGGCACAAAAATGGCTGCCATCACATCATCCAGGTGGATGCTGCACATTAGTGGCTGATGAAGTGGCCCCCCACTCTCTATGTAAAGCACTTTGAGTAGTGAGAAAAAGTGCCATATAAAGAGAGAGAGGGGCTGGGAGCATGTGCTGGTTAGAGCCGCCCAGATGTAAATATAAAGAATTACTATTATCATCATCATCATCATCCATCATCATCATCATCATCATCATCATCATCATCATTATTATTATTTATTACTTATGTTAGGTGGTTCTACGTGATGCAACTGGTTGATTCCTCTTTATTTGATTCACTTTATTTCATCTGTAACGATTGTGCTTCTTTTGTAATATTACTTCAAGCTCATTTGATTTTAAGTAATTTTGTCACAGCTTCACAATATTGGTGATATTCAAGTAAAGTTTGTTCGTTTTGCGTCATCGCTTGACTCTTCATTTGTCACCTTGTTTAGCTATCTGCCGAGCTTTGCAAACTACGCAATAAACAGCAGCAGATTAACTCCAGTTGTAGATATGAATACAAACATAATGACGGACGGCAGGTCTACAACTGTAATGTTCACGTCTGAGCGACTTCCATGTTTGTTCACAGTGGGCTTTTCCTGAAGTGATCGAATTAGCGATGCTTTAGTAAAAATGCGTGTGTTGAGGACGTTGACGGCATACAATGTCTTGATTTTGCGACACAGTATTCATAGACGTTTCTGGTATTGTTTGCTGTTGTCCAGCGTTGGTCACTTTAGATGCCTGTTCTATCAGAAACTTTGTTACCTCTGTTTTTCCTGAAAACATATGATTAAAAGCTCCATGGGGTAATAAACATGTATATATAGAATTTTTGGGTGGAGGAATCCTTGAAGTGGGGTTGAGAAGATAATGTTAAGGACTTTAGCACATTACAGAATCAGCAGTGTGGCTTCACAGCTCGTGCATCCTGCGTCTGAACCAGAGGTGTATCTTTGAGTTGATGGTATCATATTTTCGCCCCCTTTTTGTCATCTTGTTCCTCCTCATGATGCTTTTTAAGTTTTGCCTAACCTCTTAGCCCAGTGTCCAACAAGATGATAAACATATTTTAGAACATTACAACAATCTGGACAAGAACAGGCGATTCAGGTCAATAAAGACCATCAGTCCTATCTACTTAATCCATCCATCCATCCATCCATTTTCCAACCCGCTGAATCCAAACACAGGGTCACAGGGGTCTGCTGGAGCCAATCCCAGCCAACACAGGGTGCAAGGTAGGAACCAACCCAGGCAGGGCACCAACCCACCACAGTATCTACTTAATTCTACTTAAAATAACATCAAGTTGAGTTTTGAAAGTCCTTGAAGTCCTACTGTCTACCACACTACCTTGGTCACTTTTTCCATGTGTCTGTGGTTCTCTGTGTGAAGAATAACTTCCTAATGTTTGTGTGAAATTTACCCTTCACAAGTTTGCAACTGTGTCCCCGTCTTCTTAATGAACTCATTTTAATGTCACAGTCTCGATCCACTGGACTAATTCCCTTCATAATTTTAAACACTTCAGTCGGGTCTCCTCTTAATCTTCTTTATCTTAAATTGTAAAGGCTCAGCTCTCTAATCCCCTGTAGCCCTGGACTCGGCCCGGTTGCTGTTCTCTGGACTTCTGATACAGACGAGTTTGGTTTTGAAGTTGCTAACATACATATGATGTTGCAAAAAGTGGTGGGTGGGTGGCAGGGGTTTTTGTCCCCCTTGGGGTTTAGACAGTCTTGTGCAGTCCAGGTGGGAGGGAATGACGAGGGACTTGAGCCTTTGAAGCCCCAATTTCTGACACCAACGGTTTGAACCCAATGGCCTGCTGTTTGTCCATGTGGAGTTTCATCTTTTTCTCTTTCTTCATCTTCTCCCGTTTCTAAGGGGTCGATGTGCTCAATCAGCCTTCTCCACACAGCTCAGTCCTGCATCTCTTCCACCCTTTCTCCTTCAGGTCTTCTTTCACTTTATTCATCCTCCTCTGCTTTGGCCCCCCCTCACTTTCTCTTCCCCTGTACTTCCATTCCCATCTCACTTTTGTCCACATGTCCATAACACTTTCATTTCTCATCACCACATGTCCATAACACTTCAGCCTACTTTCCTACACTTTCTGAGATATCTCCACCACTTTTGCTGTACCTCTTATTCTGTCCTATTTTGTAACTCCACACATCCACCTCATTTCTGCCACATCTAACTTCTTTTCTTGTACTTCCTTTACTTGCCATGTCTCAGCTCCATACATCATTGCTGGTCTCACCACAGTCATAAAAACCTGACCTTTAAACTTTATCACCTTAATTCTTTGGTCACACACTACTCCAGATAACATCTTTGCATGTTTTAGACGTGTCCATGTGGACTTCCTCTGAGTTCTCTGCTTTTACCTCCGCATCCTCAAAGACATGCAGGTTGGGAAGTCCGTATTTGCCCTAAGGTGGGACTGAATGTCGGACGGAGTGAGCCTGGTATTAGACTGGTGCTCCACCCTGGGCTGTTTCCTGCCCCTCACAACCATGAATTAGATGAAGAAGGTCAGAGAATGGATGTGTTAAAGTGAGCACGGAGAAAACCGAAACATGCCATTAAAACTCTGGACATGGTGACCAGCTTATGCTTGACTTGTGTTTGCCATTTAACTTTCCAGTCGATTTTGTGATGAACATTCTGTCAAATGCAAACCCAGGCGTGGGTGACAAGCTCTGCGGAGAGCTAAAGATGAGTTTAGAGCTCGCGGCTTTAGTGGATTCGACTACAGCACATTAGTCACATACTGTAAGTCAGACGCCTTTATGGAGCGAATCCCCAGCAATCCTACAAAAGAACAAAATGAACTCGAAGCTCAAAACGCTGACCATCGGAAAAAGTGTGGAGCCCAGTCAGGAAACTTACAGAGGGTCTCACAGTGGGAGTCAGATATGCTTTTATGATATGAAGGGCTGCTGTATAAGGACAATTTCAGCAGGTTACGCATTGATTTTGGACTCTGTTTCCAATAAAAATGTAATTGTACGTGCGGAATTAACAACCCCAGAGAAGCATTATAGGTGTCTGGTCAGGCTGCAATTTTATCCTCAAATTCTTATTCTTGGGTGGCACGGTGGCGCAGTGGGTAGCGCTGCTGCCTTGCAGTTAGGAGACCCGGGTTCACTTCCCGAGTCATCCCTGTGTGGAATTTGCACGTTCTCCCCGTATCTGCATGGGTTTCCTCCCACAGTCCAAAGATATGCAGGTTAGATGAATTGGCGATTCTAAATTGTCCCTAGTGTGTATTAGGTGTGTGTGTGTATGCCCTGCGGTGGGCTGGCGCCCTGTCCAGGGTTTGTTTCCTGCCTTGCACCCTGTGTTGGCTGGGATTGGCTCCAGCAGACCCCCGTGACCCTGTAGTTAGGATATAGCAGGTTGGAGGATGGATGGAATTCTTATTCTTCATTCATTATCCACACCCAATTATTCCAATACAAAGCCATTAACTTCCTATTTTTTGACATGGTAAAGGGCTGAGTGGGACTTTATTTAAATAATTATGCATTCAGTACACTGGAAATATAGTAAGTCATCAACTGGTGGGTGCTTGGGGGCCTTTTGGATGGTCCCGTCTAAGTTGTGGCCAGGGTCATTACAAGGCTTGTAACAGTAAAAGTCCATCTGAGGTCATCCTAGTCAGGATTAGCCATCAGTAAGGACATCCAGGAAGGCTGCAGTGCTTTAAAATCATCTTTTTCTGAAATCACTTTTTTTGAATGAAGGTTGCGGTGGCAGCAGGCCAAGCAAGTCAGCCCAGACTTCCCAGTTCTCAGCTACAGATTCCAGCTCCTTCTGGGGATTCCCAGGAGTTTCCAAGCCAGCTGAGAGATGTAACCCCTCCAGAAACCCTGGATCCCCTTCAGAGTCTCCACACAATGGATACCCCTGGAGCGGCAATAGGGAGAGCCATTAAGGGGGGCATCCTTACGATATGCCCTAACCTCCCGAACTGGCTTATCTCAATCCGGATAAGCAGCGACTCTACCCTGAGGCTTTCCCAAATTGCTGGAGTCATGGAGTGTCAGCTAAGCCACCCTGCAAGAACATCTCATTGCTGCCACTTACTATCACAATCACGTTCTTTCGGTTACTACAAATGGGACAGGGAAGTAGAGCGACTGGAAAACCAAGAGTTTTGTCTTCAGACTCGGCTCTCACATCACCACCACGGAATGGTACAGCACCTGTAAAGTAGAATCCATTTCTCTATATCACAACCACTTTTTCCAATACTTGCCGACAAGATCCCAAGGCTCTTGAACTTTCCCACTAAGTGAAGTTGTTCCCCCCTCGCCTGGCGGGAGCAATTCATTCTCTTTTCTGAGGGAGAACCATGACCTCAGTCTTAGAGGTGCTGATTCTCATCCCTGCCGCTTCACACTCGGCAGAAAATCACTCAAAGGTCAAAGTCAGATGAGGCAAGGGCTATTAATGGCCATTATATAAATCGAGGACGCCTCAGAGTGTGTTCTTTTATTTTATAACAAGACAAACATTTTCAAAGCTGCTTCAGTCAGAAAACATCTTGGGATGAAGCACAAGTCCTTTATAATGTCTACTTTTACACACATACTGTACATCAGGCCAATATGGAATCTCCACATAACCTAAGACGGGGTCAAGGCCTGTCCTGGCAGTACTTGGATAGAAGGCAGGAGACGGTGCTGGTCAGGGCGCCTGTCCATCTCATGGCTCACTCACACACACCACCCCACGTACGGTACATGCAGGTCAGTTTAGAATGGACATTTAAACTAATCTGCAAATTCTGGAGGGTTGTGTGAGAGAAAACAAAACACCTCGAGGAAAATCTGGTTAGCCATGGAGAGAGCGAGTAGACAACATAGACGACGACGACCAGTGCAGCCTTTGAACCATTAGAGCGAAGTCCGCAGCCTCACTAGCAGCCTGCTGCAGCAGATGGAAGGGCCCATGTCACAGTATGTTGGTGCGGTTAATTTGATATTAACATCATGGATCAGGCAGTGTCAAAAGAGAGGAAACGTGTGCTAGTAATGTGTACATGGCACAGGCATTCAACCTTAAAACAGAGTCTAAATGAATTAAACATTGGCTTCAGCAGCCAGGCCTCTTTGTCTTTTATTTTAAAGGAATTTGACATATTATATGGGAGAAAGAGAAACTGAAATAAGGTTCACAGTAACAGCAACAAAAGGGACTTTCTATAGTTCTTCAAGGATATTCTTTCTCACTTCTCGTAAAACTGTGGGATCGTTGAACAGGAGCTCCATGACGGCGCCACAGTGTCATGTGTCTTTGTCGCCGCATTCATCCTCTTTGAAGAACGTTGCCACAGATGCCACTAAAATCCACAAAGAAGATTAATTTTGATTCTGAAATGTGAAGCAAAATGTCACCAGTATGTGTTGGTGTTTCCACTCAAAATGTCGGTAGCTACTCTGTACAGTCAGTCATTTTCTAGCCCACTTAGTCCTGAACAGAGTCACAGGGGTCTCCTGGAGCCTACCCCAGCTAGCATAGTACACAAGGCAGGAACAAACTCTGGACAGGGCGCCAGTCCATCGCAGGGCAAACACACACACACACACCTCAACCCAACCACACACTCGGGCCAATTCAGTAACGCCAATCCACCAAACCTGCAATGCATTGGATTGTGGGAGGAAACCCATGCAGACACGGGGAGAACATGCAAACTTCACACAGGGAAGACCTGGGACATGAACCCCAGTCTCTTTACTGCAAGGCAGAAAAGCTACCACTGTGCCACCATGCCACCCAAATTTATACAGTAGGTGCCGTATTACAATTGAATGTTGTGTAGGCCGAGTGCAGAGGCTTCTACTAGTAGGAGGTGAAGCAGCACTGTGGACCTGCAAATAAAACCGGACTGTGTAACACAAAAAAAAAACACAGCTATAGTTTAGAAATTCCAAACATTTAATGATGATTTTTGGATTAAAATATGTGATTCTGTAAGATTAACTAAAAAACATTATTCATCATGTTGGTCATTGATGATAGTTATGATGTTATGATGCCAAACTCCAGTCAGGAACATGAAGGAAACATGATTAAAGTATCCGTATGATTGCATTCATTCACCATGAAGACATGAAACACAATAATGCACCAATTTTGGTATATATATATATATATATATATATATAGTCATCAGTCGAGGCAAGGACAGGACTTGAAAGAAATAGTGTGGTGCCAGCTAGACCACCCTGTTTACCTGCAAAATGAAAGAAGTGAGAATAACAGGTGAATGATTGCACAATGCCTAAAAAAAAACAATCTTTTAACCTCCTGGACCTGAAGGGGCAGGGACAACTACACTTAGTGGGTCTCCTGTCTAAGCTGTCGGTGTAAAAAGAGTTAGCAATAACTCCCCCTGGTGTCCCGGGGTGGTAATACATGCCTCAGATTACCCCAGAAGGTGACCCTTGGACACACATACGTGACTATATATATATTTATTTATTTATATATATATATACACGTATATATATGTATGTATGTATGTATGTATGTATGTATGGCCACCTTAATAAAATGACAAGTGAATGTGTTTCTGTGTGTCAATTTCACTGCTACGTCTCTATTATACTTCATTTATTGGGTTCATAAAAGCAGTGCTAATGCTAGTGATGCGCCATCTGTTAGAATACAAACTTCAATGCAGTTTACTACTACATGCATTGCAGAATACATTCTAGTAGGTGGTGCACTGTGAACATTAATGTGAATATGCCCATAAAGGAGTAACTGTCAAAAAGTCAGGTTATCAAAAACTACACGTATCTGTGCATAAGTCCAGTTGCTAAGGATAGGAAGAAAAATTGAAAAATAGCCAAAATGTATGGAAAAAGTAAAGAAAAATCCAAAATGCAAATAAAAATTCCAAATAAGGGTCTACAAATAGCAAAAAAAAACAACAGTCTTACAGGCTTATTCTATTGTCAGATGTTATTTGCTGACAATAGCAGCATGGTAGTGGCTTCTTGACCTCTCTCAGGCCACATGAGTAAGGTTTATAGATGTAATGCTAATGACTGATAACTTTGTATGGTGGGCAATGGATGAGTGAAAATAATGGTAAACTGACACACACATCAGGAAACCAGTCGCTAATTCAGGCCAACTCAGTAGAGACTGTTGAATTGACAAAGGCAATGAATTTTGTTACTACAACCAGTTGTGATGCACCATCTGTTGGAATGACAAATGTAATGAATTTTATTATTTCAAATGTTTGTGATGTGCCATTAATTGGAATGGAAATTCCAATCCGTTTTATTACTGCAAGTGTCTGTAATGCGCCATCTGTTGGAATGAGAAATGCAATGCATTTTATTATGTCTATTGGAATGGCAAAGGTAATGCATTTAAAGACTATACATTTTTGTGAAACGCCATCTGTAGGAATGACAAATGCAATACATTTTATTGCTACATGCATTACAAATATATGGTGCACTGCAAACATTAACACCAAAGTCTCTCAGTTATTTACAGTAAGCAATCAGACTCTTTGCTGTGATACTCCCAAATGGTGCTCAGGTGGATGTTATAATTCCTCTTGGGATGTGTTGAGAGCTTGACTGGTGTCCACCAGTGAAAAACTGAATTGATTGCACATCATTTGGGATGTGACATGTGTGCCTGTGTATTTATTAAATCCCAATGAATTAATTCAATGCTTTTTTTTTTGGTGGCTTTTTCCAGAGTTACTGACGTCATCCTCCTTTACGACTGGGGGCTCTCCAGTTCAGTCCCGGGCTCCCCCAATGGCTGCAGGTTTTTGTCCCAAGCAGTTTCACATCGAGCAAGTCATTTTTACCTTGTTTTATTGATCTCCTCTTATTGATCTTTTGAAAGGTGCATTAGAGTTAGATTTTACATTCATACAAAACTACAACATGCCTGAAGAAGGACCCTGAGCTTCCTCGAAAGCTCACAAAGCTTGTAATCTGGTCAGTTAGCCAATAAAAGACGTCATCATTTCGATTCACTTCTCACTGCAACATTTAGAAGTACTTTTATTTTGCGTCATATCCTTTGATGCTGAACTCTGTCTTTTTCTTTTGTAATTCACTTTTTCTGCAGAATTTGCTCTGTTAATTTTGTGCAAATACTGACAATTAATGGCAGTCACCAGGGCCAGCACCACTCCCTGCTAAAAGGCAGCTGTTTTAATGTTACCAATTTGTAAGACAATTTAAAAAGAACACAACATCAAACAAATCTGCACGTTATTGGTTTGCACCTAAATTTCCTGCTTCGTTCAGTAACAGACATACCCAGTTTGTCATTTCTCATCTGATACAAAAAAAACACAAAGGTAGGAGTCCAACTAAACGATGAAATTGGTTGGAGTGAAACCCTGCAGGACTGAACTTGAGGACCACCGGGTAAAAAATTTTCAAACACGGGAGTATTGATGAAGTCGGGCAAAAAGCAGCAACCGGAGTCTCGCCAGTTAGCCGCTCTCGCTCGGCAGACAGACCGACAGACAAACAGACTGAGGGAGGGAGGGAAGGACGCAAAGCGGTGCCGACTCAGGCCTGCTATTCCCTTTCCATGTCTTATTGCAGCATCCCATTACTCAAGTCATGCAAAATGAATAAGATTACAAGAGAAAAGGCTGACACAGCAGAAAGTGTTTTTACCGAGTTTAATCTGATCAGCTCCGTTGTCTGGCTGTCTGAAAATATCTCACCGGAAAAACTGCATGAACTTCAATATCAGGCTTTACTTTCAAAGTGACTGTTCACACTTTAATGTCCTGCTTATTTAGCAGTTCCTTCGTGGAAGAATAAAGGAGCCAAGAGAAGAAAAGAAATTAGATGTACAAGATGTTGCCAAAGAATATGGGAAACGTTTCGCTATCGATTCCTTTTTGGCAAATTTAAAATAAATTCACTTCATGTTTCTCATTAGTTAAATAATTGTCCTTCAATTTTCTGCCTGTATTTTGTCACAATGGAGCAGATGAGCTGCTACTGTATGAATCCGCACTGCGTCTCTGTATATATAAAGAACACGAAGATGAGGGTTTAAATGGAAAGGTGCTATAAAAAAAAAAAAAAAAAAGCATAACTGAAGTCACCCAATGTGGCCGCCGCCATGTCAGGCTGCTCTCTTCTCCTGCTGATCCTGCTCTCGTGGCCGGGTTGTCTGACAAGGTGGCGCGTTTGATGTTGCTGGTGACAAGTCAGATTGTAAAGCAGCTGCTGTCTGCGACTGAGAAGCTAGACGGCGTCTGCTTAGGTTTCGCAGGTCATTTACAGAGATTTATGTGATGCGACATTTCGAAGAAACATAAGATAGAACTCGGCCAGCTATTAGGAGGCTGCCTGCACGGCTGCACAGTTCAGGAGGAGTTCCCATTAAAGAAATCGGCACGAGAACAGCCAGCGCCCTCCACCCCGCTATCCACTCCACATGCCAGGGGGCTTTTTTTTTATTTCCAAAAAATATATTTTAAGCCTGGGGGTTAAAAAGCATTTTTAAACATTTTTCCTTTCATAATTAATGTTTTAAGGCTTTTAAAAGGGTAAACCCTATATATATTTTACAACAAGCTCAAAAACTTATTTTACTAATAACCTAGAGTTTTAAAAATTGACATGTTTTATCGTCTATTGCAGCTCTGCACAAAAACACTTTTATACTACAGCAAAGTACAAGGTCACCAAAGAAAGAAAGGACATGGAGCGAGACAGGGGCCCTATTTAAAAAAAGTGTGGTGTAGTGGACCTCAAGCCCTGAGGCTGTGGGTTCAAATCCCACTACTTGGCACTGTGTGACCACAAGTCACTTGACCTGCCTGTGCTCCAGTTGGAAAACCAAAAAGAAATGCCACCATTTGTATCATAAATGTTGTAAGTCAGGGTGGCACAGTGGTAGCGCTGCTGCCTCGCAGTTAGGAGACCTGGGTTCGCTTCCCGGGTCCTCCCTGCGTGGAGTTTGCATGTTCTCCCCGTGTCTGTGTGGGTTTCCTCCGGGTGCTCCGGTTTTCTCCCACAGTCCAAAGACATGCAGGTTAGGTGGATTGGCGATTCTAAATTGGCCGTGGTGTGTGGGTGTGTTTGTGTGTGTCCTGCGGTGGGTTGGCACCCTGCCCAGGATTGGTTCCTGCCTTGTGCCCTGTGTTGGCTGGGATTGGCTCCAGCAGACCCCCGTGACCCTGTTCGGATTCAGCGGGTTGGATACTGGATGGATGTTGTAAGTCACCTTGGATAAAGGCATCTGCCAAATAAGTACATGTAAAAATGGAGGCCCGAGGGTGACGGCCCTTTTATGAAGGAATTCCTAGAAGGATGTCAGGTTAACAAAGCAGGAAAATCACAATTCACCAGTATTGATCCGCATGATACAATAAGAGAAGTTACTTACAACGTGTATATTAGGGTGTTGTATTTTTCCAAAGATGTGATTTTCATATGACACTGCTTACGCCCCGAGTCTCAGTGATGTAAAAGATATATACACCAAATTTCAAGAAGATTGGATAATATTTAGGGGTTGCACACATTGATCACTTTGATTACAGCGTACCTAGGAGGTTGGTCTAAAAACGACTTCAGTTTCAGGATCCCAAGGGCTCTGCATCAAGCAAGGTGGATGGCAAAGGCAATATATGCTCTTAAAATTGTCCTCTTCACCAAACAGTTGAATATTCCTCAACGAGAATTGAAAGGAATGAAACAGGTTGCTCATTTTGTCAGCCTCATATATGTTCGCTTTTGGCACGAGGCAATTGTAAGTCGATGGGCTCCAAAGAATGATTTGGATACGCTACAGCTTCTGAGCACTGAACCAGATGCAGACGTCAAAAAAAGTGCTGTCACAGTTGCTAAAAGACACCTTTGGTATCTGTCAGAAACAAACGTAGGACTGGCTTTTTTGGACGAACTTATTACTCAGGCTGAAAAGGAAAATATGACTAAAAATTTAGAAACCAAACCTGCAAAGAAAAAGGAAATGAAACGATTAGAGGGTAAAAACCTAGTTTTTGAAGGAAAAGACCTGAGCCATTTCGTTACTAATAAAACAAAGACGTTCTTTGAATTGTTTGGGATCGACGACGTGACAGAATAGTGCAGTGATTCTCTAAGAAGCCATGTGAACGCTCTTAAGGTGGTCAATGATACCGCAGAAAGAGGAATTGCTCTGATAAAAAAGTTTAACGAATCGCTCAGGGACGAACAACAAAAACAATTCCTGTTGAGGGTAGTCAAGCATCACAGAAAAGTCGTCACCAAGCGAACAAAAGAAGGGATTGCATCGTTCAAAGTTGATTAATATAACACACGTTTTGCATACTACCTATTAATCTTAGTGTCTAGTTTTAATATTATTTTAAGTTTGTGATTTCTAGTTTTCCCAATAAAAGCAATTAACATTGAAAAATCGTATTTTTTGCCTACTTTTACAAAACTGATCAAAGTGTGCAACCTTTAAATATTATCCAATCTTCTTGAAATTTGGCATATATATCTTTTATATCACTGAGACTCGGGGCGTAAGCAAAGCCTGCAAAAATTTTACACTTTATTTTTTGCCTTAGAAAATGAAACACCCTAGTGTATATATTGGGTTGGGCAGCACGGTGGCGCAGTGGGTAGCGCTGCTGCCTTGCAGTTAGGAGACCTGGGTTCGCTTCCCGGGTCCTCCCTACATGGAGTTTGCATGTTCTCCCCGTGTCTGCATGGGTTTGCTCCAGTTTCCTCCCACAGTCCAAAGACATGCAGGTTAGGTGCATTGGCGATCCTGTGGTGGGCTGATGCCCTGCCTGGGGTTTGTTTCCTGCCTTGCGCCCTGTGTTGGCTGGGATTGGCTCCAGCAGACCCCCATGACCCTGTAGTTAGGATATAACAAGTTGGATAATGGATGGATGGATATTGTGGAATATGGCTGGCCAGTCATCCCGGCCAATACCCCCAGGCCGCAGTATGGAGGTGCCCTGAATGCCAGCAGGGAATCATGGACAGTGGAGTTATCCTTTACAGCCCTGCTGGATCCCGTGGGGGCCAATAGAGGATGCTGTAGGGAGGCCCAGAGACTCTTACGTGCCCAATAACCCAGAAGTACGTCTTAGTCACAGCGACAGGAGGAATGATCACTTCCGGGATGAAAAGAAGACTTTTGATCTGACCCGGAAGTGTTACCAGTCACATGGACAGAGAGAGAAAACACTTCCGGGTCTCGGACTATATAAAGGACTGTGGGAGATCCCAGAGTTGAGCTGAACTGGGTGGAAGGGTGGCAACGCGTCTGGGAGTGGAGGATTGTTTATTGATTATTGTTATTGTGGTTTATTAATATAGTGGAGTGGAGGGTGCTTTCTGCACATTATCATCATAATAAAGTCAAGTATTGGACTTTTACCAGGTGTCTGGCGTCTAGTCTGAGGGTTCAAGGGGACGACAGCACCCCCAATCTGTCACAATATATTGGGATACTCTGCTCCGGTCCTGCAGGTCTGCAATGTTTTCAGGTTTCCATTCTAAAAAGTTTCATAATTAGACGCCAGGCCTTGCAGATAATGAAACCAGGTATTTAATTCTATGGCTCGTTAGAGTTTTTCTTATTCACATTGTAGATTTTTCATTTTCAGAGAACGTTATCCATATGTTTTGTAGTCCAGAACAAATGTGGACCCTTTGGTCCTTCCCTTCTCTCTCATTTCAAAAATTGTATTAACAAAGATACTTGACAGCTCTGCATTGCCACTCTGACTTTGTTAAATTATCTGCACTAAACTTATTAAACTTTTAACATAAGCAAATTAGGGCTGTGAAAGTGGCTCAAGTGTATGTGTTTGTGTGTGTGTGTATCTTGAAGGGATCCTACTCCGTTGGGCCTTTAAGCAAGGCACTTAACCTGAAAATTGCTCCAGGTTTGCTGTACAATGGTTGACAATTTCTCCTTGGGGATTAACAAAGTACAGTAATCCCTCCTCCATCGCGGGGGTTGCGTTCCAGACCCCCCCGCGATAGGTGAAAATCTGCGAAGTAGAAACCATATGTTTGTATGGTTATTTTTATATATTTTAAGCCCTTAGAAACTCTCCCACACTGTTAACATTATTAGAGCCCTCTAGACATGAAATAACACCCTTTAGTTAAAAGTTTAAACTGTGCTCCATGACAAGACAGAGATGACAGTTCTTTCTCACAATTAAAAGAATGCAAATATATCTTCTCTTCAAATGAGTCTCTGCATCAGGAGCAGAGAATTTAAGAGAGAGCACGCGCGCTCGCAAAGAAAAGCAAACAATCAAAAAATCAATACGTGTGCTTTTAAGTAAAGCGGCATTTTTTAGAGGAGCGTCAGTATCTTTTAAGCAAACAGCTTCTGTGCAAACAGCCCCTCTGCTCACACCCCCTCCGTCAGGCGCAGAGAATGTCAGAGAGGGTGAGAGAGAGGCAGAGACAAGCAAACAATCAAGCACCGCGCGGGAAGCATATCTTATAGCATTGAGGAGTTTTAGTTAATATGTAATACATGCTCTGATTGGGTAGCTTCTAAGCCATCTGCCAATAGCGTCCCTTGTATGAAATCAACTGGGCAAACAAACTGAGGAAGCATGTACCATAAATTAAAAGACCCATTGTCAGCAGAAATCCGCGAACCAGCGAAAAATCTGTGATATATACTTAGATATGCTTACATTTAAAATCCGCGATAGAGTGAAGCCGCGAAAGTCGAAGCGCGATATAGCGAGGGATTACTGTATATCAAAAATCAAAAAATCTTCAGCCTTTGATGGACTGGCACCCTACCCTGTCCAGGGATTGTTCCTGCCCTGCGTTCAATCCAGTGCTTGGTGGGATAAGCCCCTGGCACCCCATAACCCTGCCCTGGATAAGGCAGTTAAGAAGACAGATGGATGGATACCTGCAATGTCTGCTCAGTTCTTGTCACTCGATTGCGTTCTAAGTATTCTCTCTCGCCAAAGGAGTCATGAGGGAAACACGTATCATGATACGGTAGAGGAAGGACTGGCACAGGACTCAAGCAAATGTCCTTGAAAGGTTCATTCATGGACTCTTCCTACCACACTAGCCGTTTTCTTTTTGTTGCCAAGTCTGCGGTTCCGGGCGCCTCCTTTTTAAGTTGCTTTAGCACTCGGGGCGCCGTCCTCCTCGCTGCAGACCCTCACCTTCTTGTTCTCTCACAGGTTGTGTTGCTACAATCACTACAACAAGCCTGCATAAAGTGAAAGAATATAAGCAATCGCAAGTGTGCTTTATTTCAGTCATCATTGTCTACAGAACTGAGACAGCAATTCATGTCTGGGAAACAACATTCAGTGTCAGTAACGGTGCTTGGCCATGACTTTCTGAGTTGAATCCATGGCCTTGAAAGGTCATCTCAGAGGAAGACGAGCAGCAAAGTGAAGTGAAGTCTTCTTTTAAAATGACTGAATATCAAATCAATGTTTCGCTTTTTGTGTTTTTCCTTCCCTAAATACTTGGATATGCTATTCTTCAATATGTGTGAAATCTCAAGATGTGGATCAATACTTAATAACATTTTTGGCTTAAAAAAATGGAAATAATTAAGTTGTACAGCTTTTGTTTACAATGGGACACTGGATTCTTTTGTCACTATGCAGCACTGGTCACTAATAGCTCGTATTAACATCAAGGGTTCAATTTATTTTACTTGTAACCTATACTTGACTAATTGTGTTGTTGTGCCCGACAATTACTGCTGAGTATCGTCCAGAGGATCTATCCCTCTTCTACACTCACCACTGATTGTCATCGATCATTGTCCCTTTAGGACAGGGATGTCCCTCTTGGAGAATCAACACCAGTCATCGTCCTTTCCCCCATGCGAGAATCTCCACCGATCGCCGTCCAGGGTGGGGTGGGGTGATTTGTCCCCTTTGGAGAATTGCCACCGATTGTTGTTCCGTGGGGTGAAGGCACCCACCTTGTAGAGTCACCACTGATTGCTGTCTCATCGTCCTTCTTGAAGAATCATCACTAATTGTCATTCCGTGGTGGGGGAGGTGTTCCTCTTGGAGAATCGACATCAATCGTCGTCCTTTCCCCACTGCGAGAATCTCCAAACTTTTGCCACCAAGGGTGTGGTGCAGTTATTTGATAGATAGACAGATACTTTATTAATCCCAAGGGGAAATTCACATACTCCAGCAGCAGCATACTGATAAAAAACAATATTAAAGAGGAATAAAAATGAAAGTATAACAGACAGACAATAATTTTGTATAATGTTAGCGTTTACCCCCCCCGGGTGGAACTGAAGAGTCGAATAGTGTGGCGGAGGAACAATCTCCTCAGTCTGTCAGTGGAGCAGGACGGTGACAGCAGTCTGTCGCTGAAGCTGCTCCTCTGTCTGGAGATGATCCTGTTCAGTGGATGCAGTGGATCCTCCATGATTGGCAGGAGTCTGCTCAGCACCCATTGCTCTGGTACAGATGTCAAACTGTCCAGCTCCATGCCTACAATAGAACCTGCCTTCTTCACCAGTTTGTCCAGGCGTGAGGCTTCCCTCTTCTTTATGCTGCCTTCCCACCACACCACCGCATAGAAGAGGGCGCTCGCCCCAACCGTCTGATAGAACATCTGCAGCATCTTATTGCAGAGTTGAAGGACACCAACCTTCTAAGGAAGTATAGTCGGCTCTGTCTTTTCTTGCACAGAGCATCAGTATTGGCAGTCCAGTCCAATTTATCATCCAGCTGCACTCCCAGGTATTTATAGGTCTGCACAAAGTCACCTCTGATGATCACGGGGTCCATGAGGGGCCTGGGTCTCCTAAAATCCACCAGCAGCTCCTTGGTTTTGTTTGTCCCCTTTGAAGAATTGCCACTGATGATCGTCCCATTGGGGGGAAGTGTCCCCCTTGTAGAATCATCGCCGATTGCCGACCCATCATCCTTCTTGGAGAATTGTCACCAATTATCATCCTTTTGGGATGTCTCCCTTGAAGAGATGACGCCGATTACCCACTGCCTATCCCCATCCCATCATCCTTCTAGGAGAATCACAGCTAATTGTCATTTTGAGGGGGGTTTGTTGCGGGTAACGTAGTTCCCCATGCCCGTGGCAACCTATTGCAAGGTATCCTGCAAACCATTCACAATCCTTAACCATTCTGTGCTAATGTGATTCATGATTGAGTGTCACCCAAGTTCAGACATCATGCAATCCCTTTGGGTCGCTGCATTGCATCTTAAACTTTATTCTCTCCGCTCTGCATTAAAACATGAGGTTAAAATTCTCTTCTTGGCCATTGCTACAAACTGTATGAGGTTAGTAACAAATAAATAAAATGATTTTTGGGTGGAGGATTGCCTTAATGGTTTCCTCCCACAGTCCAAAGATATGCAGGTTTAGGTGCTTTGGCGATCCTAAATTTTCCCTAATGTGTGCTTGGTGTGTGGGTGTGTGTGTGTGTGCCTTGCGGTGGGCTGGCGCCCTGCCCAGGGTTTGTTTCCTGCCTTGCGCCCTGTGTCGGCTGGGATTGGCTCCAGCAGACCCCCGTGACCCTGTAGTTAGGATATAGCAGGTTGGATGATGGATGGATGGATATATTCCTTTAATGCTTAATGTTGCAAGTGGCAGAAAAGACTGAAGTACCCGGAGTAAAACCCATGGAAACACAGGGTGAACATTCAAAACCTGAGCTCTACCTTTTGGAGCCATAAACCAGCAGCACGGACGGCTGTGTCACCAATGTCATTATTAATTTGAATTCAACAATTTAATCAACGTACAGATCTCTTTTTTCATGATAATTATTCAAGTATTTGTATTAGCTAGCAGGTTTGCTGAAAACGGTAGGGAACGCTTTTAATTTTTATGCAATGCATTCTTAGATGCACAATAAAACCTTGCCTGAATGTTACCTTATTATATTTCAAACGTCTCCTGAAGTGTAAATGTCATATTTTTAAACATGTCACCCAGTCCAGCACATTCTGTTTAGAGAAATCAGAATGCTAGTTTGCCATGAACTGTAACCATGTAGGCGTTCATTTGATGTAAGGTATACTCCAGTGTGCTGCCATGCTGAAGAGAACGGAATGTCTTCCGCAAAAAAAGCTGCTACCTCTTTTTGACTGCTTCTCTGTCCTTAAATCATCCCAACTTCAGATGGTGGCAACTTGCCCGTTGTTGCTTTTCCTGCTGAATCAATGTGCACAACAGTCCTTGTTAATTCAGAGTGGCATGTGCAGTTTAATACATCTGTCTGATTTTCCTTTCCAGATGGAGCTGTCAGACAGCACTTCATACACCATTACTGATGCCTATGCGGGAAAGGAGTACATCATTCAGGTCGCTGCCAAAGACACTGAGATTGGGACCTGGAGTGACTGGAGTGTAGCGATTCATGCCACTCCCTGGATTGAGGAGCCAAAGCAGATCATTATAACCACCACCACGGAAGCAGACGAAAATGGTACGTGTTTTCAGCAGTCACCTGGGTCGTCTTCTGTGTTCACAAATGATATGTTTCATCATGATTATACTTCATTTTTCAGTTTTCTTGTTGATCTATATACCAATGTAGATGTTCACAATGGAAAAATTACATTTAAAACCAACAGAAACCATTTTTAGTCGCTGAAATGCTCCTTTTGAAGAGTTTCCAGTAATCTAACAGTGGTGTACACTGCATACACTCTCGTTTAATCCAGTTCAGTCCTGAAATCATGGGGCACAAGTCAGGAAACAGCACTTTACATCTAAAATATGTCCAAGTTAAACAAATTTGAGACTCCAAAGGTGTTTTCACACTCCAACTCCATTTCCTTTGTGCTGGACTAAAGAGGCAGAGGAAAAACTGCAGGATTGCTTTGATTGTGTAAACAGAGGCGCCTCGTCAGTTTTGGGGTCCATCGAAAAAAGTGAGGATGACCTATACAAACAATCTTCATATTTCCAAATAAATGACGACACACAATGAATGATACGAAACACTCTTAGATATGGGAATAGAAGCATTTAATTAATTTGCGTCAAACTGAATCAGGAGATGATTAGTTACTATGTTTTAATCTCCAGTTAGCTCGGACAGGTTTCACATAGCAAACTTCCATGCAAACCAGAAGTAACAATAAATGCCTTGCGGGTGTGTTGCAGACTTCCTTGGGTCAACTCACCATCATGAATCAGCAAGTGCTGCGCTCGTGCACCAACATATTTTTGATGAACTTGTAGTTTGCTTGCCAAGCAGAGCTCAGTCAGCAGAATGTCTTTTATCTGATGACTGAGAGAGCATGAAAATAAGGACACATTTTGTCTGCCGAGTCCATCGTGTGCTCTGCAGAGGGCATAGAGTGATGTGCCTCGGTTTCCTTCAGACAGGAGACTTACTGAGTGCATTCAATTTCATGATTGTGTTGCATATTTACTCTCCAACTGCCTGAACGTCACCTCTGTTTAGATGATCTCAAATCACAAATCTGAATGCTATAGGCCTGTAAATATTTGTTAATAATGTTCTGTTGGGAATTTTTATTTCACATTTAATTCATAGTATTACGCTAAATGCACCCCAAGTGTGCAATCACATTGAGAGGACACCCCATCTGTGCCAGTCACTCTTGCGATTTAAGAGTAGGGGGGGTTTCATCATTAGTTGCAAAAGGCATTCATTAAAACAGTAACTCTTCTTCTTCTTCATTCCTTTTTGGTCCTTTTGGACCATAAGGTAGCAAGACCCTTCCATCTAAAACAATTCAAAGTGATATCTTCTACATGGTCTTCACTAAAGATGTTCTTGTTTGCTCAATCCTCCCGAAATATTCTACATTGTTCTTGGCCTTGCATGTCTAAATGTATGACTGGGTTGAAATCAGTCCGTATCCCCTCATGGTATTCATTGTACATGTCCCACCCTCTTTCAACAATGTCTGAAACAAGCACATTATTTAGCATCAAGTCTTCAGTTTTAACGTGATCTTTCCAAGATATGTGAAGGGTTGTTCTGAGACACTTTCTATGGAAAACCTTCAAGAGAGTTGTTTATCCTTGTTGTCTTTTTTCAGGTCTCACCGGCATATGGGAAGGTAGGCAGAACAACTGTGGAATATACACAGAGTTTGATTGGAGTAGTAAGGGTATTGAGTACCCAAATTGGTCCAAGGTGTTGAAATATTACCAATCCTAACCTTCACGCCTTGCTCAGCATCACCATCACGTGACATGATGCTACCCACAAACGTGAAACAGCAACATCCTGATTATTAAGCTGATGTTCTCTGCCTTTTAGCACAAATCCAGCAACTACGAAAATATAAAGCTCCATTAAAGTGCCCATTTTCAATTAGAGAAAGGCTCCTTGCAGGTATCCATTTTTCTTCTGGCAGCAAATGAGCTGAGCTCTCCACATAAATGTTGGAAAAGCAACAACTGCACTACATGCTCCATTTTTGTAACAAGTTAGTAACTGAACCAAGAGGAAAAATCTTTTTGAAAAAGTCAAATAAAAGGCCATCACTCTTCCCCACTACCTTCTTGCCCAAAAAGAGCACCTGGCATACTTGTTTTCACCTCCATTAACGAACAGCGCCTTAACACTTTCCAGTTTTGCAAAACACAGGAATGTTACTAAATCATTATCACAAGCTCAAGGTTATTTTCCAATGGAAATTAAAAAGCTGTTTGAAGCTGACTGGCTACACAAAACATCCCAATGTCCTGCTTCACTTTCTCATTAGGCAAAATACTCTGAATCCTGCTTTGCCTTTCAGTTTTCCCAGAATACACTGCAATTCTGTTCATCATGACAAAACTTTCAGGTCCTGGCTGTTTACCTGAAATCTGTCATTTGAAAAATCGTCTCTCATACACAGTTTCAGATTCTTGTTTTCCTGTGTTTGTGTGGTTTTCCTGAGGAAAACCTTCTGATATCCTAAAGACCTGCCTGATAGGTTAATTGGTAACTCTCAATTAAGGCCTATTCAGGATTACTTTCGTACCAGGAAATGCGGTAAAAGTAATTATTCTCGGTTGTCTTCTTTAATTTTAGTCCTGTCCGTATTGCTCATGTCAATAATTTCTTACAGACTACTCATTTACATTAAGTTAAAGATTACAGAGCCTTTTACCTTCTGTAAAAGGTCCATAAAAAATAAACCTAGGTTAAACATGTCCCATTAGAATCAACGTGTCCGTAAAATTCCATCATTTGAACAATTCGGACAGAGGTCTTCCAGTAACAATTATTTTACCCAGTGAAAAACAAAGAACTGCTTGTACTGCATGTTGAATAATGGAGGGTGTATCCCCTCAAAAGTTTAAAGGTATGCTGATATGCTCAATCAATATTGAAAAGTATGCTCCCACTCAACAATTGGAGGTGCAAGCAGACATGTTGTTCTTATAAATACGAGTTTTGTAATGTGGTCCAACAGATGGCACTCACGAGGACACATGCACTAACTACTGGTACTCTAAAAATGTGGAAATGCCAGTATGGAGTACCAGACCACACTGGCCCACTTCAAGCACTGACTTACCACACCTACTGGTGTAAAACCATTACTCATTTGCATTATATGGTGAAGTAAAGTAATTATCACAGCAGGGCCTCCATAATTTTAGTCCTGTACTAATTGGTCATGTCCAGAACTCTCGTAACCTCCTTGGCATTGTTGTGGCAGAAACACACTGCTCAAAGAAGGCACATGGAGTCTCAGTAAGGTAGCAAAATCAAGTTTTATTGCATGATGCATACACGCATCCAAATCAAGTGAAATGAGTGCCCAAAATTGGGCAAACCATATTTTTATTACAATTCTTGTCATAGAACTCATTACTCATCCTCATCTGACTCCCAATCATCTTGTAGCTTTAGACCTGCCCTCTAATTAGTTCCACCAACACTTTCGGCTTAATGAGAATAGTGCTTTGTCCTGTTCATCACGCCCACTTGGCTAGTATTTACCATTACCTAATGTCCAACAGCTTACCCTATGTTCGTCATCTGATTTAAATTTTCCAACACTGCTCATCCTGTGCAGGGGGCTGAAACCCATTTATCAATCGATTCCCACCAGTAAATCGGAATCAGGCGAGCCCATACATAAGATACTGCGCTAGAGGATTGTCCAGCTGCGCCCCTAAAACAATAATGCTGTTTCTTATAAACTACATTTTCCTTGACTTGTCATCACCTGTCCATGCAGGCAGAGAGGGAGGCAGAAGCCCAGCCGCTGCAAGTGGAAGCAAATGGCCTGTCTGTTTTTTCTCTCATGGTTAAGGCCTCGGAAACTGCATTTCTTAAATCAATGGCCTGTTTTAGCCTTCCCAAAGTACACAGTGTCCTTGACTAAAATTTTTAAGCTTAGCAGCAAGATATTGGTGGTTTACAGCTGCAAAGAGGAAAATAATAAAATATGCAGGCGAGGGCTTTTTATAGTTTAACCCTTAATATAATAACGAGCATTAGGATATTCTTATTTTCATATATGCTTATGATTCTTTTTGAATATATACAAATCATCAACTTTAAGAATATTCTTTTTCACAGCATTAACCCCAGGTGTGACTTGGGCTCGGAATTCTATATAAATGCGGTTAAACCCGAGTCAAACTCAGGTTGATGTTTAATGATCCGCTTTCCAGTGTTAAGCCTGAATAACTCTCGGGACAGTATTCTGCTGCCATGTATTGGATGAAATAACATCATGCTGCAAAAAAATGTATATTTCTAAGTGTTTTGCCACTTTATATTAACACTATAGTAACTCAACAATATTCAAGAGTCGGGTGGAGCCTTCAGCCAAAAGCACAATGGCAAATGAAAAGCTGTAAGGCCAGTTTTAAGACAAACTGAAACAGAACCGTTGCTTGAATAGAGTAAGCATGATGAGGATGTGAACTGGTCATCAGACGTTAAAACAGACCATGAAACTGACATGTGTTCGGTAGCCTTCAGCCGGCCAAGTTTCAGCGATATTCAAGTTTGATGTCAGTTTCATACTACTGCTGACAATCCTGCTACTCCTCATTGCCCACTTTTGGCTAAATCCAATCTAAAGGTGTCTGTTGATCTTGACTATCCAGGCTATTTATGATTTGTTGGTGATAGTCTGGTGGAGAAAATAGTTCTTGAAATGAACCACTATGCTGAGCAGCATCGAAAAAGTCACAGTAAACCATTTGCTTATCATGGTTGCTGGCAGCTTCTCACTACAGGTGACATCTGGGTGTTTGTCAGTCTCTTGATACTGCAGGGCATAGTGGATAAACCAGTCCTGGTATGGCACTCTTCCACAAACCAGTAGTCGCACAGACACCTTTTTTAGTGTAATTCTGAGTGAGTTTCGTTGTTCACTCATTATGAAATAACCATCTTTCACTAATAACGATGACTTTGATGAAATCAATCATCCAGCACCGAAACTGTACACACTGAGAGATGTGTATCAGGTGTTCATCAAAAAAATTCAGAGGGTGTATGTTTCCGATTGTGACATACATATTGCCGAAAGTCTCATAGATTAAAGGGGAAGGCAGTTTTGGATATAGTACATCACATCTAAATGGGTGCAGTTCTGTGTCAGGTTGTACATGCTAACATGAGCGCCCAAAATTGGGCAAACCATATTTTTATTACAGCATGCTCTGGGTACTTATGGTACCGCTAGAGGGACCAAGTCGGGTGGCAGGTACAGACAATACAGCATCGTTACATCCTCATGACATTTTGCTACATCATAGTAACATTTTTTTCTTGTTGAAAAAACTTTCATGCTTTTGGCTTATTTTTCATAACGCTAAGGGAGCTAAGGAGTGCGTGTTCATGTCACAATGAAGATTAAACCAGGTTAAACTAGTCTAATGCAATTCAGCGTGTCAATAAAATTCCATCATTTTTTTTGAAAGCAGCACTTCCCGCAGGGATTTTAGAAAAAAATGGAGGCAGTCAAAGAACTTGACCATGTTCTGTGTGATCCTCATCAAACCAAATTAAAACCGATTTAAGCCGCGTTAGTCAAGCTGATGAGTTTGTGGACACATGACGTGTTCAGTGGTCTTAACTATGTTACTCCACCTTCTGGTGTAAAGCTGTTCCCGTCCTACAAGGGCTTTAGTCTATTTACTGTAAATTATTGCTAAACTGTTACCTCAAGCACAATCTGATATTGAATATCTAAAATATAACTACATAACTATAACTAAGATAAATATTGTTTACAGCTATTGAAAGGCTGATGTCAAACTTTATCAGATAGACCAGTGAACAGTTTAGACCCCAGATCTTTACAGAAGGTATCTCATTAATAGAAACTTCAAGAATACTTTTGAACAGAAAGAAGCATTAGTTTATCTTTGTGAATTTAATTGCTAATGATGAATAATTAGCACTGAATAATACACAAAAGTACCCATTACCAAGGGACTCTGTTTTCTTGTAAAGACATTTTGAGAGTGTTTGCAAACAAGGTAGAGTTTAGTGCTGAGGATGTCAAAGTCAATGTGCACTATAATGTTAATTAGTTAAAACAAGCTGACCTGATGGAGAATTGAAACAATTAGGAAGGCCAGAAATACCTTAGAGCAGAAACAGCAAAGATTACACAAGTCTAAGGTGGCAATGAATAAAATTAAATATCCACAAGTTAATGGATTTTATTTACTTAGGATGCTTCAGTAATAAATTGAAAAGGCTTAATTAAATTAAAGAGTCATGCTCATCTGGTTCCCCATGACCCTAAATTGGATTAAGCGGATTTGACAATGTTATGTTATATTATGCAATGCTTATTTAATTGCTCCATTATTAATAGCATGTCAATTATGAATATGCATACCGTTCAGTGAAATCAGAGGAGTTACATTATGCCATCTTGTATTTTTATATATTTTATATAGGGTGGTCCAGATCTAATTATGAAATTTTCATTACGCTATAACTTATTAAGTTTATTACATAGAAAATCACCCAAAAAATCCCAGACCATCGAGAAGTGTGCAAACTGACAACATGAAGAATTGCCTTTGCGCCGAACTGGAATCATCCCCACATAAATCAAAGTCATCCAGACAATCTAAGCCTGCATAATTAGATCTGGACCACCCTGTGTGTGTAAATATAATATATATATATATATATATATATTCATGGCATTCATAGTCTGATTGTATGGGTGGTTACCTACCAGGTAGTGTTTGTGGTTGGTCAGCAAGTCGGCTAACATCCGCCATGGTGCCCTCTTTCAGTTGCGAGAAGCAGATCATAGAATGATTGAAAATAGTTTTACTGTCAAATAATGCAAAGAGTACGCGACACGTGTTTCGCCCTAATTCTGAGCTCATCAGGTGTACACACTCACTGCACCCCCTCTCGGGAATCGAACCTCGGACGTCAGCGCTAGAGGCGAAGCCTCTTGTGTTGCACCACGGCGTGTGGTTCGTTTATTTGACACTATGTAGATCGGGGTACTTACATTCAAGGCATTCGTAGTCTGAATCACAATCTGACTGTATGGTGGTTACCTACCAGGTAACGCTTGTGGTTGGGGTGGTGCGGTGTGGTGTGGTGGGGGTGCAGTGAGTGTGTACGCCTGATGAGCCCAGAATTAGGGTGAAACACGTGTCGCGTACTCTTTGCATTATTTGACAGTAAACTATTTCAACCATTCTATGATCTGCTTCTTGCAACTGAAAGAGGGCACCGTGGCGGATGTTAGCCAACTTGCTGACCAACCACAAGCGTTACCTGGTAGGTAACCACCTACACAATCAGACTGTGATTCAGACTACGAATGCCATGAATGTAATTACCCCGATCTACATACTGTCAAATAAACGAACCACACGCCGTGGCGCAACGTAAGAGGCTTTGCCTCTGACACTGACGTCCGAGGTTTAGTTCCTGAGAGGGCGTGCAGTGAGTGCGTATGCCTGATGAGCCCAGAATTAGGGCGAAACACGTGTTGCATACTCTGCATTATTTGACAGTAAACTATTTCAACAATATATATATATATATACCAGCCACTTTATTAGGTACACTTTGTTAGTACCGGGTCGGACCCCCATTTGCCTTCAGAACTGCCTTAATTCTTCATGGCATAGAGTCAGCAAGGTGCTGGAAACATACCTCAGGGATTTTGGTCCATAATGACATGATGGCATCACACATGTGCTGTAGATTTGTTTGCTGCATATCCATGATACAATTCTCTCATTTCACCACATCCCAAAAGTGCTCTATTGGATTGAGATCTGCTGACTATGGAGGCCATTTGAGCTCAGTGAACTCATTGTCACGTTCAAGAAACCATTTTGAGATGATTTAAACTTTGAGACATGGCATGTTATCCTGCTGGAAGAAGCCATCAGAAGATGGGGACACTGCAGTCATAAGGGATGAACGTGGTCAGCAACAATACTCAGGTAGGCTGTGGCATTTAAACGATGCTCAGTTGGTACTAAGGGGCCCAAAGTGTGCTAAGAAAATATCCACCATGCCATCACACCTCCATCACCAGCCTGAACCATTGATACAAGGCAGGATGGATCCCTGCTTTCCTGTTGTTGATGCTAAATTGTGATCCTACCATCTGAGTGTCGTAGCAGAAACTGAGACTCCTCAGACCAGGTGACATTTTTCCAAACTTCTATTGTCAAATTTTAATGAGGCCATGTGAATTGTAGCCCCAGTTGTCTGTTCTTAGCTGACAGGAGTATCGCCCGCTGTGGTCTCCTGCTGCTGTAGCCCATCTGCTTTAAGGTTCGATTGTGTTGTGTGTTCAGAGATGCTCTTCTACATACTTCAGTTGTAACGAGTGATTAGTTCAGGTACTGTTGCCCTTCTATCTGCTTGAACCAGTCTGGCCATTCACCTCTGACCCCTGGCATCAACAAGGCATTTTCACCCAGACAACTGCCGCCCACTGGATATTTTCCCTTTTTCGGACCATTCTCTGTAAACCCTCGTGATGGTTGTGTGTGAAAATCCCAGTAGATCAGCAGTTTCTGAAATATTCACAGCAATTTGTCTGCAAACATCATCTGCATTTCATTACCACAAATGTTTGTGATGTGCCATCTTTTTGAATGACAGATACTGTATCACATATCTATGATCTGCTTCTCGCAACTGAGAGGATGTTTGCGGACTGGCCGACCAACCACAAGCATTACCTGGCCTCCCAGCATTCAATTTAATAGATAACCAAGAAATAATGAATCTATTGGTATCCATTTCTTTCCATTTCTGCACCCAATATTACGCAGGTTAGAGATCAAGGCAATGGGCCACACTATATTATTTAGCAAATAGCAAACAAGAAACACATTTCTGCAGACGAATCATCCAACACTTAAGAATTTAAATGGAAGTCAGACAGAAGCTTTGCCATAGTGGCATTATGACATTAACTGTAGGACTAGGACGGGCCAGCACATCCCGCTCTTCTAATGCTTAGAATACATTAAACTAAACTGCTGGGGTTATCTTAAGCAAATGCAGTCATTACTCTCGTGACATGGCCCCCTTGAATTCTGCCTGCCCTCCTTCAGTCATGAAATGCCACCTTTGAACAATTAACTGGTGCACTTGATTGGTTTCAGCTTTAATTGCCTAAGTTAAGCAGCATTAAACCCTGTGAACCAAGGATAATTTATGATCCCAAATGCCACTGGCTGACGCTTCATGGCCACATTTTCTCATCTGGATCTGATAGAGCACACTTTAGGTCACATTCCAGCAGTGGCTTGTCCCAGTCGTTTCC
>JANRMT010062837.1:90002684-90029333 GCA_026402145.1 Polypterus bichir lapradei | reverse complement strand
AGGAACCAATCCCGGGCAGGGTGCCAACCCACCGCAGGACACACACACACACACCAAGCACACACTAGGGCCAATTTTTAGAATCGCCAATCCACCTAACAAATAAAATACAATTATCTTGTAATTCTCCAAGAAACTTTGCTTTAAAAAAGGCAAAAAAAAATGTAAAAGCAAAAATGCTTTTTTAAATTCTGAACTGTAAGAATGATAAATGTGCTGAACTCAGCCCAGGTCATCAAGGATGAACACGTAGAGTGGAGTGTTACCTTAGATTAGATTGAATTCATGATATGCTCTGTGGTCACCGTGAGGAACTCGGTATATATTAAAAATTTCTTGAGTAAAATCTCATATGCAGAAAATTTATGATCTCTACAGCTGAAAGAAAATGTAAAGCCACCATTTGTCTCACAGATCGGGTCATGATTTACCTGGACTGGGGTGGCATCTCTTGTACTGCAGGTCACTGCAGTGTGTGCCCACTGCTGCTCTGGCTGTCCACGACAGTGACAAAAATAAATCTGTTCAGACAACTGATGGATTCATCCAGAAGAATTCTTTTTTTTATGCTGCATTGATTAGTGACACGTATTGGGATTACATTTTATTTTTAATAAAGTCTTTGATCTCTAAAAGATCTCCATGCAATCCCTTCATGTACTTATTGGGTTATCCCTCACAGCTTCAGAGTCCTGGGTTCAAATACCAGCAGGTATGTTTAAGCCAGGGTTCTGTTTAAATTCCATTTTAATGTCTTTTTTTGTTCATTTTTAATTATGTGATTACTACGTTAATATTGTTGAACTAATTATATATTCTATGGAAATCATATTCCATTTACATATTTATTGTCTAAGGGCCCAATATTGTTCTCCTGAATTTCTTGTATTTTGTTGTTGGACCACCCAATAGGTGGGGCTGCCAACATCTCACCACAAGGGACCGCCCCCAGCCTTTAAAGGCAAGCTTAGAAAGCGAGTTCTTTGCAGTTCATCATATGTACTGTAGTGGAGTGTGGGATCTAAAGACCATGTCAGTCATAGCCTTCAATCACTTAATCATAGCAAGATGGAGGAGGTCAGCACCACACTCCCGTGAAGGCCAGATATGCAAGGAGACATCTAGTCCGCATCTCGCTCCAATACAATCAAACAGGTTTGACTTTGACTTTAGCCGTAATGGTGGGCTCTGTCTGCATGAGAGCTAACAGCCAATCAGTGCTCATCTAGAAGTGCTATGCATAGAATCCAGTGGCAAGCAATAAAGAATGATGGTGTTTAGGACCTAACAGACAGTTGAGAAGCTTGTTGTTGTGATGTCCCATGTGTTACATACAATGACAGAATTAAAAAAAAAAAAAGGCAGAGATTGGGGTTGAAGTTACCGTGGCTGTTAACCCTTCATACAGCACTGCCTCTGTTAGGTAGCACCCCATTGACTTGTCACAAAAACGTGTAAGCACGCCTGTGCTGGAAAGTCGTCACTCAGCATGTAAATTTGAAGTGCTCAGTGATATTCCGTCATGTAAATATATGGTCCAACGTTGAGATCAGGAACAACAGTCAGTAAGCCTGACACACCCTACGATTAGAGGTCAGTTAATGTGACGTGTTCTTTATCTGTGAGTATTGTGTTGTTTCTTTGATGAGCCACAGCGTGAATTTATAGGAAAGAGTAGTGGAAGCTCGGTTAAGAAGTGAGGTGATGATTAGTGAGCAGCAGTATGGTTTCATGCAAAGAAAGAGCACCACAGATGAGATGTTTGCTCTGAGGGTGTTGATGGAGAAGTATAGAGAAAGTCAGAAGGAGTTGCATTGTGTCTTTGTGGACCTGAAGAAAGCAAATGACAGGGTGCCTCGAGAGGAGTTGTGGTATTGTATGAGGAAGTCGGGAGTGGCAGAGAAGTACGTAAGAGCTATACAGGATATGTACGAGGGAAGTGTGACTGTGGTGAGGTCTGTGGTAGGAATGACGGAGGTGGGATTACATCAGGGATCGGCTCTGAGCCCTTTCTTATTTGCAATGGTGATGGACAGGTTGACAGATGAGATTAGACAGGAGTCCCCGTGGACTGTGATGTTTGCTGATGACATTGTGATCTGTAGCGAGAGTAGGGAGCAGGTTGAGGAGACCCTGGGGAGGTGGAGATCTGCTCTAGAGAGGAGAGGAATGAAGGTCAGTAGGAACAAGACAGAATACATGTGTGTGAATGAGAGGGAGGTCAGAGGAATGGTGAGGATGCAGGGAGTAGAGTTGGCGAAGGTGGATGAGTTTAAATACTTGGGATCAACAGTACAGAGTAAGAAGAGAGGTGAAGAAGAGAGTGCAGGCAGGGTGGAGAAGAGTGTCAGGAGTGATTTGTGACACACGGGTATCAACAAGAGTGAAAGGGAAGGTCTACAGGACGGTAGTGAGACCAGCTATATTATATGGGCTGGAGATGGTGGCACTGACCAGAAAGCAGGAGACAGAGCTGGAGGTGGCAGAGTTAAAGATGCTAAGATTTGCATTGGGTGTGATGAGGATGGACAGGATTAGAAATGAGGACATTTCAGAGAGGCGAGATTGTGTTGGTTTGGACATGTGCAGAGGAGAGATGCTGAATATATTGGGAGAAGGGTGATAAAGCTAGAGCTGCCAGGGAAGAGAAAAAGAGGAAGGCCTAAGCAAAGGTTTATGGATGTGGTGAGACAGGACATGCAGGTGATGGATGTAACAGAGCAAGATGATGAGGACAGGAAGATATGGAAGAAGATGATCTGCTGTGGGTACCCCTAACGGGAGCAGCCGAAAGAAGAAAAAGAAGAAGAAGATTGTGTTGTTTCTTTGTGTTTACTAGTTTTGTGGACTGTTTTTGCCACTGCTTCTGTGTAATTTTTCGAGTAAGGACGTTGTTTTGGGACGTGTTGTCATTTGGAGTGTCTTGTTGGCAACTCCTTTTGCCTCTTTTTTTTGCTCTTTTGAGCATTTTGCTTTTTTCTTTTCTTTTTTATTATACAATCCTTTTTTTAAAGATTCCTTTGTTTGCCTCTTTTATTCACAAGCCAAAGACTGATGGTAATTCTCTCCCTGTAATATTTTAGGACATTTGCAGCCCAAGCACCATTTGGCCCAGCGTAGACCAAAGCCAGCCAACACACTAGGTACTTGGGATGCCTAGGAGTGAATTTTAACTGGTCAGACTATTGGGATTCTGGCCTGCTTCTTGGCTTAGTTTTGGAAGGCTCACAGCATTTTGACTATTGCGTGTGCTGCACCCTTAACAGAAAATAAAACTGGCATTGAATACATAAATAGACAAAATATAATTAACATTAGGGTGGCACATTAGTGGTGCAGTGGTAATGCTGCTGTCTTGCAGTAAGGAGGCCGGTGTTTGCATCCTACATCCTCCCTCTGTGAAGTTTGCATTCGTCTGTGTGGATTTCCTCCTTGTGCTGTCACAGCCCAAAGACCTGCAGGTTAGATGCATTGATGATACTAAATTGGCCCTAGTGTGTGGTTGGGGTGGGTGGGTGTGCGTGTGTGTTCACCCTGCAATGGGTAGGACCCTGTCCAGGGAATCATTTTTGCCTTGTGCCCTTAACAAATTTCCAACTGTGTCCCCGTGTTCTTGATGAACTCATTTTAAAGTCACCGTCTCAATCCACTGGACTAATTCCCTTCATAATTTTGAACACTTCAGTCAGGTTTTCTCTTCATCTCTTTCTGCTTAAACTGTAAAGGCTCAGCTGTTTTAATTTTTCTTAATAATTCATCTCCTGGAGCCCCATTAATCAGCCTAGTCGCTCTACTCTGGACTTTTTGTAACCCTGCTATGTCCTCTTTTTAGGCCAGAGACCAAAACTACTCACAGTACTCCAGATGAGGCCTCACCAGTGTGTTATAAAGCTTCAATATAACCTCCTTGGACTTGTCCTCCAGATATTAGGGAGCTACATAACCTGACATTCTGCTATCCTTCTTCTAATGGCTTCTGAACACTTCCTGGCAGTTGATAGTGTCGAGTCCACCATGACTCCTAAATAAAAGGAAAAGCAGTCAACAACAAGGTGTAGGCACACAGTAGCACTGACATGACATTCAGTTGGTATTAAGAAGTTAAATGTGGGCCAAGAAAACACACCCCACTTCATAATATTACCAGTTTACACCATTAACACAAGACACTTCCTGCCACATTCTACCATCAGCTTGTCACTGTTATGGTTGTTATATATTACTCATTTTTATTGCCATTCTCTTGGTATCTTTTCGTGATTGATGTGGCTAAACTGGGCTTTTTATACCCAGGGAATCCTATTTTGGTAACGACTGACTTCCTTTAAAACTTAAATCATTTTAATCCCCTTCATGTAATGCTGTTTTGGATTGCTATTAGACAGCACTATTCTGTGGTAAGCAAATCAGCCATTGGCAAGACAAATCTCCCAGAGTTCCACAGGATAGTGTGACGTATGCCATCATCAGCACAACCTATACGTTTGGGATTGGATAAAAATTCTTTACATAGATAGATAGATAGATAGATATGAAGGACACTACATGATAGATAGATAGATAGATAGATAGATAGATAGATACTTTATTAATCCCAAAATGAAATTCACATGCTTCAGCAGCAGCATACTGATAAAGAACAATATTAAATTAAAGAGTGATAACAGTCTCTATATATAATCTTCATTTAGATCTTGATCTTTGTTTGTCCGTGAATGAATTAGAAGAAGAAGCACTAGATGGCAGTAGAGAGACAGCTAAAACATAGGCATTGCATTAAGAATCTCCTCCAGGCTTATACTACTGAAGACTGTAGTACTCCAGTCACACCTCAAAACACAGACATTCAAACTAAACAAATTGTTGTGCTTTAAATTAACTAAAGAGATCTTCATTTAGATCTTGATCTTTGTTTGTCCGCGAATTCCACGCATGCGTAGACCACCTTCCAGTTTAGTACGTTGTTGTTACTCACGGATGTCAACAATGTGCCGGAATAACGAAAGGGGTGGTGGACAGTGTTACGCTGGGTAGCTCCTGAGGCCTGGTTAGAGAATGAGATTGCCGAAGATAAAAGGTACGTGCCTACGTAACATATGAATGAAAGAAAGACAGTGGGTAAAATGAATGACAACGTAACAGCACGTTCTAGAAATTATTACTGTTGCGTTGTAGCCGGTGAGTGCTGCGCGTCTCACAGTTGTACCGTGGCTTGCTCACATGTCAGTGAAGTGATCCCTATTTATGATTTAAAGAGCCTGGATACTTATGTGTCCCCCTTTTATAACCATTGCTCCGTGTATATTGCCTTACTCTTTGGATTGCCACAAAGCAACCTGCGAGATTGGAGAAAGGTTGAGAAGAGATCGTGAGAGGAAACGACAGCGTTGTGAAAACAAGACGGACTGTGAACGGACAGAAGCAGAAATGCTCCTACACCACCACATAATTACGATTCGGACAGTGATTCCGAGTAGGCCGTTCCTATTGAATCAATGTCCAAGGGTTTTCTTTTGTAATTTTGTTTCCCTTATAAAAAATCATAATGCTGTGCGACGAAGGGCCCAGTTCACGACTGGCAGCCGCATTTAAACAGGGAGCCCTTCACAGACAACTTTAACACGCGCAACGTAGTTGGGCGCACATGGCTAGTGAAGGTATAACAGACAGACAGACAATAATTTTGTTTAATGTTAACGTTTACTCCCCCCAGGTGGAATTGAAGAGTCGCATAGTGTGGTAGGAAGAATGATCTCCTCAGTCTGTCAGTGGAGCAGGACGGTGACAGCAGTCTGTCGCTGAAGCTGCTCCTCTGTCTGGAGATGATCCTGTTCAGTGGATGCAGTGGATTCTCCATGATTGACAGGAGCCTGCTCAGCGCCTGTCGCTCTGCCACAGATGTCAAACTGTCCAGCTCCGTGCCTACAACAGAGCCTGCCATCTTCACCAGTTTGTCCAGGTGTGAGGCGTCCCTCTTCTTTATGCTGCCTCCCCAGCACACCACCACATAGAAGAGGGCGCTCGCCACAACCGTCTGATAGAACATCTGCAGCATCTTATTGCAGATGTTGAAGGATGCCAGCCTTCTCAGAAAGTATAGTCGGCTCTGATCTTTCTTACATAGAGCATCAGTATTGGCAGTCCAGTCCAATTTATCAACCAGGCGCACTCCCAGGTATTTATAGGTCTGCACCCTCTGCACACAGTCACCTCTGATGATCATGAGGTCCATGAGGGGCCTGGGCCTCCTAAAATCCACCACCAGCTCCTTGGTTTTTCTGGTGTTCAGGTGTAAGTGGTTTGAGTTGCACCATTTAACAAAGTCCTTGATTAGGTTCCTATACTCCTCCTCCTGCGCACTCCTTATGCAGCCCACGATAGCAGTGTCGTCAGTGAACTTTTGCACGTGGCACGACTCCGAGTTGTATTGGAAGTCTGATGTACAGTACAGGCCAAAAGTTTGGACACACCTCCTCATTCAATGTGTTTTCTTTATTTTCATGACTGAAGGCATCAACACTATGAATGAACACATGTGGAGTTATGTACTTAACAAAAAAAGGTGAAATAACTGAAAACATGTTTTATATTCTAGTTTCTTCAAAATAGCCACCCTTTGCTCCGATTACTGCTTTGCACACTCTTGGCATTCTCTCGATGAGCTTCAACAGGTAGTCACCTGAAATGGTTTTCACTTCACAGGTGTGCCTTATCAGGGTTATTTAGTGGAATTGCTTGCTTTATCAATGGGGTTGGGACCAGCAGTTGTGTTGTGCAGAAGTCAGGTTAGTTGGACAATCTTTTATTTTTCAACAGGACAATGACCCGAAACACACCTCCAGGCTGTGTAAGGGCTATTTGACCAAGAAGGAGAGTGATGGAGTGCTGGAAATGGTCATGAAAATAAAGAAAACACATTGAATGAGGAGGTGTGTCCAAACTTTTGGCCTGTACTATATATAGGCTGAACAGGACCAGAGAAAGTACAGTCCCCTGCGGCGCTCCTGTGTTGCTGACCACAATGTCAGACCTGCAGTTCCCGAGACACAAATATTGAGGTCTGTCTGTAAGATAGTTCACGATCCACGCCACCAGGTATGAATCTACTCCCATCTCTGTCAGCTTGTCCCTAAGGAGCAGAGGTTGGATGGTGTTGAAGGCGCTAGAGAAGTCCAGAAACATAATTCTTACAGCACCACTGCCTCTGTCCAAGTGGGAGAGAGATCGGTGTAGCATATAGACATATCTGGCAAAAGCAAACTGTGCATCTTGCCCACTCTGATGTTTGTTCAGGCAGCAACTAAACCTCGAGTGAGTCTCAATGGCATTTGCTTTGAGTGTCAGCCACGTGATTGGCTGTCTGGAGTAGCAGGCTATTTACATAAATAGGTGGCTGCTGAGTGGACACCTCCAGTCAATCCTAAACATTGTGGATGCGCCGCACTTTATTTGGGGTCTTTGGGAAATTTCAATTCAATTTTACAGTGGGCAGTGTCTTTCCAAGCACACAACTTTATGAAGTGCACAATAATTTCACTTACGGCAAGGCACATCAATTAAAAACTTAATCTCTGCTATTATGGCACAAGATATGCAAGTCAGAACCATGAGAGTAGCCTACACGGCAGAGGGTTCATTTATTTTTCACAAAGGGATGACCGATTTCGTTCATGATAAATGTGAAGTCGTGACAACAGAAGGCTGCACGCAAGGCTGAGGGTGTATGAGTAACTTTTGTTTCCCTCTGGTTAAATAGATTTAAACTTTAATGAAATAAGAAATATTTCATTAGAAAAAACCAAGTGAGCTATATTAATGATCCAAGTGAAATCATTAATATACCTGGGCTGAAGCAGAACGTTTTTATGAAGTAAATGATAAGCATGAGAAAATGTAATTATCCGTAGTGCCGTGGCTTATTAGAAAAGCTCAAGCAAGAGAGTCACCTTCAGCGGAGCTCGATGAACAATGAGGGCATGCAGCCTAAGAGAACGCCGTTTATTGTGAGGAGCCGAGTCATTTGTCAGTACCGTTATTAACAAGCATTACTAAATGTGCCTTTGTGTGCGGCAAATTTGTTTTTTAAGTGACCCACGATTCAGATCCTGAGCCGCCAAGTAAGTCTTACAGCCTTGAAGACACTGCCGTTCCACTTAGCAAGCACTCGTGTCATCCGAATCTAAATCTGATATGGTATTATCTGATGGCTTCTGGGTAGCCTAAAGTGAAATGACTTCAGTTGGAAAATTGGAAAATGAAATGCAGATGCCGCTGCTTCTTCATTTTTCAGATAAAGAGCTGATACATCTCTAATCTCTTGATGTTAAGCTTCTGATTTTTTGTCAGCCTTACAATTTTCCACTCACCTTCGAAATTTCCAATTACCCGCAGTGACACAAAGGGGGCTCACGGGAATCAATGCGGATGTTAGGCAGTCTGTTACCTGTTTTCATTTGACACCTTCAAAATGGAAGAGAAGTGCCAATGACGTCCTAAACTGCCAGCCATTAAAAGACCACCGCCACCACAGGGAGGCATCCCAACACTACAAGACACACCGGGGTCGGGGGGCACTGACCACATGCTTTGCAGCAATCATTTTTTCCACCTTACCTTGTCTTAAAATGGTAAAGTTCTCTCACATCGGAGAAGAATCCCTTCACGTAATTAATGACTTTTTATTTTCAAAGAGGAAATAGAGTGAATTCAAGCACTGTCACTTGTAGCAGCGCTACTTAAATTTGTACTACATGTCCCAGCAGGTATAACACTATTGGACGTTTCGGAGGCTGCAGGAGCTGTTGGGAAGAAGATTGAGCAAGCGGGCCCTTTAAAAACAAATCAGGCAAGACGCCAAGGAATAGCCATCGTTCTCCTGTCCATTAAAACCACTGTTCTCACTCATTTTCCTACCATTTTGTTATCTTGGATTACTGTTCCTGCGGTGGGCTGGCGCCCTGCCTGGGGTTTGTTTCCTGCCTTGCGCCCTGTGTTGGCTGGGATTGGCTCCAGCAGACCCCCATGACTCTGTAGTTAGGATATAGCGGGTTGGATAATGGATGGATGGATGGATTACTGTTCCTCTCTGGATGGAAGTTCTGTGTCGTGCCTTCCTGTTCGTGTGAGTTTATACAGATTAAATATGTCTTCATCAGAGGGAGCACTCCCAATCACCTCATCCCACACCACATCAGGAAACCAGTAGGACAAACATTACATTGCTTACAGTGAACCATTCACTGGATTTTCCACTCCCCATGCTCTGCTACTTTGGACTGTGTTTCGGACATTGTCGTTAGTGTTTATTGTTGTTGTGCTGTGTTATAATCACTGTCGGGTATCTGGGGAAGGCCTTTTGCATACATATTTTTGTTATTGCATGTTATTATTTTCATTCATTTCATTATTATATTTCATTATTATTTACTGGACTTCTAACCATGTGTCTGTGAGCGAGTGTGTACGTGTCAGGTCAAGGCTGGGTGCATTCCTGGGTTTTAGGACAGAGTGGCAGGATGACATGTGAAAGCCCACTTGGAGTTTTCAAAAAGACACCTCAAGAACACTTAGACTATGAGAAACAAGACTCTTTAGTCTGGTGATCCAAAGATTGAATTGTTTGAACTCATTTCCAAGGATCATGTCTGGAGAAAACCAGGCACCGCTCATCACCTGTGCAATGCCATTACAATGGCGAAGCACAATGGTGGTAGCCAGAGTGGCATAGCTGGGGGGGGGGACAAGGGGGGACATCTCTCCCCGGGCGCAGCATCCAGGGGGCGCCAAATTGATGTTACGAAATTTTAGAATGAAATGTTTTCCGTTCTTAAATGCACTAAAAAATAAATAAAAAACATTCACATACTCAGTCCATCACTCCATCAGTATGAGGATATCCTTTTCCTGTTTTTTGTCTCTTTCTGATTTCGAAGCATGTATTAGTTCTATATACCCAACAGACAATAATTTATCCCTTCCACTACTCTAACATGCTTGACTCCCACCCAGAAACATTTTTGACGTTATTAAACTGGTCGCGCGACTGACATGAGGCATTAGTGTATCATTGTCTGTCTAAGTTGTTGCAAACGCCATTTCTGTGTGCCAAGTGATTTGTGTTTATGTGTTTGATAGAAAATTGATTGGGCTGTGGTGAAGTATTCTAGTAGATGGCTGCAAAAGTCTAGACGTTTCCCCATCATATTTTCGTACGAATAAATTGTAAGTAATGCAGTTTTTATAAATATACAATTATTTTGCTTTTAAATTTGCTATATACTTTCTTTAGAATCATTTTTAAATGCGGAAAACGAATTTTTTCTTACAAAAACTAATGACAGATTTAGATTTTAACTCTTTGAGGGCTAAATATTTTTCCAAAAAACATCATTTTCTAAAACGCAATGGCTTAACGCAGAAATCAACATATAATATCTGTTGCTGCATGCTGTGGCTGTCAGTTTGCCAAGAATGTGTGGCAGGCAAGCTGCCAGGATGTGTTCACGTGGCTGCACGGGGCAGCAGTCATGGTCACAGTGCATTGCAATCTGGTTTCTACCTCTTATCATTGTTAAGTGGCAGTCCTCCCACGCAAACAGTGCCATAGGTTGTGTCAGCTATGAACCTGTTCAGCACCACAATTAGCTAGGGACCAATCAGCTGAAGCTGCAAAACCTCATATTTGTTTTTGATCGCTAGTATCAAAATCAGAGTCCGACAAGTCTTAGTCCAATTCAGAGAGTTCAGGCAAAATGTCATCCACAAAGTATTTTGCTTAAAGCATTTGCTTTGATCTCTCGCCAGATGTCAGTGCAATTTTTGCCATTGTCTGCACCTTACTACTCACAGGATTGTAGGAAATCTCGGTCAAAACCAATGAAGTTCTACCAAGGACAGTCTAACTAAAATGTAACGATTGGTTTTGACACAGTTTACAGTTGATTACCGATTATTGTCAGCTCCTCCTTTTGACAAAAGTCGACATCAACCCTGAAAGAGTTAAAGAACACGAGGCGGCATTATCATTTTCGGAGACTTATATGAAATTTTTTTCTTAAAATACTATTATTTTAAATACATTTTTTAAAATTTTCTTTCCCTTCCCCATTGCATTTTGGCAAACAGGAGGGGGGTGTGAAATCTTCAGTTGTCCCCGGGCGCTGAAAACCCTAGCTACGCCTCTGGTGGTAGCATCATACTGTGGAGTTGTTTTTCAGTGACAGGGACCGGGAGTCAAGCCTGAGGGAAAGCAGCACAGAGTGCAAAGTACAGAGATATCCTTAAAGAAAACCTGGCACCTCAGACTGGGCCAAAGGTTCACCTTCCAACAGCTTAGAGCCAACTCTGTCAATGTTCTTGAGTGGCCCAGCCAAAACTTGGACTTGAATCTAATCGAACATCTCTGGAGACACCTGAAAATAGCTGTCCACCAAAGGACTCCATCCAAACTGATAGAGCTTGAGAGAATTTGCAGAAACGAATAGTAGAAAATCCCCAAATCCCAGTGTGCAAAGCTTGTCACGTCACACCCAAGAAGACCAGGCTGTGACGGGTGCCTAAGGGCCTTTAACTATGTATTGAGTAAAAGGTTTTCTAAAATTTTGTTTTCGCTTTGTCATTCTCTGGTATTGAGTGTTGCTTGAAAAGGGAAAAAAAGCTTGGAATTTTCTTCTTCACAAGTACTGGATAAAGGAAAACGTAAGACTGACAACTGGATTGTTCTATGGGCACGGTGGTGAAGAAGGAGTGGAGTCTAAAGATAAAACTCTCGGTTAACCAGATGATCTAAATCCCTGTCCTCTCCTGTGGAAATGACTGAAAAAATGAGATCCTGACTACAAGTGGCTACAAATGAGGTTTTTTTTCACAGAGTGGCTGGGCTGACACACCATGACAGGTGAGCAGCTCAGCGATCTGAGAACGCCTTGGAGTAGAGTTGCTGTTCCTCTGGATTGAGAGAAGCCAGCTGAGGTGGTCTGAGCATACCATAAGAATGCCCCCTGGATGGCTGAGCTGCTCCAGGCATGTCCTACTGGGTGGTGAACCTGCAGCTGACCCAGGACACTTGAGAGGGTTTAGATCATTTGTGTATTTTGGGAACACCTGAGAATTCCCCAGGGAGAGCTGGAATCTACAGCTGGGGACAGGGATGTCTGGGCTGACGTGCGTGGTCTGCTGCCACCATTGACTCTCACCTGAAAAGAGGTTTCAGAAAAAGAGATTCGATGATTTTAGCATGACATAATGTTCAAGAAGTGACAAGGTTTAAATATTGTAAATGCACCCTTATATTTATCACTCTATTTACATTCAAGAATTCAATCAAACAACCAAAGTTCTATCAGGACATGCTCTCGCTCATCACAAATTTTCAAACTTGAGTCCAATCCTAACATACATATTTTTTGAATTTATGAGCTCAATGAAATTCCCACAGAAAGCTCACTTGAAGGGGATATACAAACTTGACGAAAGTAGTGACTAAGAGAGTACTGAGCCGTGTCTTTAACACTGCGTGGCACCAGCACTAACCACTGTGTTTCCCAGCATTTCTGTGTTAGGAATTATTTATTAAGCTATAAAATTTTTATTGTACTGATGCAGTTTTGCCAAGTGTCTAGGGCAGTGCAATTTAAACCACACGGCTACCACTTCCACTTCAAACTTCAGGGTTAAGCTCACTTGCCATCATTCTTGTAATACATAATAATTTTATGTATCATCTCCAGTAAATGTATACAAATAATAACAATATTGACACTGTGGTCATGTAAAGGAACTACAAGTTGTCACTGGAAAATATTGGGGTGCCAAACTGGTTGACCCCCTTTAATTCCAACAAAAATCTTTTCTTTAGAAGAAACAAAAATTAGAGGATGCCGTGCGTACCAACAGAAAGCTTACAAAAAATATTGCCATCAGGCTAGGTAATGACAGACATCTCAGAAGGTAACCGTCCTGTCTTGGGTTTGGTGCAAAACTGAACTCCTTCTCCTGTCAGCAGCAGGATTTATAGCTTGGGGACGTGAAGGGGTGGAGTCAACTTCCCTCAGTGGGCGTCTCCTCCGTGCTGCAGTGGGAATAAGAGAGGAAAATGTTAACGCCAGTGCCCCCTCTTGTCCCAAAGCGGTTTTACCTACCTGTGATGAGTCCAGAGAGTGGTCCACTTGTAGCAACCGCAAGATACACGCACGCGATTCCTACACTTCACATCCCAGAGGGAAGTGGATGATAATAGAAGGTTAAAGTAGCATTACCATATTCGGTCCTCGGCCCCTCTTGTCTCCTATGCACGTCCTTATATAACTGGCAAAACAAAAATCTCACGCAAAGGAAAGTGGGAATGAAAATATATTAACATTTACTATTTACATTTACGTGCCCGGTGCCTGAGTGCTCATTAGTGAATCCCTTTCCCAGACGCCCTCCCCAGTGCCCAAATCCGAATCCCCGGTTCGACGTAGACAATAAACAAAAGAAAATAATAATAATAATAGTAATAAAAAAAATGTTCTCCGAAAACGCCAAAAAAGAAAAATGTACTTAATCCAAATATAAGGAAAAATAAATACTACAGTTCAGTTCTTTACGTAGGGCAGGAGAAAAACACAACAGTCCTCCGGTGGAAATGGCTTCGCCGCAGACTATCACGAAGAAATGCGTATTCCGATATCTGACTCACCAGACGGGAGCACCCGGAGAACACCAACCTGGCCTTTTCTCGGGGATTCGTCACCGGATTATTTCTTCGGGGTGGCCACCCACAAATAGCAGACGTCCCTGGGTGATGAAAGATCCAGAATGATCCTTTAAGCGTGGATAGTCTCTCCTTGCCTTCAGCCTTTTCCTTCCTTCTTGATTCTTTTTTTCCCCCTGCTTTGATCCGCCATTCCCCTTAAATAGAAAAAATTTCCCGCCGAAAACATCCTTACCCCTCTCGGTTGTTATGACAACCTCACGCCGGCAACAGGCAGCTGGAATATTTACCGGGCGGGGTCCTCCCAGACTGGAGCGTCACCAAAGGTACCTGAAGGCCTATTTACAAGCACCCTTCCAGACAACATAATAATAAAGTAACAGACAGACCAGGAGGCCAACCCTACTGTCAAGTTATATAGCCTTGCTACACACTAGCACGCATGCATGACACCAAAAGTAACCAAACCACCTAAGGCTGTTATCTTGTTCATGATGCCATTCCACAGCTTGGTCCTGCATGAGTTTAAAAGCTACCTACAGGTTAGGAATCATTTATTTGATAAGCCAAGGTTGAACTGTGTTCACCTCAATCATAATAAAATGTTCAGTTTTTATTTACAGTCAGATTGGCAGGTCTGTCATCTTGTGATCTAATTTAATCAATCTGTGATCTTAATGAGGTTTGACTGTTTAACATGGCTAATTTAATGCTCTACATTTTCCAAACTGGGCTAATAAACACATGAAGGTTGTGGTGTTGGGTAATGCAGCTCAGTTTATGTCCTGCCAAGAGAGGGAAGATAAAATCTTACTGAGTAAACCCGGAGATATGCGTGAAAAGGAAATCAAAATTAAAAAAAAATAGCAAACTGCAAACGAGAGATGAGAATTGAAGTCAAGGAGAGATAAAGAGGTCAAACCCAATGAAAAAGAAACCTACGGCCAAATTTTAATCCTGTTGCAGCAAATACTCGCAGGTCACGACCTAGGAGGCCACGCTCCTAGAAACATGGGAAGCAGCGCTAATGAGGATTACACAAAACAGTGGCCAAGACAGTAGAATAAAGTGTTATCAATAATGAGCCACCCGAAGCTTGATTAGAACAGTTTGGAAAGCACATCGCCTGGTCAAGGGTATAAAGGTCAGCATCATGTACTTCCCAGTTTGTCCAAGATTGTGGATACAACAAGGAAAAGACTAGCATGCTCATTAGAGTTTCAGTCTGGTTTATGCCAATGAATTACTTTATTAATTGACTATGACATTCATCCTATGTTTTGGCTCTGGTTACAAGGAATTAATTTGGTTATCAACTCCTCCACTATCCATCCATCCATTATCCAACCCACTATATCCTAACTACAGGGTCACGGGGGTCTGCTGGAGCCAATCCCAGCCAACACAGGGTGCAAGGCAGGAAACAAACCCTGGGCAGGGCGCCAGCCCACCGCAGGGCACAACCCACACACCAAGCACACACTAAGGACGCCATTAGATTAGATGCCATTAATCATTACCTTATCATTCTTGGAGTTCTTGAATTAATAGCAATTTATTTTTAAAACTGCTTTCTAATGTGAAAGACAACAACAACAACATTTATTTATATAGCACATTTTCATACAAAAAAATGTAGCTCAAAGTGCTTTACAAAATCAAGAATAGAAAAATAAAAGACACAATAAAAAATAAACATAAGTCAACATTAATTAACATAGAATAAGTAAGGTCCGATGGCCAGGGTGGACAGAAAAAACAAAAAAAAAAAACTCCAGAGGCTGGAGAAAAAAAAAATAAAATCTGTAGGGATTCCAGACCATGAGACCACCCAGTCCCCTCCCCAGACATATTGAAAAGTTTTACAAAATGATGTTACAGTCCACGAAAAAGGGAGGAAGGCTACAGCAGCATTTCTCAAACTTTAAGTATTTGCGACCTGAGTTTTCATGACAGTTTTAATCGCACCCCCCTAAGGTTTTTTTTGAAAGGAGCCCACTAATACCAATTTGTTCTTTTTTTAATTAATGATATATCATATATACCTACTTAACTTTTACCGACATTTATCTAACTCTGTATTTATTTTTCTAGTATCAGAATGTAGTTTAAGTTCATTTTTTTTGGTTTCAATAGATGTATTTTTCATATTTTCGATTCCTGTTTTCTTTTTTTCACATCTTCACGCCCCCCTAGGTGGGCCCACCCCACTGGTTGAAAACCACTGAGCTACAGTGAAACTACCCTGTCACAAGTCAAAACTGAGGAAGAAAATGAAGAAATGGCTTGGGGTGTGAGCTCTGAAGTAATTTTGCCTTCCACTGGAATTAAAGACCCATTTCCTTGGTAACTAACATATTGAATTACACTTTCATAGTAATACAGTCAGTCAGTCATTTCCCAACTCGCTATCTCCTAACACAGGGTCACGTGGTCTGCTGGAGCCTATCCCAGCCAACACAGGGCACAAGGCAGGAACAAACCCCGGGCAGGGCGCCAGCCCACCGCAGGGCACACACACACACACAAAGCACGCACTAGGGACAATTTAGGGTCGCCAATGCACCTAACCTGCATGTCTTTGGACTGTGGGAGGAAACCTCCTCCACTATGTTCATTAATTTATGATTCTGGTTTCACATTTGGGGTTTGTTTATTAGAATATCTTCTTCCCGTTTTTAACCTTTGACCGTTACAAAAACAATCTGTCTCGTGATTACATTCCAATTTAACCCTTCTGTATATACTTCAGTTCACTAGAAACCTGTGACACCATACTTTTTGCCTCTCAAGTGTTCATATGACATAAAGCAGTCACAGCAGCCCTTGTCACGCATGTGCGCATGGTGGACAGCTTATGGACTCCTGTAAATTATCTGCCAGGCCAAGTGTTGACAGTGTGCTCTGATCTTTTCTCATTTTCTCCCTCGGACTGTCAAACTGTCAAATTATACAGGGTTACCAAGGTAGTACCCCAAATATTTACCTGTGTTTTTGTGTCATTTTACACACTACAGGACTGGAGTTGGAGACCCCTGTTCTAGGCAAATAGGATGGACAAGCGTGTTGGACTAAATGGCCTGTTCTCATCACCATTTTCTAATCTCCTAATGCACAGCTGGGGTCAGAAACCCCTTTAGCAGTCCTGGGACATCTTTGCACAGGTTGTGTTAGTACCAACTCTAAATGGGCAGAGATGTTGATAGTGTTCCAGCAGATTATTGCCAAAAGTTATTGTTAAAATGCTAGGTGCTAACTGAGCTTGAACCAGTATAAAGGGACAGGAGTATATCTCAGCAACAGCCAGCCACGAATGGGACACCAGTCCTCAGATAGACTACTCATATACACTGCCAAAAAGTGACAATTTAGAAGTGCCACTTAACATAAGACGCACATCTTTGAGATTTGGAAGGAAAAACAATGTACTCAGTGAAAAACCTACACAGGCGTGTGAAGACTCCTCAAGGGTGGCCACCAGGAGTGAGACAGACACCCGTGAAGCCACGGAGGTAACCATTTTTAGCCGCATTTTTATCACTCTTTAATTTAATATTGTTTTTTTATCAGTATGCTGCTGCTGGAGTATGTGAATTTCCCATTGGGATTAATAAAGTATCTATCTATCTATCTATCTATTATGTAGTGCCTTTCACTCCTTTCTGTCTATCTAATCCTGCCAACTACGCTAACATATCTATCTATCTATCTATCTATCTATCTATCTGTCTGTCTGTCTGTCTGTCTGTCTGTCTGTCTGTCTATCAATCGCACCACCACCTGTTAGAATTGTTATGTTATTATATCTTTAAAGTAAATCACAAAAAAAGGCAGTAAACAGGAAGGAATTTACACAATCATAAGACAAACTCCAGTATTTAAACATTCCCTCTGCCTTCTAGAACATATGATGAGATCTTTTCTTCGGCACTCAGCATATAAGCAAGTTACCCCAGTGGGCTTCGAGTCCCTCCTGTTCACAATCTGAAGGCTCACTGTGGGTACCTTCTTTTGTTGTCATGTATCACTCCATGCACGAGGCAAATCAAATGCTGTCACAGCAAGCACTTGACTTTATGTGAAATAAATTATTTAAGTACAGTTCAGATCATCAAAGGTTTGCAGAGTACTTGGCTGCTTTATCTGCTTGTCAACAGGCAAGATTTGCTGCAATATTTTTAAAGTGAATGAACTGCTGAGGAACAGATGAAAGAGAAAGGGCCCAGCACCTCTACAGTATATGGCTACTGTTCATGCCAGTAGGCCGCCTAGGCAGTGCCTCACACACCAAAACAAGCCCACCCACCCCACAATCAGAATCAACATAAACACGTCAGGTACTGCCTTAGAAAGGTAAGCAGTAATAATAATAATAACAACAATAATAATAATAATAGCGAATTACATTTATATAGCGTTTGTAGTTGCCCTTTTGGATAGACTGGCATCTCGACTGGGATGAGGGATGAGGCTTAGACGCCATAGTGGATGGACATTAAACATGGAGGCATAATCCAGTTGGGATGAAAGAATAATGGATGATCCAGTAAGAGGAGGTCCTCCCCCAAAACGATGGATGGCAGTGTTTTTCTGGCAACAGTCACAGTATTGAAACCCACAGGGCATGCTGGGTCCTGTACAGGGCCGGATTAAGACGAAATTGGGCCTGATGCTGCAGTGCAAAAAGGGCCTATTTTTTCTCGCATTGGAGCATGTGCATTCGACACTCACCGTACATGCGCACTCAGACCGACCAAGGAGCCTTAATTGCTTGCGACGCAACCAGCCAGCCTATATTGAACATGAATAATAATAACGACGTAGTATCGTAACAACTCGAGATTAACATCAAACTATGTAACATCAACATTCAATAGTAATTGTCTGAAAAGTGCACTTAATGCAGAAAACCTAACAATGAAATACACAAAATTTTGCAATTCTCTTACGAAACAGAGTAAGAAAAAATGAATTTGCAGAGACATTGGGTCAAAGTGACTCAGTTCAGGCTCTTGAAGGTAAAAATTTGTCCACGATTTAAATTTCATAATAGACCAGAATCCTGTCGAGGATTTTAAAAATTCTAAACATCCATGCTGGGCCAGCGGACCGGCTTTTAGTTTTACCTTTACAGGTAACCATTTAAATAGCCATCGATTTTTACTGTACAACTAACTTTCAAGGTGAAAAATTTGCTACATGGCACTTACCGAATAATAATAAAGTGGCAAGAACCCCAAAGATACTGCAAAAAACGCAGCTAAATTACTAAGCAAACTGTTTAACATAAAATTGATAGCATTAACTTGAAATCTTCGGTTAACAATAAACACAACAACGTTATAGTTATGTCACAGTGCAAAATTCCTGTGTCCAGGTGTCCGAAAGTCGGACTCCAAATTTCATTCTAAGAATTATTTTGAGGTTAATATAGCAAAGGAAAACTGTTCAGCTTCCGGAAAATTCTCGTCTGTTTTCATCTGGGCCTATTTCAGGAATGGGCCTAATGCTGCAGCATCAATAGCACCCACCTTACTCTTGTGTCCTCCATAAAAGAAGCCGTTGCACCTAGGACGTCAGTTAGAGTCGCGAGGAGGTTGACAAGGCTGCATGGGAAAAGTGAAGAGGGTAAGGAGCAAGAATTCAATTGTATATTGTGTTCACAGGGTCTGACTAGAAGCTTTTCAACTTTGCACACCTCAAGGAAAAAAAAAAAAGAGTGGGTCAGGTTCTGAACAGGGAGATGCTCTTTGCTGACCATAATGCTGCCTTGACATCTCATACACAATCTGGTTTCCAGAGGCTAGTCAGTTTCCTGGAACATGCTTGCCAAGAATCTGGCCTCAGCATCAGCCTGAAGAAGACAGAAATGATGAGTCAGGATATCAGTGAAGTCCCCAGCATCTGTGACCACACCTAGCAGCTGAATTCACCAACCTCCAATCGACAGATTCCAATAACCTGTCCCTTAACCCAGAGATCAGCAGGTGAATAGGGAAACCTGCCACTGCCATGGCCAAGCTTTCCAAGAGACTGTGTGTACAGCCTCTGTGTTGGTACTTCACTCAAGCCTGTCGTTCAGATTCCCCCTGACGTATTTATGTGTCCTCACCACCTCCACATTTTCACCATTAATGAGAACTTGGGTGGCATGGACTTGACCATCCTGACATCTACAATTATTTCCTTTGTTTTATTGCTGTTGAGTTGCAGATGGTTCAGTTTGCACCATTAAAGCAATGTCCTTCATTTAACCACACTCTGTATTCATTTCCTTGCCCACTGCTCATGCACCCAACTTTGGCTGTGGCATCAGAAACCTTCTGCAGACGACATGGTTCAGTATTTTACATTAGTAAAAAGTGCCCACCTTTAACCAAATTTGTTATGACATATGGTATATAGAATTAAAACAAAATAGAGGACTCAAAAATAATCGTGCTGTAAATCTCAGTCTACGCGGTATAATACAATGATGCATCATGGGCCAAGTAACATTTACATTATCCCATTATAATGAAGTATGTGCTTTGACAGCATGAGCTAAACAACTTCTAAATGGTGGGAAAAAGAGCCGTAAACAGCTGAGATGTTTTACAAAGAAGTGTTATCATCGCCAAAGTATGTGGAATACTACAAATTATCAGGCAGGGTTCAATAGTGTGGCCACCCCTCAAAACTCTTTTGCTTGTTCTAGGGCAGCATGGTTTGTCATGCTTGTGCCTCTCTCTCTCTCTTAATGGTTTGCAATATTTTGTTACTGTATTCATCTATTAATTCATCCATCTTATAATTTAAATATTTGCGCAATGTAAAGCTGCTGGGATGGAGACCACCACCTCCTTGTCTGAAGTCACAATTCACTCAGAAGAGTGCATTGGCTCTACAGATGAGGGAGAACAGCTGCTCCTAGTGGAGGAGTCCAAGTCTCTTGGGATCTTGTTCACAAGTCGTTCACAGCACCCCACACTGACCATCGACGGTGTAGCTGTGGAAAGGGTGAGTAGCACCAAGTTCCTGGGGACGTACATCTCAGAGGACCTCTCCTGGACAGATAACACCGCATCACTGGCCAAGAAAGCTCAAACTCGCCCTCTACTTCCTATGCACACTGAGGAGAGCACAAGTTCCACCCTCCATCATGTGCCCTTTTCTAATCGAGAGCATCCTCACTAGCTGCATCCCTGTGTGGTATGGAAGCTGCACTGCCTCCTGTAGGAAGTCCCTGCATGCGGCCAGTAAGATCATTGGTGCCCCACTGCCCTCCCTCAAGGACATTTTCCACACCCGCCTCACCCGTAGAGCCATCGGCATTGCTGGGGACTCTGCCCACCCCTTACATTCCCTCTTCAGCCTCCTCCTCTCAGGGAAAAGGTACCGGAGCCTCCGGGCCCGCTCAAAAAGACTGTCTAACAGCTTCATCCACCAAGCTGTCAGGATGCTGAACTCTTTCCACTACCTTCCCCCCTTGCCCCCTGGCCCTGGACCGTAACAAGAGTCACTATATACCAAGTACCCTACCTCAGATGGTATTATATAAGGACTCAATATTACATCTGCTGCTAACTGTTTGTCTTTTTGTACATCTCATAAGCTATTCTTTAATGCACCTTCTCACTTTTTACTGTAAGTGGTTTTTGCACTACTGACTATTGCACATTGTATATAGGCTTACTTTACAAATTCTATTGTTATTTATCTTATATGTTATACTTATAGACTTTTTTTTTAATAACTTTTAGATTTTATTGTACTACGGAGATGAGAGAGAAACAGTATTTCGATTCTTCTGTATGTTCTGCACATATAGTGAATTGACAATAGAAGGCTATTTGATTTGATTTAAATTGATTTGAAGTCATTGAAACAGGAAACAAGCAGATTTGAGGGGAGGCAGTTGTTCTGCTGGTGCTGCACCAGTCAGTGGTGATGATATGATAGCAGAGTCTAAAGCAAATCTCTTGGTTTGCTGGTGAATCTGCACCCCTGTCCTCACCTATGGTTATGAGCTGTGGGTAAGATTGTGAGAACATGCAGTAGAAATTAGCGCTGACATTCCACGATGGGGTGAGAAGATCAGTGATTTGGGAAGATTCAGAGTAGAGTCACTGCTCCTTCAGATATATAGAAGCCAGTTGAGGTGGTTTGGACATGTCATAAGGATGCTCCCCTAGTGACTCCCCCTAGAGTTGTTCCGGTCATGTCCCACTGAATGGAGACCCTGGAGTAGATCCACTAAAATGGTGAAAGGATTATATATCTCAGGTGGCTTATCAGCACCGGGAAATTCTCTAGGAAGAGTTGAAATCAGCAGCTGGGGAGAGAGAGGAGTCTGAGCTGACCTGCTTTGCCTGCTGCCGCCGTGACCCTCACCAGGAGAAGCAGCTTTAGAAAATGAGACATAACTTAGTTATCAGTAATAAACTGTTCTGATATTCTTAACTTAATGCAAAACTACCAAGAGTTTACCTTATTGAACAGACTTAGGGTGTTTAATCTGATTATTCTTTATAACATTTGCTGCTAATTTTGTGATTTGGAGTCTTTAAACACGGCAAAAAGGGATTGTAAGGCCTTCAAAATTAGCCAGAAAAGCAGGCCAAGACCTTTGCTGGCTAGCCCAGAAGAGACTCATCTTGGTCCAGACTACAACCTGCTCTTATGATATGAGTGCACTCCTATAGCAAAGATGATGCAATACCACCTAGGGGCTCCACAAGCCAGGCCAGGCCTTCCCAGCCTAGCTAGAGTTGGCCTCAACCCAAGCAGTCTATCCTCCTGACTTCGCAGGGAGGATTCAGCCTACTTAGGGCTAAAATAAGAACTGACTTCCAAAAAACTTGACAAAGAATATATAAAATATGCAAAAACATCATTCTAGTGGAAGGAATCGAAAGACGTTTGACTAGAAAGGACACGTTCTTTCCAAATGAAAATATTTGTTCATAAAATTTCAAAAAGAACATAAAGAAATTCCCTAAAAGGCAATCCTTAGTGAACAAGTCCCAATCACTAATTCACCTAACCTACATGTCTTAGAAGGAAACTAAAGGAAGGAAACCCATGCAGACATGGAGAAAACACGGAAATGTGAAGCAAGATGCAGAAGAAAAATCAAATGATGTTATAAAGCCCAATGTGTTTCTAAATGGAAAATAGACACAAATGTATTCAGTCCTTTTTAAAACCCTGTCCAGAGAAACCTGTGTAACTCTCATCTCTCTTACCTTTACACTAAAGTGTCTTCATTAGACCTGCACTTCAGAACAGGTCATCCACCTAAAACTAAGCACGTTTGGGATTGGCCATCTAGGAAAATCTGGATTGCTAAGGACAGCAGGGAGCGCTTACCCTGTGATCCGTGTGTGGATACAATGTCCCAGTGCAATGACAGGGACACCGTGCTGTAAGTATAACACCCTTCTTTCAGATGAGACCAAAACAGAGGTTCTGACTATTTGTGGTCATTAAAGATCCCTGGGCATCATTCGAAAAGAGTAGGGTTATCCAAATGTCCTAGTTAAACTGTCTATCGTGGCCTTGTCCATTCTGGCTCTGTAATAATTCCCTAACTAACTCTCTCTGCTTCACCACCTAATAGCTAATGTGCAGTTAGCCTACTGGCATACAATGGTTTCCATAGCATCATCCAGGTGGGTGTTACACATAGGTGGTGGTTGAAGTGGTTCTCCTCTGTCCACATAAAGTGTTTTTAGCAGTGAGAAAAGCACAATATCAATGTAATTTGTTCTTCTTTTTATTATCTATATATATATATAATTCACTAAGGGCACGCAAGACACTGAGGGCACGTAAGACACTGAGCACAAGCAAGACAGAGCCCCGCCCGCCAACTCTAAGACCATGGGATACGCTCGACAGAGCCACGGACGCCAACTGTAACCGTCCTCCCGAGTCGAGCGTCGCTCTCGAGGCACGCCACAACTCACCAAACACAGCCTCAGTCGCTTTCGTCTGTGCAAAAGTCCACATGCACCTCTGAGCCACATTGACTTTACACCGCACGCAAGACAGAGATCCACCATCGCCAACTCACAGAGCCCCGCCCGCCAACTCTAACTAAGGGCACGCAAGACAGAGAGCCCCACCCACCAACTCTAAGACCATGGGATACGCACGCATTTAGTGTATAAATGGATATTAATAGTTGCATGTAAATGATTCGCCAAAATCTGTTGTATGTAAACGATACTGTTTAAAACGTTATTGTTTTTTCATCAGAAAACCCGGTTTCCACGTCTACCTGTATTAGTTTAAATGGCACTTTTACCAATCGCAATAGGGCAGATGCGCTGACTTATCGTGTCGACTGGGCAACACAGTGAATGCGGCGTCTATCTCTATATGTCTATGTTTTCCGTAGCCTGCTACAGGGAGGTACTCTCCCGACCATTGGCATTGGTTTCGCTCCTTGCTATTTTCGTTATTCTGCGACGGTGGTTTCCTAAGCCTTTGTTATACTGAATTCCTTTCTCACCATTTTCCGTTCCTATTCTTACACCGCCATATGCTACGGCGGGCTTCGGCTAGTTATTATTATTATTAATTAAAACATGGTACACAGTCTCTAGATCATTACAATTTCTGCAATAATCTCTTTCATGGTTATTCATTTCAAATGATGTGTTGTTTAATCCAAGTGTCCAATTCTAAGTTGCGTCAGTATGATTTCTTTTCCTCTGGTGCCAAACCTTTCTTATATCTAGTGAATGCAGGTACACTTAAAGATCAGCACAGCCTCAGTGAGGGATTGGCTGAGCCCACACCACTTGTGCACATAATGAGCAATTAACCAATCACCCATAAAATTATCTGAAACAGAAAGGGGGTCACTAGGACCAAACTGTAGATGTGCTATCTTAACTTTGAGGGCTGAATATTTTTTCCAAAAAATACAGTTTCTGAAAAGCAATGGTTTCCCACAGAAATCAACATGAAACATCTGTTGCTGCATACTGTGGCTGCCAGTTTGCCAAGAATGTGCGGCAGGCTTACTGCCAGACTGTCTTCGTGTGGCTGGGACAGCAGCAGCAGTCACGGTCGCAGTGCATTGCAATCTGGTTTCTACCTCTTATCATTGTTAAGTGGCCGTCCTCCCTGGCAAACTTTGTCAGTTCCACGATTAGCCAGGGACCAATCAGCTGAAGCTGGAACCTCACATTCGTTTTCGATCACTTGTATCAAAGTTGGAGTTCGACAAGTCATAGTCCAGTTCTGAGATAATAGGCAAAATGTCGTCCACGGAGTATTTTGCTTTACACATCCACTTTGGTCTCATCAGGTGTCGAGGCCATTTTTGCCATTGTTTGCACCTTGCTACTCGCACAAGCGCAGGAAATCTCAGTCAAATCAATGAAGCTAACTTTCCTTCTACCAACAAGAGTCCAACTAAAACATAATGGTTGGTTTTGTCACAGTTGATTACCATCATCAGCTCCTCCTTTTGACAAAAGTCGACATCAGCCCTGAAAGAGTTAATATCCTGAGCTCATTTTTTATACATCCAAACAAAGCAGGCCACCCTATGACTGAGGTGTTCTATCTATCTATCTATCTATCTATCTATCTATCTATCTACACAATCGTTCAGCGTTAAATTGGCTGGGTGATTAAACTGAAGGATCTGCTGTCGGCGTTGGCAGATGAAAACTGAGGGCAGATCTTAAGTGGTGACATCAGGGTGGCCCCAACCCTTGACGCTCCAGCATAAAAGTACAAGTGGCACAGCAGAACAATTCATTATACATAGATAATACATAATAAACAGGTTTAATCAGACAGTACATAATTAATAAATAATAAACAAAAGAAGAGGCCTTACACAAAAATGTGAAAAATAGCAATTCAAAGTACAACAGAAAACCTGAAAATAAAACACTGGCTATGATATAACACGTCTAGACTTCTGACTGCACAAGCCCAAGCAGAGGAGCTGGCTTTAAATGCGAGGGCTGATTGAAAAGTAAAGAGACAGATTCTTCTTATTCAGAATAAGATGGCTCCACGGGCTCAGAATATTTTACTTTTTCGAAGTTGCGTTCTTCACGTCGAATGTGTTTTTTTACAATGTTTCAAAAATGATTCAAAGACAAGTAACAGACTGTTCTGCGGCACCACTTTTAGCAATGTGGCCGTGGTGTTTTTCACTTCATCATCTGAGGAGAACGTCTTTCTGTGTAGTTGTTTTTTCAGCGTGAGAATGCCCAGAAATCATACAGTGCAATATTCGGGCTATATGGTGGGTGTTTCAGTGCAGTCATACTAATTTCAGTCAGTACTGCCAATGCAACAGTAGCAACATGTGGCCAGGCATTGTCATGGAGCAAAAATCACTTCTTCTTGTCGTTGCATTTGCTCTCCTGTGAGATTTCTGGGCATTCCCGTGCCACTAGTGGCATACACGCAATACATTTTCTGTTTCTCTGTCACAATGTGTTTAGTCCGTTTGAACGAGATGCCAAGTGAAACCGAAAGTAAGCCTTCTGTCTTCTTGCAACAGTTTGTTACCCTTGGGAATGCTGTCATCCATAACCGTGGTAAATGGCCTCCCCAAATGTGTTTTGTCATTCACTTCCGTGTCGCCGAACTTAAACTGCTTCCACCACCATCATCGTATGCTGCTGTAACATTTCAAGAGTTTCATTATCCCTCTTCCCAATGATAATTCAAAATTCAGTCACACACCTGTGTCATACTCTAAAAGGAACAACTGCTTTATCCGTCATGACAACACGTACAAGGGGCTTCTTCTCACTGTGACAGAATGCTGAAGAATACAGCGGCCCAACTGCAGATTCACACATGTCACCGATGTACAGTGCATCCGGAAAGTATTCACAGCGCGTCACTTTTTCCACATTTTGTTATGTTACAGCCTTATTCCAAAATGGATTAAATTCATTTTTTTCCTCAGAATTCTACACACAACACCC
>JANRMT010062837.1:89967111-89997684 GCA_026402145.1 Polypterus bichir lapradei | reverse complement strand
GAATAAGACATTTAGTAAAGTAATGAACAAAAAAGAAGAAAGGTTTTGGGTGATGGCAAATTAATAAAAGTTACAATAAACATGCCATGTAGGTCACCTCAAAAAAAAAAAAAAGCAATGCCAGCCCTGCGGTGAAAACTATCGAGCAACCTGTAACAAATGCAGAAGGCAGAAACTGAGCAAATTATTAACTAAAATTGACATTTTTTTTTTGATCTCTCGGCCACACTCTCTTCTTTGATTTTCCCTTTGTTTTTTTATTTGCATGCTGTTGTAGTTGCCTCAGCCTTAGCTAATTTTTCACTGTCTCTTTCACTCCTTTAAGGCTCCTGAGAGATCCTTGCTTTGCTCGAGTGGCGTTCCTCCAGATAAGCAGGGGGAAATCGCTTGAGGCCAAACTGCGGCTTCTCTGCAGATTGTAACAAAGCTTCTTGGGCACTGCTTAGTTTATTGTAAGACGCCGATGTTTCACTTAAAGGTCACCCACCACGGGCCAAAACATGAAAGTCCAACAAATCATGCGGGAGGAGAACACCGCAGCTGATTTACAACTTTGGGGAGCAAATATGAATCATTCACTTACTTGGAGACGGCACTCGAAATATTTGGCAAGGATGGCCATTGTGACTTCCTTTCTAAATAATGGATTTTAATATGCAAACTGCAGTGTTATTTAGGATGTACCGCTGTCATCCATAGAAAAATGACTATAAGGACTAAAATGTGGCCATTTATTTATTGATCTTTATTGTTTTACATTACCGTATAGCATTGTCTTTCATCCACGGCACAGAAAAAAACAATAAGGACTAAATTGTGGAAATCAATTTATTGATCATTGTTTTATCCTGTGTCCTTTGTGCTCTCCAGTCAAAAAAATGGCAGATAAAAATGATAAGGAATAAAGTATTTTCGGTACACTTTGGTACACTTTATTTAAAATCTATCTCTTCATTTTTATATTGCATAACGCCCTTTACATCACCACATGGTTCTGTGCAATTCAAAATAAGCTGTAAAACTGATTATTGTTTATCCATCCATTATCAATTCAAATCATTTCAGTTTATTTTTATATAGCACTCTTCACTGAGGGTAGCACAGTGGAAATGCTGCTGCCTCACAGTACGGAGACCAGGGTTCAATACTAAATTGGACCTAGTGTGTGGTTAGAGTGTGCATACATGTGTGGGTGTGTGTGTGTGTGTGTTCGCCCTGCGATGGACTGGTGCCCTGTTCAGGGCTTGTACCTCCTTTGTGCCCTATGCTAGCTGGGATAGGCACCCTGTTCAGAACTAAGTGTGTTTGAAAATGACTGTCTCATGACTCTTTACTGAGTGCAGATGCAGAATGGTATGACAAGGTAATAGAATGATACAAAAATTAAACTCTACAATTGACTAATTACATCATGAGTGCACACAACGACACACATTTGAATGGATTTATTGTATAACGGGAATACAAATGGTACACAATGGGCAAGAGTATCAAAGATTTGTCCTATCTGGAATTGTGATGGCCCCACTTTGCGACACTACTCTCCATTTCTACACTGAAAAAAGTATAACATTGATGCTGTTCATTCAACGTAAATTTTCTCTTTCAAGCAACTTAAGATTAGTCATTTAGTGTTGCAGCTTGAAATATTTGGTTTCAGATGTCAATCAAAGTAAAAAAAAAATAGTTTGTACCAAATTAAGTTATGGTGGAGGGAATAAACGTAAAAATCCTATTTCATTTAACTTAATATTTTAGGTTGTTTATGTGCTGTGTTTGGGGGCCGTTTGTATATTCTTTCGGTCGAACTTTCCAGTTTGATGGCTTTCCAACTGCCAAAAAAGAAGAACAACTTAAAAAATAGATTTACTTCAATAAAAAAACAAGTGAATTGCACCCAATGATTTGCCTCAACTTAAAAATTGTGGGATCAATAAGCTAAAAAGAATTATATTGGTTCAGATTGAAAATATTAAGTGTGAATCATTCACATTTTTTTTTTCAGTGTAATCCTGTCCTAAGTTTATATCAGCTGGGGCGGTTGCACTTTTCCCGTATTATTCATTAGTTCAAACCCTATTTAGCTGCAAGGTGATAAAGTCAGTTCTGTACAATAATAATCTACAGATAATATTGTTCACTCAATTCAGTGTTTTTTATGCTTACATAATTGCTCTCCCCTTCGATTTATTTACAGAGAAGTGTCTTTTTTTCCTGCTCTTTTAGTTGTGTGAGCTGTTTGTGCCCGCGCTCTGCCTAGCGTTTCACTCAGTGGCATTGGGCATCCAAGTGGCTGTCAGACGAGTTAAAGGAAACTCTAAAAAAAATATAAGTTCAAGGAACCACTCTCAACATCAGATTGAAACAGTAAAATAATTCTAGTTGAAGCTGCACAGAACGTTTCACCGTTTTAAGATGGACGACTTGGCAGATTCAGCAATGCTTTTCAAAGGGACATTTTGAAATTTTAAAACTTTGAGCTGCTCAAGATTTCTGAATGAAAATTGGATCATCTTGACATATTTATTTTAAGAATAAGTGTGCCACATCTCAACTAAATTGGTCCACTGTGGGCCAAGACTTTTAATGCGAACAGACAGAGAGACATGGGCTTCCACAGTAGGTGCTTCACGCATTACAGTTGTGCTTGAAAGTTTGTGAACCCTTTAGAATTTTCTATATTTCTGTATAAATATGACCTAAAACATCATCAGATTTTCACTCAAGTCCTAAAAGTAGATAAAGAGAAACCAGTTAAACAAATGAGACAAAAATATTATACTTGGTCATTTATTTATTAAGGAACCAGAAGGCTATTTATTTATTAAGGAAAATGATCGAGTATGTGAACCTTTGCTTTCGTATCTGGTGTGACCCCCCTTTGCAGCAATAACTGCAACTAAACGTTTCCGGTAACTTTTGATCATTCCTGCACACCGGCTTGGAGGAATTTTAACCCATTTCTCCGTACAGAACAGCTTCAACTCAGGGATGTTGGTGGTTTCCTCACAATAACTGCTCACTTCAGGTCCTTCCACAACATTTTGATTGGATTAAGGTCAGGACTTTGACTTGGCCATTCCAAAACATTAACTTTATTCTTCTTGAACCATTCTTTGGTAGAATGACTTGTGTTCTTAGGGTCGTTGTCTTGCTGCATGACCCACCTTCTCTTGAGATTCAGTTCATGGTCAGATGTCCTGACATTTTCCTTTAGAATTCTCTGATATAATTCAGAATTCATTGTTCCATCAATGAAGGCAAACCATCCTGGCCCAGATGCAGCAAAACAGGCCCAAACCATGATACTACCACCACCATGTTTCACAGATGGGATAAGGTTCTTATGCTGGAATGCAGTGTTTTCCTTTCTCCAAACATAACGCTTATCATTTAAACCAAAAAGTTCTATTTTGGTCTCATCCGTCCACAAAACATTCTTCCAATAGCCTTCAGGTTTGTCCACGTGATCTTTAGCAAACTGCAGACAAGCAGCAATGTTTTTTTGGAGAGCAGTGGCTTTCTCCTAATGTTTTGGAATGGCCAAGTCGAAATGTTGTGGAAGGACCTGAAGCGAGCAGTTAATGTGAGGAAACCCACCAACATCCTAGAGTTGAGGCTGTTCTGTACGGAGAAATGGGCTATAATTCCTCCAAGCCGGTGTGCAGGAATGATCAGAAGTTACCGGAAACGTTTAGTTGCAGTTATTGCTGCAAAGGGGGGTCACACCAGATACTGAAAGCAAAGGTTCACATACTTTTGTCACTCACAAATATGTAATACAGTATTCGATCATTTTCCTTAATAAATAAATGACCAAGTATATTATTTTTGTCTGATTTGTTTAACTGGTTTCTCTTTACCTACTTTTAGGACTTGAGTGAAAATCTGATGATGTTTTAGGTCATATTTATGCAGAAATATAGAAAATTCTAAAGGGTTCACAAACTTTCAAGCACAATTGTATATGCAAACACACCTCAAAATGTATTCCATAGTGCTTGTAGTGTATGGCAAAAAACAAATGAAACTAAAAAGTACAATAACTGACCAAGGTACTTAATTACAGTTATCAGGGTATCAATACAAGATAATAACATCAATATTATAATGTGACACCGTGCAGTGAGTGATATAACGGCATGTGCCAATCAAGCCCTGTGATAGACTGGCACTCTGTCCAGGGGATTAGTCCTACGTTGCACCCAGTGCATGCTGGGATAAACTCCAGCCTCAAGCGACCCTGCTCAGGATTGAACTGGCTTACAAAATGGCATGGTATGGTATGTTCATATAAAAAGCAACACATCGCCACTCTCCTGTGCCATGATTAGCAGGCATAACTACTTGACCTCAAAACTAAGCCTAAACATCTCAACAAAGCTGACTTCACTTAATTTAGCAGCTCATTCTTGTGAAAATTATCCAGCGTTACTGATGCACACTTCAGATTGTGATTCAGAGCACTTTATTGCCAGTATGTCAGCCATATAGGAACTGGTCTTGGCATTGGCACTGTAACCTCAAATACTTGATAACATAAACACCAGATGGCAGTTAACATCAGGAGTGGATTGCAACAGCAGGATCAAGTCCTCAGTGGAGCACAAACTAGCAAGATGTACCAATGGACGCTCTAGTGGATTCAGAGAGAATTCAGACCGCTTCACTTTCTTTACTTTCAGCACTTTGAGCTACATTTTTTTGTATGAAAATGTGCTATATAAATAAATGTTGATTGATTGATTGATTCATATTTCATCGTGTTATAGATTTAACTTTAAATACATTTCCCATTTTTGTCCATTAAACTGCACTCAATAACCCATAATGACAAACTGAAAACATATGTTCAGAAAGGTTTGGAAGTTTGTTCAAAATTAAAAACTGAAATATCTCATTCATATGGCCATCATATGACTGTTGCCGTGGACCCCGTAGGTGCATCCTATTTGCTTTAGTTCACTTTGAGATGTTTCTGTGACTTCACTGGAGTCTGCCTGTGCCAAACTGATCTGACTGGATGTCGTTTAGAAAGGCACATATGTACTTAGGTATAAAAGGTCCCATAATTCACACTGCATGTCAGGACAAAAATAAAGCTATGCAGTCCAAGGAACTCTCTATAGAGCTTGGTGATAAAATTGTGGTGCAGCAAAGATCAAGACAATGGGATTAAAAACAATTCCTAAAGGTTTAGTGCTTTGCAGGAACACAGTGGCCTCAATAATTGTGAAATGGAGAAGTTTGCAGCCACTAGGACTCTTCCTACAGTTGGTCATTCAGCGAAATTTTGTAACTGGGGAAAAAAGTGTATAGGTCAAGGATGTGATCAAGAACCTAATGGTCACTCTAACAGAACTTTAGAAGTCTTCTGCTGAGATGGAAGAACCTGATGGAAAGGAGGATAATCTCAGCAGCACTCAATCAATCAGGCATTTATGGTAGAGTTGTTAGATGGAAGCCACTCCTGAGTAAAATGTATTTAATGGACTCTGAGGGCATGAGGAAAAGATTCTGTGGTCTGATAAGTCAAAAATGTAACTCTTTGGGCAGAAGCACTGTGTCTGATGACGACCAGGCGCTGCTCATCACCTGCCTAATACCATCCCTACACTAAAGCGTGGCGGTGGCAGGATCAGGCTATGGGGATGCCTCTCAGTGGTACAGACAGGAAGTCTGGTTAGAACTGAGGAAAAATACAGAAAGCTCCTTGAAGACCTGAAAACCTATTCCAGAGTGCACACAACCTCAGACTGGGGTTACGGTTCACCTTTCACCATGACAATGAACCAAAGCATAGAGCCGAGACAACAATGGAGTAGTTTCAGGACAAGATGCTGAGTGTCCTTGATTAACCCAGCAGAAGCATAGACATAAACTCCATATAACATCTGTGGAAAGACCTAAAGATGGCAATTCACAGACAATTCCCATCCAAAGGAGCTTGAGAGGATCTGACAAGAAGAATGGGATAAACTACCAAAGCCCAGGCGTGCAAAGCTTATATAGACTTAACCAAAGAAAAGGCTTCTACAAAATACAGAATTAAGGGTCTCTTTGAAAGACAGATTTCTGTTTTTGATTTTTAATAAGGGTGGCACGGTGGCGCAGTGGTAGCGCTGCTGCCTCGCAGTTAGGAGACCTGGGTTCACTTCCCGGGTCCTCCCTGCATGGAGTTTGCATGTTCTCCCTGTGTCCGTGTGGGTTTCCTCCCAAAGACATGCAGGTTAGGTGGATTGGCGATTCTAAATTGGCCTTGGTGTGTCCTGTGGTGGGCTGGCACCCTGCCTGGGATTGGCTCCAGCAGACCCCCGTGACCCTGTGTTCGGGTTGGAAAATGGATGGATTTTTAATAAATTTGCAAACCTTTCTGAAAACACGTATCCACTTTGACATTATGGGTTATAGGGTGTAGATTGATGGGCAAAAATGGTAAATTGATTCATTTAAAATTAAATCTACAACACAATTAAGTGTGTAGAAAGTGAATACTTTCTAAATCCACTGTAGGATGAGCTAGGAAAGGAAGAGAGCTAAATTTACCGTAGGTTATACATTTACGTAAAGATAAGTGCAACTATCAGAAGTGACAGATGTGTGCAACAATCCCAGCAGACACTTTGGCGGATGCTTGAAGTTTAATAGCGCAAGCATACCAATGATGAAGAATGTGAACACTTGAAATAATTTATCTCATGTCAAAACATTTACTGTGTGTGCCTGAATTATGATCTTACAATAAAATACATAACGGCTGAATTATGCAGTTATTATAATTTATTGCTATAACAAAGCCAGGTGGCATGGAATTTCATTTGGCGACACTCAGGCAAATAAAACATCAATACAAGCAAATAATATAATGACAGCAGTAGCTATCATTCCTTAAAAGTTTTAGCAAAACTGCTTACGCAAGGCTACTGGGCCCACACTCTATAGTTGGGCATGGGATTCAACAATAAAGGAGAACCACAAGGAAGAGCTGGGATTTCTCCAAAAGATGACTATCTCTGCTCAGGTATTCATGCAGGGTGACACCCCCCTCTCCCTGAGACAGCAATGGCAGCACTTGAACTAAAGCTTTGAACTGACAGAATAGTCCTTGTAGCAAATGGAGCTAAAGAAGAACTACTCCAGCCCGACGGCCATTCAGGCTACTATGTGTAGTAGCAAAGTTTTTCTCTCGCTCTGTCTCTCAACAATAACCTACCTTAGCATTAGACCCAACCATCACTCAGGCTGTGGAAACAGTGTTAAAAGCATTAGTCCCCAGTGTCACTTGGGCAACTGTGTAGACGTGTCTCGCGTAGACCCGAGGATTACTCAGGCTGTAAAAGTGCTAACAGAGTCATTCCTCGGGCAACGGTACAGGTGTGTCTTACGTAAGTGTCAGGCCTGAGTGTTACCCAGACACACCTTCTCCTAGCATCATAATGGCGTCTCGTTTTCAGCAGCCCAGGTGTTGCACGCTCTTGACAGTGATACAAGCAGAGATGTTGAGAGCATCTCATCAGTAGAGATGACGAAGTGAATCTGTCTTCAGGCAGTAAACTGAAATGGACAGTGAAACCCGAAAGCGATTCTCATGAATCTGAAAGTGATGTTCACGTTTGGGTTTCTGTTGATCCTGCTTCAAATAAATCAGCACCACCTTGTTTAAATTTTGTGAGGCAACTATGAGTCAAGAGGTGGCACGGTGGCGCAGTGGTAGCGCTGCTGCCTCGCAGTAAGGAGACCTTCCTGGAGTTTGCATGTTGTCTGCGTGGGTTTCTTCCGGGTGCTCCGGTTTCCTCCCACAGTCCAAAGACATGCAGGTTAGGTGCACTGGCGATCCTAAATTGTCCCTATTGTGTGCTCGGTGTGTGTGTGTGTGTGTCCTGCTCAGGATTTGTTCCTGCCTTGTGCCCTGTGCTGGCTGGGATTGGCTCCAGCAGACCCCCGTGACCCTGTGTTAGGATATAGCGGAGATTGACTGATTGACTGACTGAATATGAGTCAAAGTGAACATTGACAGCCAAGATCCAATTACTTACCTGAAGTCATTTCTTGATGATGACGTGATTGGAAGAACTGTTGAGATGAATTGTTATGCTGAACTGTGTCGGGTAAATCACAGGTGTCAAACTCCGGTCCTCGAGGGCCGCAGTGGCTGCATGTTTTCATTCTAACCATCTTCTTCATTAGTGAGCCATTTTTACTGCTAATTACCTTCTTTTGCCTTCATTTTAATTAACTTGACTCAGGCCACTTAGTTGTCTCTTTATCCTTAATTAGACAATAATGAGACATCAAACAAGCCACCATATGACCAGCCCACCTCTGCCCATCACATAATATTTGAAAATAAAGGTGAAGGTCTCAGTAAGGTTGTTCTCTCAGGTCACCAAAACATTTTGATGGTGTTCTTAGAAAAATTGGAAAAATCAACAGATTTGGAAATGTCTGCTGTGGCAGAATGAGAGCAGCAACATTGAATTAAATAACGAGTTTAATTAACAGCAAGACTCGGCTTCTCATTAAGAAACTGATTGGAGTGAAATTGACTGGAGTTTGATGTTCCAGTTTAGCTGGTCATCTGTTGGCTCGTTTCACATCTCATTTCTGTTTGGCTGTCATTTAATGAAGAAATAAATCAATTCAGAGGACTGAATCCTTACAACAGGGCTATTGAAATGAAGGGAAAAGGAGTTAATTAATTACTCACTGATTAGGAAAAGGGTTAGAATGAAAACCTGTAGGCACTGCGGCCCACCAGGGCCGGAGTTTGACACCCCTGGGGTAAATGACCGTACACCTAAGTAGTTTTCCAGTTGAAAGATAAAACACACAAGACATATTTTGAGGGTATATAGGGTATTAGCATCATCATCATCATTATTATTTGTATCATTATTATACTTTTTACACTTCTGATTTTTAGTGTTTCACACATTTCACAACAGATGAGATTTAATAAAAACATCAATTTTTAAGACTGCAGTGCTTTTTACATAAGCTAAGGAGGTTAATTTACGGATGGGTTGTATTAATAATTTAGCTACAAATAAATGGAATTGGTTTGTTGTTATTTTTTTAATTTGCTGCGTGGCTATTTTGTAAGCGTCCTTTTGTGGCTGTGGTGTCAAGATGCTCTGCACTGTTTTTAAAGTGTTACTTCCAGAGAGGGTGATGTACCACATCTCTCAGTGTGTTTACAAGCTCTTTAAATACGCCATGAAAACTCCTATTATGGGTAATGAAAGAGGGTTATTGGCCTTTGAGAAACTGCATAGATTTCTTCGTGAGTAACCTGGTTATGAGGCCATGTAAATCTGTCTCAAAGGTGGAATTAAATCATCAGGTGGACGGACTTACTCTGTGTTACATTTGAAGTGGAAAGTTGGAATTTCCGAGTTCGTAGTTGGAATGTTCAACTCGAACACACCTTAAGTTGGATTTCCAGTTTGGAAACTCAGGGCTGGTCTGTCAAGCTCGAGTTTTTCTGACTTCAGATCAAGACGTCAATTCAAAATGGCGACATACAATGTGAACTTTAGTGAAAGTTATAGTATTATACTGTTTATTAGCACTTCTGTCTATTTATGTCTCATTAAATCAGTCGTACAAACAAGTACTGTCCATCTTCTAGTTGTGAACATATTGCTGTGGTGTTTGGATACACACAATGCCACATAATACATTGATATCAACTGCTATTTATTCCAATAAAGCAAGCGCAACAAAGATTTCCCTGGATGTGTCCATATCAGTTTTCCGAAAGTTTTACTGGAACACGGTCAACTCTGGCGTGACGTCATTCCCAGCTCCAACATCCAGCTTCTAAGGTAAATGGAATGCAGCATTAGATGCTGCCTTTCATGGAGTAAAGCATTGTGGGTAGCAAAAAAGAAAAGCGATAAAGCGTGCTTGTTTCCCGTGTCCATTTAAAGTATTAGTTCACAGTTGAAATTGCTAATAGGTTCCTTATGAATAGTGCCCGTCTTATGAAGCAGTGCAAGTTCTGCTCATCTGTTCTAGTTTGTGGTAAATGTTTCGCAGGTACAGTATACGTTTACTTTAGAGCCAGTGAGTAATCTCCTTGTTAAAGTTAAATAAGTAAAGTGCGGGAAAGTAGTGTTGCTATATTTGTGATAACTTTATTCTTCTTTACAGTTCTTCTAAGGGGCAATAAATTAAGAGTTTCTAATTTATTAATAATGATTCTAACAGTTAAGTTTGTATTTCATTAACCCTGTAAAACACTATTCAGACGTGCCTTTAGAAACAATAGTGGCATCTAGTGACCAACTTTAGTATTGCAATTTAGCAACTAATACAGTAATACTTAAAAATGTGCAACATGTTTTCTATTTTCCTTTCTGTGTAATTCAATAACAACTTTTACTTTTCACTGTAGCCCACACACATGTACACATATAACTTCACATTGGACTGAAATGTACTGCTGAGAGTGCCAGCTATTCTTGAATAACCAGTCAAAGCCCTTTAGTTTTTTCTCCTTCAAAACCCTTAACCAGGTAACTGTTAGGGATTTTGTAGTCTGCCCATGTCCGTTGCACTCTTTTCACCTGTGCATGTGTTAGCTTCACTCAGTCTTTCAGCAGCCATAGGTAGAAGGGTCCACAAAGATACATTTCCTGAGACAGATACTCAGGCGTTCACATTATTCCATCTCCTAGTTGAAATAATCTGTCTCAATATTTCAAAAATCACTAAATTTATGTTAATGAGCTGAACGTGCAGTGCTGAGCCTTAGCTGCACAATCTCGGGAGCAGTAATGCGTTAAAAGTAGTGTGTCTGTAATAAACAAGCCCAGACAGTAAGAAGTCCTGGGGTACCCATAGGCAAACCCCGTATAAATGATCTCAAAAAGAGAAAAAAAAAAAGTCGCAGTCAGGGTGGCTGATGGAACGGTCCTTACAGATGACACTGCAGTTGTGACCCGCTGGGCAGGCTACTTTGAGCAGCTGTTCAAAGCTGATCCTCTGGCTAGGGCGTTGGATATCTCTGGGCTCACGGTTCTTGAGGCTGATCATCCGATTAACTGTGAACCACCCAATCTCACTGAGATTGCACAGGTGGTGAACAAGCTGAGGGGGGGAAAGGCTGCAGGGATCTGTGGTATCCGGGGTGAACTTCTCCAGGCTGGTGGTAAGGCTGTCCCTCCTGGCAATGCAAGCAATCTTTGCTTCCATTTGGGAGACTGGCATCATCCCAACTGACTGGAAAATGGGACTTGTCATCCCTATCTGGAAAGTGAACAGTGATCGCCTGGATTGCTTCAACTACAGGGGGATAACGCTGCTCTCGGTGCCAGGTAAGGTCCTTGTTAGGGTCGTCCTCAATAGGATCCATGATCACTTGCTCACCTACCAGCGACTGGAACATTTTGGTTTTACGCCTAAGAAGTCTACCATGGACCACATCCTAGCACTGAGGGTTCTCATGGAGCGCAAACGCGAATATCAGCAGAGTTTCTTTGCAGTCTTTGTTGATTTTCGTAAAGCGTTAGACTCAGTTGATCAAGCTGCCCTGTGGGACATCCTGAAGGTTCGCAGGATCCCCACGAGGTTGCTGGATATCATGGCCAGCCTGTACACTAGTACTGAGTGCTGTGCAGAGTGGAGGCAGGACCTCTGCGTTTTTCCCAGTTGATTCTGGAGGTCGCCTAGGGTGTGTTCTGCTCCTACTCTGTTCAATGCTTGTATGGACCGGGTGTTGGGCAAGGTCGTGGGGTCCAGCGGCTGTGGGACATCTGTTGGTGAAGAAAGACTCACGGATCTTGACTTTGCTGACGATGCTGTGATCTTCGCAGAGTCAACTGAGGCTCTGATCAGGCTGGTCGAGAGACTGAGCGAGGAGTCTGAGTGTCTGGGCTTGCGAGGGTCCTGATAAAAACCAAGATCCAGGCCTTTAATGACCTCTTGGGCACGGCCATCAATAGCGTGTCTGTCTGCAGAGAGAGTGTCGACCTCATCGAGAGGTTTACTTACCTTGGCAGTGACATTCATGCCCCTGGTTACTCTTCCTATGAAGTCAGTAGACAGATTGGGAGAGCATGAGGGGTCATGAAGTCGCTGGAAAGGGGTGTGTGGCACTCCTGATATCTCTACAAAAGGATGAAAGTCCAAGTCTTTAGAGTCCTGGTGCTTCCTGTCTTGCTATATGGTTGCGAGACATGGACGCTATTCAGTGACCTGAGACGAAGACTGTTTCGTTGTGTAGTGGGTGCGGCAACGCACTGAACCAGTGCATGCTCCCCAGCTTGACTTAACTTCACTTTTCAGATGGCTGTCTGATTATGACTACCAAAGGTATGAGAGAGGAAGAGGCGGGTACAGATGGATGAACACCGGAAGTGATGTCATCAGTGGAAAAGCCATCAATCTTCCTGTCTGCAATGTGAAAAAAAGAGAAGATGCTATCCCAGAGCACGAACGCCTGGAGTGGCAGGGAATTACCATTACTAAAGCCCTTAAACTGCCCCCTCTATGCATGTGTGTGAAAGTCTTACATAGTCTGATTACATTTAGAGTAAAGAGTTACCTAAAGCAATACTTATTTTAACTGAAGTAAAAATATCTGAGTTGCTGTTATCCTAGCAGCCCTGGGTGTAAGGGAAGAAGCACATGCATCGGGTCAGGGTTCAGTCACACAGCCAAGCAGAAAAGAGTGTGCTGTGTGAAATCTGGTGACAGACAACTATTAATAAAGACGTATTTGCTTAGTTTTAATTCAGCTATTTACTATAGATATGCTAAAACAGTGTGACGCAGCAGCCAGCGTTAGTACCACAAATCTTCAGCAGCTTGGGTCAGGGATTTAAAAAAGGAGATGAAGGACTAAATGTATTTATAAAACACACAAAATGATCACAGGCTCCATGCTTGTTTTCAGATTCATGGTAGCCATTGATGAGGTTTAACTCTTTCTTGCGCACTTTAATGTTGTTGGAGCATTTTGCCAAAGGAGAACTCCAGAAACGTACTTGTTCATGTAAACGGAGGTTTTTGAGAAGCCATGTTTTAGCCTTAACCAGGTGACTCGCCTTATTCTGGTTTTATGTGTGCATGTAAAAGCAAAGACTGATGCTACGCTTTATAACCCCCTGCCACATTCAGGGAAGCATCCAAGATTGAGGATTCTTGCCTTGAACAATGTTGGCATGCGAACTCTTAGCAAATGGTGACTCTTAGCTATTCTCCTCCCAGCCAAGGTTATGGTGATATTGACTATCAACTTCTGGCAATTCTCCTCTTGCCTTAATTCCTGATTGAGTGCTTCAATGTTGACAATGGATTCTGTGATTTGTGGTATCGATTCTCACTGAAGTTTCTTGAACATGTAGACCCTTCCTGGCTCGGTTTGTGTTGATTCTACTGGAACAAAATAAGAAGGTGGGCATTGCTCATGCCGCAGTCCTGGATAAACTGTCTGCCATGGCACAGAAGTGACAAACGAGAACAAATTAATGAGAAGTGACAAAACGATGAGTCGCAAATGAAATGTGACAAAGATATGAATGAAATCTGATTGAAAACGTTATTGATATATGCATTATGATCTTTCGCTTGATATTCTGCCATCACAAACAGCCTAGTTTTTCAGACTCAATCAATTCCTCCAGACATCGTGGTCAAATGAGAATCAGCTTTACTTGCTGCTGCACCATCTCCATTTTGTTTTGTCTTTTAAAATACTTCACTCCCTTGACCAATAGCACCTTGGCCATCATCTACTTACGTTCGCTTCACTTTCCTCATCTTGATTAATCCAATTTAGGCTAGCAGATGGCTTGTGCCTCTCCTCGGGACACTGGCCACAAGGCAAGAAGCAACGTTGGGCAGGGAGCCATTTCCATGGCACGCATTATCTTTAAGTCACACCATCATTTATAAAGGTATCCCCAACCTTTTGGACATCTGTTGCTCATTATAGCAGTACTAGAACCATTTCTAAGACCCTGTTTTTCTGTTTAATACAGTACATTGGTTACTTGCACAAATCCATATACTTTAAACAACTCAATCTAGGCTCCAGTGCTGGTCAAACCCCATAAGGAGCTTGAGGCGGAGATCATGGAGTGGGATTGGGGTTCTAGGTGGCATTCACATCCCTTTAGTTACCAAAACTGCACCTCTCGAGTGTCCATAGCATGGATGGATAGTGGGGAGGCAGAAAAGTCTGTAGGGTTTGCCAGTTGACTTTCCAAAATGGTGCCCCCTCGCTGTTCAGAGCATGAATGTAACGCAAAGGCATAGAGTGTGTGCACTGCTTGAGCTACATAAATGACTCCTCTTCAACTTTCAGAAATGGTGCCCCTTGGGTGGCCGCCAAATGGATTGACCAGCTTTCTGGGTTCCTAAACACCCTATGATGGACAGCACTTAAGGTAAAAACCCATCTTCAAAACTATGGAATACCAGGGTCGTACAGCTCCCCAAACCCGAACTCTGACAGGCACAGAGGCACAAGTCCAAAGCAACACACGTTTATTTCTCAGGGGAGTGCATGTCCTTTGCTCCCCATCTCAATACAGTACATCAAGCACAAAGCACACAATACTCAGCCTTCTTCTTCCTTCTCTCTTCCTCCGCTGCCTCCACTCCTCTCCCAGCATGCTTCATCCAACTCCTTCTGACTCTGGCTCCCTGAATGGAGTGAGGCGTCTCCTTTAATTCACCACCTGGGAGTGCTCCAGTGGGTTCATCAGCATTACCTGGAATCACTCCCAGGTGTGGTGGAAATCCATTGGATGGCTCTGCAGCTCCCCCTGGCAGCCCCACAGAACTCAACAGGGCTGTACCAAACTCGAAGTCCCTGTGGGAATCCGTGGTGCCACAGCCATACAGGAGGGCTGCCCTCTAGTGTCCCAGGGGAGGTAGTGCCCCGCAGATGCTCTCTCCCCTAATCCTTCCATCCAGGTGGCGTCAGAGCCGGGTAATGGTCGAGGCCACCCGTCACAATACCTTATAATCAAATCACACTCAGCGATGTGAGTATACGACTGAAGACGTGACACGTGGATGATGCGACATGAGTAATGTGAGGTTTGTGGGGTCTGGGAGAGGAGGTAGAAACAGTGACTGAATATAAATACTTAGCAACTTACCTAGATAACAATCTTAACTGGAATACAAATACAAAAAAATCATTCTCTAAATGCAACCAGCGCTTATTTCTCCTCCATAAACTCAAACTATTTAAAGTAGACAAGGACTTCATGTTGTCCTTCTGTCGCACTCTGATCCAGTCTGTGATCACTTTCACTTTCATTGCCTGGTTTAATAGTCTGACAAACCAAAACTCAAAAAAGCTCCAGTAGATTACGAAGTATGCAGCTAAAGTTATTGGGGCTGATGTAGATGATTTGACGAGTGTGTGTCAGAGGGCAATGTTAAAGAAACTGGAAATCATCTCAACTGATGACAGACATCCATTACATGGAGAACTAAAGTTCAGTAAATCAGGAAGGATAGTCGCTTTGAAAACCCACACAAATCGCTCCACAAACTCCTTTCTTCCTAGTGCCACACGACTTTTCAATAAGAAATATCAGAGATAATGATTAAGGTTTTGATATATATCCTGTAACCTATTTTTTTTGGTGTAAATATGTATTATCTAACTGCCTTACCTTAACCTTTCTTCTTTCTATTTGTCTGTTTTATTTCATTCTGTCTGTTATTAGATGCAACTGAGAAGGCTAATTTCATGTTTTCTTGTGTAAACATGACTAAATAAAGAAACCTTAAACCTTAACCTTAAGTAACATACGGTATAAAAAATATCATGTTTAAATGGCTCATTCCTTTTAGTGCATTTGAGAATTAATAAGTTATGTATAAATAAGAAGGAGGTTCAATTAGGTCATGAATATGATATCTCTGCTGCTAAATGGTTTTTAATCAATCTTCATACTTGGTTTTAATGCACTTCTTGACAAAGTGTTCACCTTAGTTGCATCCGATTCACTCACAGCCAAGCTCTCATTTACAAAATCATTTCCTTACGGTGTTTGCAAGGAAATTCATGCCAGTTCAGATGCTGGTTCAACCATTAAATAATTACTTTTCCTTTATTTTCCTGCTTCCCTCAAGGTTTGCCCCCCGATGGCTTTCAGTCTTATTTTCTGATCATTAATGTGATTCACGTCTGGCTGTTTTTGTTTATTGCATTATTGGCAGTCTTAGGAGAAGAAAACGTAGCACATTTGATAAAAGGCTGTATTTTTTCTTGTGAAACACTAAGCTCTGCCAAGCCATCTTCTGTTTGTCATGTGTATACAGAAAAGACATCTTATATCATTAGTGACATGGAGCTCTTCTGCATGCTGCCAAGCACAAAGACTCTTAGCAAGGCCAATTATCCCATCCCTGACATGACGCAGTCCCTTGGTGTATTAAAGTATGGCTATTTCAGGTTAAATAATTTTAATTACATTTTCTGCTTCTTACTGCTATAGCCTAATCTTGGGGTCATCTTGTAAAAATAAAGCGAAACTGGCTGTGGCCTGTTAGATTTATCTCTCCCTGAGGAGAAATTTAGTTCCAAGAACAGCACTTGAACTCTGTTACTTTTGCTTTTATAAAGAATGGCTTTGTGAAAGCAGACACATAAAGAAGTTTAAATCAGCAACCAGTTCATCAAGAGACGTATAATGGAGACAATGCTTCTGCTAAGCAAATAGACTGCAGTGTCTTAACATACTGTAAGTAATTACTCTACATGATACATGTACTGCATATATAAAAATTTCTTGGTGCAAAATGTATCAGGCTTCCATTTGTAGCAGCTAGCATCGTACGTACTAAAAGAACATGAGAGCATTCGAAAAATATTGACGAGACTGGGCTGTTCAGCCCAGCTAAGCTTGCCAATCTGATCCACCTAATTCCTACAAAATGACATCAAGTCAAGTTTTGAAAGTCCCTAAAGTCCTACAGTCCACCACACTAACTTGATTGCTTATTTGCTACAACACGGATTTATTAATATTATTATTATTACTACGGGGCTCTGCCCCCTGCTTGCTACGCTCACCCACCCCCGGGTTTGGTTTACCAGATAAACAATTTAAAGAGATTGTTATTTTCATGGGAATTGTTACACATGCATTATTTTCATTTTTACTTTAAAACTTTTGTAGAAACAATATTTGTCCTTTGTTTCCTGCCCCGGTCGTGGTTACATCAATTTCTTACGGGACTTATAATGCTGCTCACGTTGTGAAGGGGGGGTCTGAACACACACGCTAAGGAGATGCGATCGGTTCAGATGACCAGCTGTGTGCTGTGCTTGTCGCGCTTTGCGTCAATCACTTAAAAGCCGGTACAGCAGCTGTTTTTGCCACTTCGCGTCTCTGCCGCTAGCGTTCTGCAGGAGTTAGGGGGGTGTGAGGGCTGAATGCACGCTAAGGTAAAGCGCTTGGATCATCTGCTGGCTTGCTGCAACTGCTGCTGGCGAGCTGCGTGTTCTGCTTGTCGTTGTTTTAAGAGCTGGGAACATCTATAGTTTGTCTGCCAAAAGCATTCCAACAACTGCTAGGTTATTTATTAGTGAACTTGTTTTAAATTGTTTGTAAGTAGGGCGTGACTTGCAAATGTCACCGTCTCACGGGTTTTCCTGTGTCTAGTCTTGTGTGTCATCAAAGTGTCTCTCCGATATGATCTGGTCTCGATCGCTTCGCTCAACCTCCTCAGAGGCGCGTTACGCTCCTGCCACTTCACGTCTGTCCTGCTCACGTTGTGAAGGGGGGGAGCTGAACGCACGCTAAGCAGAAGTGGATGGATCAGCTACTGCATGTGTGTCGAACTCCGGTCCTGGAGGGCCACAGTGGCTGCAGATTTTCATTCTAACCATCATTTTCATTAGTGACCAGTTTTTTGCTGCTTATTAGCTTATTTTGCCTTAATTTTAATTAACCTGACTCCGGTCCCTTAGTTGTTTCTCTTTCCTTAATTAGCAGCCAAACAATAAGGAGACAGAAAACGAGCAGCCACATGTCAGGCTCACCTCTGCTAATCACACAATATCTGAAAATAAAGAAAGGTGAAGTTCTCAGTATGGTTGATCTCTCAGGTCACCAAAACATTTGGACGGTGGTCTTATAAAAAAACAGAAAATCAGCAGTTTTGGAAATGTCTGCTGTGGCAGAATGAGAGCAGCAACAGGCCACAAAATTAAATAATGGGTTTAATTAACAGCAGGAATCATCTTCTTATTAAGAGATTGGTTGGAGTTTGAAATCCCAGGTTAGCTGGTCATCTGTTGGCTCATTTCACATCTCACTTCTGTTTGGCTGTCTTTTAATGAAGAAACGAATCAATTCAGAGGACTGAATCCTTAAAAACAGGGCTATGAAAATGAAGGGAAAAGGAGTTAATTAGCAGAGAAAACTGATCACTGATTAGGAAAAGGGTGAGAATGAAAACCTGCAGCCACTGCGGCCCTCCAGGACTGGAGTTCGACACCCCTGAGCTACTGGCTTTGTGCTGCTTCTGCCAAGATGCCTGTTCTGCTTGTCACTCTGCGCGTCGATCATCTGTCTCACTGCCTTGTCTTGCGTGACGTTAAAATGTTTTATAATAGAGAGATGTTACTCTTATCCTTAGCCCGACATCCACATATCATATGTGTTTACAAAGTGTGTTTTAATAAGTTTACATGTGTTTAAAGTGTGTGAGAAGGGGTATTTTAAGGCTTAAACTATAAAAAAAAATGTTTATTCATATGGTCTTTCTATATCACGGATTTTCACCTATCGCTGATGGGTCTGGAAAGTGACTTCCGTGACAGGTGGGGGGTCACTGTATTTGCTAGCCTTTAGCCAGAGTGCAGAGATTTTTGAAAAATATGTGCCAAGGGTTTATATACTGTATGCACTCACTAACTTCTTTCAGCAATCGAGGAGAAACATTATCTGGTCTTGGTGATTTGTTTGATTTCAGCCTATTTAACCTAAGTAGCACTTCTCCCTCTACAAATTCAAAATTCCACTCAGTAACTCCTTAGTAGACCCTGTTGTTATGTTAGGGAGTTAATTGACTTCTTCACACATATAAACGTCAGTATACTGCAAGATCAAAGCATTTGCTGTTTCACAGTGTGCATATTCTACTTCACCTTTACTGTACTTAATATTCATCACTTCCTCCTTGGCTGTTCTTTTACTCCTAAAATACTGAAAGAATTTCTTTGGATCGTCTTTCTCCTTTTCTGCACTATTTCTCTCAAACTGCCTTTTAGCATTCCTAATAGCCTTTTTCACCATTTCTCTCTTATGTCCTAGAGTTAGCACTGGAGTCTTATTCTCCGCATACAGCTGTTTTGTATTTTTTTTTATTTTTTAGATTCCTTTTTAGCTCCTTATTTATCCACATTGAGTTTTCTTTAATTTCTTACTGCTTCCACATTTTGGGATGAAAAGGCCAGCATTATATGTAAAACATTTTTAAACCTGAGCCACATCTACTCGACTGTCTCCACACTGAAAAGCTTATCACAATTTAACTTACTCAGGTTTTGCCGTCTCTGCTCAAAGTTTGCTCTGCTGAAATGACATTTAACTGTTTTTGCTTTAGAATATGCACTCTGCAAAAACACTGTCAAATCAATTATATTATGGTTACCAGATCGTAATGGTTCAATCACCTCTCACCCTTCAATCTGTCCTGATTATTACAGAATACCACCTCTAGGAAAACGTCTTCCCATGTTTGTGTTAAAACACAGTCACTGATTGCGTCTGAAAACTCCTGTTCTTGTGCTCCACTATTTGCAAGGCTGGTGTTCTGTTGGTGAGGCTATAGAGAAGGAATTGTCTCCTTTACAAGCAAAAGCTCCCTAACTGGAATAAGTTCTTTGTAATTGCGGCGTTTTAAGTAACCACAAACTATATAGATATAAAGTAAAGGGCGATGTCCCTCCCATAGTGATACAGCGGTAAAAATCACATAAGAGTTAATAACTTAGCTTTCTTTACTGACGATTTACGCGACATTACAGACGGGAAGCCATAATAACATGTGTGAAGGGACCCGGCAGGGACACACCTGCTGCTTATGTTCCGGGGGAGCCACCATGGGCAGTCCAGTACCTCCCCCGGGATGCTTGGTGGCAGCCTCCCTGGCCGACGGCGATTCCCCAACCACCCGCAGGGCTCTATGGGAGATGGAGTCCTCCACAGCCTGGTTGGGGGCTCGGATGGCCGCTAGGAGGAGCTGCATGGACTCAGCAGCCTGGCTGGACGATTCTTCAGCCCCACCCGCAGGTGCAATCAGGACCAGGTGGTCGAGCACCTGGAACACTTCTGGGTGGGTTATAAAAAGGGCCAGCCACCACCACTCAAGGAGCAAAAGTCGGGAGGAGGAGGAGGACTAAGCTCGAGGAGGAGTGGTGGAATACAAGAAAGAGAGTGTTTTGTGTTGTGATTGCTGTTTGGGACTGTGTTGAGCTGTGTGGCACGGGGAAGACGTGTCCCACGGCTGAAGAATATTAATAAAAGCCTCTGTTTATTTTGGACATGCCTCTGCGTCAGTCTGTGCCGGGTCGGGCGCTTATATAGCATCTTTCACACATGACAATATCAAGGTGGGATCTTGAACTTTACAATCTGCCATTTTTCGTCGCTGCGCTGGAAGGCTTTTCGGGACAAGTGACGATATCACCCATTCGTCCATCCATTGGCTTCAAAGGGTTTGACTGCTTGTTCACGTATTTATACTGTCTGCTCCACGTGCAGGCGGCCCCTCTCTGGTCTCCAAACAAGGAAAGGAGAGGATTCAATTTCATCTCAGGAACAGTACAATGCCTTCGCAGTTGTCCCAATCATTCTCCAAACTGCTAAAGTAGTGGTTTTCTAAATGCAGGCAGACTAGCCCCTGTGTGCCAGACTTGGCCCGCACATGTGAATGAATCCATAAAATAATTTCTTGTACAGAGCACAGTGACATTAAACTTACATTCGTGTTACAGGAATACGACCAGGAAAAATGCATAGTCAGAGGACAATAAACAAGAGATCGAGTCGACCAGATCATCAACATGCAGAGCACAACACAGAAATCGGAAACCAAGAAACAAAAGCACAAAGTAAAATTTCAGGAGTTTAAAAAATAAATAAATCACAAAGAAAAAGACACAGAAAGAGTTTTGGGATCCTAAAGTCAGATGACACAGCATTATTTTGGGTGACCTTTAACCCCATCACTAATTCAAACGTCATCAGTGTAGTGTTTCCCGTTGAAAACTGGGATGTTCCCATGGAAATGGGAGATGCAAATAACATAAAATAGCAACACTCATCTGGATCCAAGATAATGTCACAGTAAACAAAACTAACTATCAAAACTGCTAGCCCAGTTAATATTTGGGAAATTGAAGTTCCCAGGACTATACTATCCCCCTCAAACTTGCCTTTTTTAAATATATTTAAACTGTTGTCTGCATTAATAATAGGTAATACAATAATTTAAAAATATTTGCTATGTCTCACCCTATGTGTACCTTCAGTGCCTTTCCTCGGTATCTGTGTGTGTCTGAACCTCTCTTGACCAGAGCTCCCCTGATGTACCTCAATCAAGTTCTAGAAACCTCTCAAGAAGAATTAAAGGAGACAGGATGCACGTGAGCACAATTCGCAGTGCAGCAGCTTCTAAGGACAAGAGAGATCAGTTTTTGATTTTTAATAAATTTGCAAACCTTTCAACTAACATGTTTTCTTTTTCTTGTTACTAGGGGGCTTTGCTCCCTGCTCACTTTGCTCGCCAACCTCCCCGGCCTGCACTACGCGCCAGCCACTTCACATCTCTGCCGCTCGCATATGTGGATTTTACTTTCGCCAAACGACAAATCTTTTAATTCTCGTGGAGAGGCCTGTTCATTGGCCTGTTCACTAAATTTCCCTGATGGCAACACGAATTAGACAATCTACAGGTCTCCGACTTAAAGTTTAAATCCGAACAATATATTCGATCTGTTTTCACTGTTCTTTCACCGAATAATAATTTCCATTTGTCCACGCTAATGCGATCTTTACTATCATTTTTTTGAGACTTTCGAATTTTAGTACTTCCATTATCTCTAAACTGCTCTGCATGTGTATCGCACCATTTTGAATTTTTTATGTTCTACTTTGTCATCTACTCCTGGTTAAATCTTTTGGCACAAAGTCTCGTCTTACGGGAAAGTATTTCTCTAAAAAAGTCACATCTCGTCCCAGGCTAAAAAGTCTCGTCTCGTCCACGGATTTTTTTTATGATAATAAAGAGATGGGTTATTGAGTGTAGACTGATGGACACAAATAGCAAATGTATCCATTTAAAATGAAATCTATAACATAATGAAGTGTGAAGAAAGTGATGGGGCCTGAAGACATTCTGAATCCACTCGCTTTATGGAGTAGTAAACCAAACTTTGTTCATTAACAACTAGCTAAGCACCATGACAGAGAAGAAATTGGACATACCTTGACTTCTAATCTCAGCATCGAAAGACAGTGGAGACAGACATACTAACTGCCAGGTACTTTAGATTCAGGTCTACTCATCTGAAAAATAGCAATCTCCAAAAATCCTAAAAGAGGTAGAAGAATTAATAGAGTAGGGGTCTGCTTCTTAGACATAGCTCATTGTATGTGATAAAGAGCTGATAACGTTAAATGATTTTTGATACCCTTTTTTTCTTACATTATAAGCTCAGTAAGCTGTTACTCTGCATTTCAGCAGTTTTCCCAATGTGTCTCTGTAGACATCCTGTGCTCAGCAATTATTTGATAGCTGGCACAGAGTCTGGAATCATTTCTGCATACAATTATTTTTTTAATTACAAATTATCCATGCAAAGAGAAAGAAAACAGAGAACAGCAGGATGATTTAATTTAAAATGTGTTTGAGGCATTGAGCAGTGAAAATATTCATTTATTCTTTCGTGTGTGTATTCTAAACTGGCGTATTCTAATGGAGGGTTGATGAGAACTGCGACCTATGCCGGCTCATTCAGAAGCCGACTGTATGTACTGCACTGGATGGAATTCTAGAACATCACAGGGGCACTCATGAGCACCCAAAGTCATCCATTCACACTCAGAACATGAAGAATTTAGTGCAAATATTCCTCTCGAAACGTTGATCATTCAGATTTAGCAGCAGTTTGTAAGTAGCCTATTCTAACTGGAGAAGCAATGGAAGCTCCAAGAGAAGACATATGCAAAAATACTTTGCCTGTCTCTGACTAATAACTGGAAAAAGAAATGGAAATCAAGAAACTAACTGACAGATCTGAGGAGAATTGAGGAACCAAAATATTATGACCACCTGTCCAATATGCTCTTGCACCTCCACATGTCACCAAAAAAGCTCAGGGGAATGGACACCACAAGACTTCTGAAGTTGTCCTGTAGTATCTGGCACCAGGACATTAGCAGAAAATCCAGTGACTCCTGTAAATTGTGAGGTTGGGCCGCTGAGGATTAGACTTGTTGTTCCAACACATCCTAAAGATGGTCAATTGCATTAAGATCTTGGGAATGTTGTGACCAGTGCAACAACGTGAACTCTTCATCACGTTCTTCAATTCATTCCCAAGCAATTTGTGCAGTGTGGCAGGGCAGGTTTCACTGAGGAATTCAATTGCCATGGAGGGGTGTACTTGGTCTGCAATGATGTTTAGGTAGGTTGCACCCATCAAATTAATGTCCACATGAACATCCAGGCTGAAGGTGTTCTGTGATGTCTGGCACCAAAACATTAGTAGCAGATTCTTTAAGTCCTATAAGTCACGGTGTGGAGCCTCCACGAATTGGACTTGTTTCTCCAACATATCCCACAGATGCTCGATTGGATTGAGATCTGGGAAATCAGGTGGCCAAGTCAACACTTTGAACTCTTTGTCATGTTCATCAAACCATACCTGAACAATTTTTGCAGTGAGGCAGTGTGCGTTATCCTGCTGAAATAGGCCATTGCCATCAGGGAATACCATTGGCATTAAGGGGTGAACATGGTCTAAAACAATCTTTAGGCAGGTGGTACATGTCAACAGTAACAGCCACACGAATGCCAGGACCCAAAGTTTTCCAGTAGATCACTGGCCAAAGCATTACACTCCCTCCCCTAGCTTATCTTCTTCCCAAAGAGCATCTTGGTACTATTTCTTCTCCGGTTTAATGATGCACACATTCTTGGACATCAAAATGACGGAACAGAAAACAGAATTTTTTTGTACCAGTCGATTTTCTTCCATTGATCTAAGAACAAGTTCTGATGCTTATCTGCCCATTGAATGCATTTTCAATGGTGGGCAGGGTTTAGAGTGGGCACTCTGAGTAGCCTATTACTTTGCTGTCCCATGTTGCAGCAGGGTTTAATGCATTACCCCTGAAACCATCATTACAATTATCTGCAATTTTTGCCACATTAGCTCTTCTGTTGGTTTCTACCAGACAGGACAGCCTTTACTTGACCTCTTCAAATCAATGAGTCTTGGACACCCACCACCCTATCGGTAGGTTGTGATTCTTCCCTCGTCAGACCACTGTCGGTAGGTATTCGCCAGGGCTGACTGTGAGCACCCTGCAAGCCTTGCCAATTCATAAATGCCCTGGCCCAGTTGTTTGGCCATATTGATTTGGCCCTTGTCAGAGTTACTCAGGTTGGTACACCTGCCATATCTTCTGCATTTTATACGTTCCCTATGAGTATGTAATGTCAGCTTGCTGTCTAATGCATGAGGTACTGTTACATGACTGTCAGCATCATTTGAGTCATATGGAAGTGGTAATGCTGTTTTGGCCCATCAGTGTATTGTGCCACCAGCTACCACAAAGATATACACGTGCACATTGGATTCATCTGATATGGTTGATTTAATCTATTCCAGTGAATACAGTGTACAAATATATTTAAAGTTAATTTTAAAAATGCATATGGGTTTCTCACAAAGTAAGTGATCCCGTTTATAGTGAAATCCTCTTATAGACGTGGCACTTTTAAAGTGTAATGCTGCCTGGAATAACTAATGGATGAACCAGCTTGTTTCTGCCATTAAAATAGTTTTCAAACATTGTGAAGAATGATAAAATATGCAAAACCTGGAGACGTCTTTACACCAGAAGAGTGTTCTCTGCCATGAAGCCTGAGCTCTGCCCACCATGATGAAAGTACTGATGCTCTTTTACGTCAGTCAGTCAAGTCAGTCGATGGTTTTTTTATTCTCATAAATCACAAAAGCTATGGAATTATTTTTTTTACACATCGCAGACAAGCACTGTGTTTCGTGTCATGTTTGGCATCTGATAAGGCTTTCTGATTGCAGTGATTTGCTGTACGTGTATCAGTTTTTGATGTATCAGACAGGACCTTCTTCAGAAGCTACAGCTGTCCTCATACTGTGTGTGCACTTCACTAACATACTGAAGAGTGAGAAATGCCGCACTGCATTAAATGACTTGCTGTCCTGGTGTCTATGTGTTGTATTGTTAAAGTATGATCAACTTTCTGATAAGGAGCTAAGTCACTGAGGGGCCTGTGGGGGTCTTAATCAGGCCTATTTTGTCACAGCCATGTGGACCTCCCCTGCCCGTACGTACGTGTCTGACAGTACTGTATGTCTTAAATTATTTACCAAATAATAACTGACTATTTAGATAGATAGATAGATAGATAGATAGATAGATAGATAGATAGATAGATAGATAGATATGAAAGGCACTATATGATAGATAGATAGATAGATAGATAGATAGATAGATAGATATGAAAGGCACTATATGATAGATAGTGTGGTATCCGGCCGGGACGCCCAGGAGGACCGGAGGAGGGCTTGTGCCTCCTCCAGACTGCGAGGGGGCGTCCACCCTGGTTATGTTGGGGGCCACGGGTAAAGGTCTTAGAAGCCCAGCCCTGTAGGGACCTGTGGCCACCGCCAGGTGGCACCCCGGTGCCTGAATATCCCTGGAGCCCAGCACTTCCGCCACACCAGGAAGTGCTGGTGGGAAGACGACAGGGGACACCCGGATGGCTTCTGGGTGCGCAGCCGGCACTTCCGCCACACTGGGGCGTGTCTGCGGAGGAGTGCCGGGAAGCAGCTGGAGCCCAGCCGGGTTCCTATTTAAGGGGCCGCCTCCCTTCATTCAGGGCGGAAGTCGGGTGGAAGAGAGACGGAGCTGGAGAGAGGACTGGAGGCGGCCAGGAGAGAGGCATTGAGACTGTGAGGGCTGGACATTGGGGAAACGGTGCTAGAGGCACTGGGGTTTGAGGTGCACGTGATTGTAAATATTTGTAAATAAACAGTGTGTGGTGGATCCAACGATGTCCGTCTGTCTGTGTCCAGGTTCAAGTCCACAATGGCGCCCAACATGGGGCGATCCGTCTGGAGCAAGACGGGGACACCCAAATAATAAATATTTTGTGGACGGCCCGGCGCAGCAGCGGACCCCAAACACTCGCCGCAGGAGCGGCCCATGCACAACCCCGCGGGAGCGGTTTACCCCAGGGACCGCCGCCGGATCGCAGAATGGCCATCCCCGGGTGCGGAGGAAGGAGAACGGGCGTCACCAGAGTGCAGCGGGCTCCAAGAGTCGCGCTGTCGCGAAGGACGGCCCAGCCGGCGTGGCAACACAGAAGGCCACACCGAGGCAGGGGCCTCGGAGTGACGGGATCCGGGAGGTGAGTGCCCTGCCCTGCAGTAATTGGCCCTTCGGGGTCGCGCTTACCTTGTTTCCCACAGGGAGGGACGATCCGGATCCGCGTCGGTGGCAGGAGCACGCCGGGCCACGGGCTGTCAACAGCGCGAAGGCGGCAGCGGAGGAGGCTGCAAAATCGGAGCCGCTGCAGCTCGAGGAGTCGCAGCAGCTGCGAGACTGCCAGGAGGCACGCCACCGCACCCAGAGCAGGGGAGACAAGATGGCCACGGACCAGATGTCCCGCCCGCTGACAGGCACGGGATTGGCCGGTGTGTCTTGTGTGCCCGCCAATGACGGTACAGAGGCGGGACCAAGGAACGCCAGTCTCGTGCCGAGAGGAGACCCGATTTGACCAGAGGGAGTGGTCCACAGGAGGCAGACGACACGTGCGGCTGATGGACAGGTAAGCCCACCGACGTCTGTCTTCCTGGTTTCGCCAGCGGCTCTGCAAGAGCCGGAGGAGTGCCTTTGGTCCGCAGAGTCGCCTTTATTGCAGTTGCTGGGTGCTCTCACCATCCAGCTGGAGAAGCTGGAGGGGAAGGCGGTCGCGTCGGGAGAGACGCCATGTGACGCGGAGGATCGGCGTGACGCTGGAGCCTTTGGCCGACAGAGTACCGCGGGGAAGGTAGGTCTTGCCGTCCCCGTAAAGCATGAGGGGGGATGCGCCGAAAACGGCTGTGACTTTAATAAGGAGGACCGGCAACAAGTAGGCAATTCCCCAACAGCGGACGCGGCGGTGCAGACTGCTTGCGGAGTGAGGAGAGCGAGTCCGCACGGGCTGGCAGGACAGGGGCTGATGAGTGCCATGGGTCCTAGCGCCCTGCGCTCCAAGCCCGCATCAGTCTCCTGTCGCTCTGCAGGGACGCAAATGGGGCTGGATTTGAGCTTTCACCATGCTCAGACCCAGACCGTCAGGGCGTCCAAGAGAAGAGGGAGGAACCGAGGGGTGCATGCCGGTTCCTCCGATAGGAGGGGACGCGGCGCTGGGTGCGCGCGTCCGGAGAAAGGCCGTCCTCTGCGGAGGCAGAGGGAAACCCCTGGGCGGCTGGACGAGCCGCCTGCGAGAGCGATCCCGCTAACACCAAGAGGACAGGCATGGAACCTGCGGCGGAGGAGCCAACCAGGCAAGTCGCGGGCTGTCGGTAGGGGGGGTGAGCACTGCTGGTACAGAGACCGACAGGACGCTCGGGGTGAGTGTCCAGGCAGTGCTTCTGGCCCTCCCTTTTCTCTTTTTACAGGCCCGAAGCCCCGACGAGCGCTGGAGCCGACGTTGTTGGGAACCTGCCCTCCTGGAACGGGCCGCTCCACGGGAGGGCTCCCCACCGGAAGGCCAATGGTGCCCCAGCTGGCGGGGACGGTGGAGGCGAGAGCGGCGCAGACCAGAGGGGCGCATTGGCGTCGGAGGGGGTGCCAAAGTAGGGTGTCCCAGGGTGCCGTGTTGGACCCTGGGGACATAGTAGGACCCTCTCTGGGGACGTGCTGCCCTTTCGGGAAGTGCCGCTCGGACCCACGTGTCTTCGCTGGCGGTGGGGCACTGTGGTATCCAGACCGTGAGGGGGTGTCCGCCCTGGTTATGTTGGGGGCCACGGGTAAAGGGCTTAGAAGCCCAGCCCTGTAGGGACCCGTGGCCACCGCCAGGTGGCACCCCGGTGCCTGAATATCCCTGGAGCCCAGCACTTCCGCCACACCAGGAAGTGCTGTGGGGAAGACGACAGGGGACACACTTCTCAGCCTCAGTAAGTTGTATTGCTGACAGAATGGCTTTAATTTAAAGATACGTAAAGCAGTACTAGGTACAGTGCACATATCCTTACTTAATGCTTAAAGCAGACATGTGGACTTCATTCCTTAAACCAATAATTACAGTTAAGTAATCAGGCAGGAGTGTGTGGTCACCTCCAGGCAGTCTTTGTGAGTCTGACCTGTTCTGCTCAATGCAGCTCCTCTTGTCTGCACGTGAGCACTTAAATAACTTTAAACGTATTACTCTGGCCAAGCCGCGCTCACTGGGATTAGCTTGAGGGAAGAGTTTGCTAAGTGCATAATTTTTCCAAATAGTGGAGAGGTTCTAAAAATAATTTATATATTGTTTTGGGGGCTTTAGAGAACACAGGAATCCAATGGTCACATTAGTTTTAGTTTTCTTGCATATTTACTTATTTTAGTTACTTTTTGCAATGTACCGAACTACAATTTTATTTTTTCTGTGGGCACCACCATTTTCAGTCTTTAGTGTTGATGGTTGTTATGTGGTTGTTAGAGGTCACATCAGGGGTCACAGACAACATGCCATCACAGTTCAAGAGGTATAAAGGTCAGTCCCTTGGACTTCCTAGTTTGTCCAAGTTTTCAGGATTCAACCTGAAACTCTACCAAATGTATTGTTAATTATTGGCTCGCTGGTTAGAAATTCTTTTTTGGTTTTGATTTGTGTCATACATTTTGGCTATGGTTACAGGAACTTTGGTTTCTAATCCTCTTGCTCTGTTGCTTGACCACAATTACTGTTTCACATCCTGGGTCTTGTTTATAAGTTTCTTTGACTGCCATTTATGACCTTGGCTTGTTTATTCTGACCTCATTCTATCTAAACAAAATTGTAATCCACTTGGATGTGTGTTTGTTACTTGTCTGCTTATTTCTTCACTAACCTCACAAAAATGACTGAAATGATTTTCACAAAGTTTTGTGTGTGAGTTGCTGTTGGTTGGATATAAAATATAGGCTGTATGGAGAATCAGGCAGACGGGTTATAACAAGAAGGGGGCAACTTAAAAACCAGCACTGATGCGGAGACTGCGATTCAAATCTGGTAGCAACAGTAAATTACAGTTGATGGAAGACATCTTTATCAGCATGGAGAAAGCCAAAGTGCAATGTTAAAGACCCCAAGTAAGTACCATCTTTTATTAACAACTAATCTGGCTAAGTTTCACCGTCTTGCTGGATGACAGCTTTTTTTGTCTCATTGTGGGCTTTGTTTAGCCATGTTGACTTCCCAAAAGCAAGTTTTTCCCCTTTTATTTATACTGACAACATCAGGTACGTTGACTAATCTATACTAATAAAAGGCAAAGCCCTCACTGACTGACTGACTCATCACTAATTCTACAACTTCCCGTGTAGGTAGAAGGCTGAAATTTGGCAGGCTCATTCCTTACAACTTACTTACAAAAGTTAGGCAGGTTTCATTTCGAAATTCTACGCGTAACGGTCATAACTGGAACCTACTTACGTACATATATATATATATATATATACGGCCATAGCCTGCAGCTTGGTCGCCGTGTGAGGCGGAGTTGCGTCTCTCATCGTCACGCCTCCCATGTAATTTAGTGCCTGCCCATATAAGGCCGTCTGTCAGCGGCAATCTGATAGAAACACTCTGCCGCTAAATATTCACGGGTGAAGGACTGTGCTTATGCAGACGAAGATGAGATGATCAGGGTGGTGTTTGACACAAACTCAGCGAAACTGCGAGAGAAACTTTTAAGTGCCGGGTCTTAGCTAACATTAAATAAAGCCGTGGACATCGCACAAGATAGCACAAGCACAGCTGAGAACCTTCAATGCATGTAGTCCGAGCGGCTCACGTGAACTGACTGTGAACGCAGCACGCAGACAAAAAGCAAGAGCTCCATAGAGCGCTGAACAAAAACGCATTACACAATTGAGAAGGCAGCAAAAGAATATGAAGCGAGTGACGCATACAAGCATATTCATAAGTGCAGCTACTGCAGAAACAAAGCACACGGTGGAAAAAGTAAATGTCCAGCTAAAGGAAGACAGTGTAAAAAAAACCTGTGCATGCAGTGTGTGATGTCTCAGATAAAGAGGAAGACGAGCTGTTTATTGATGCAGTAAGAAAGGAATCGATGAATGAAAC
>JANRMT010062837.1:89915398-89952111 GCA_026402145.1 Polypterus bichir lapradei | reverse complement strand
GTATCACTGAAAACCACAGAAAACAAAAACAGCAAAAAAACAGTACGAGGAAAGTTCGAAGAAAGAACATTTTTTTACAGTGTTTCTGTTTGGGGATCGTTGTACAAATGTGCACAACTGAGCTGCGACCACAGAACTAACTGCTCTGCAGATGATTCATTCAAGCATTTCAAGGTCACTTCGTTGTAATGAAAGTATCTGCTGCTGAATGTACTTCATAGTAACGAGATTTCTATAGACTCGTGTCATATGGAGAAACTGTCAGAAACATAAAAATACTTTGTTGTAATACTCTCTCACCTCGGTCTCTCTCCCCTCTCTGCGCTGCTGCAAAGCCCCGCTAGCCTAGCGTTCTGAAAAGTGTCCTCAGTGAAGGGGGCAGCCTTTTTGCTGTAGCCCTTCACTGAGTGAGTCTCGGAAGTGGGGTTGGGGACCCCTGCACTAAACGGCTGGAGAATGGTACATGGATGAATGTCTGCAGGCAACAGTGAAGCACAGTGGAAGTTCTCTGCAAGTTTGGAGGTGTATCCCCATAAATGGAGCTAGTGATTTGATCAAGCTTGATAGTCTCCTCACTGCTGAGAACTACAGACATATTCTGATCAGTCCCACTTTCATTCTGCAGCATGATGATGACCCCAAACTCACATCTAAAATAATAAAAAAAACACATCTTCAGTGAAAAGAGGAACATGGAATCCTGCAATAGATGGAAGGCCCCCACAGAGGGCTGATCTCAGCATCATTGATTCAATCTGGGATTAAACATCAGACAGTCAAAGTCTGCAGTGGAACTGGGGCAAGTTCTCAAAGAGAGCTGGGACAACCAATCATACAAGGGCCTTCAGAAAATCCATGACCTAACAGAAGACAAAGGATGGGCACACCAATACTGAGATGTTTTTTTTTTCTGTTTGCTACACTGAAGAAATGAAACTAACTGCTTCATAAAATGAAAAGTCCACAGGCTAAGAATCACACGCAGATTAGTGGAGCTGTGAGACAGCAGCACTACACACTGTGCCACCCGGTACACTTCTGCAGCTTGTCAAATTAATCTAAAGTGAAATCCTTCTGTTATGAAATGTAAAGTAATTTTTTTTTCTAGGTCAGTATCTTTTGCTGGGCGAGTTCAGTCATCTTAGTTTCTTAACCACAATCATAAATGGTTAAGAGTTAGAGCCTCTTTTAGAAACCATCTGCTTAGGCTAATTAAAACCTAAAGATGTGAAATTGTCTCCCTCTTACTGTATATGCAGTGCACAATGTCCTTCTAAAGCTTCTAGACAGCACAATGGCATTCTTTGATTTGACAGATGAAAGTGACACAAGAGCCACATTAATTTTAAAGGAATTCCATTAAAATCGTCATTTAGTCTGGAAAAGCAAGAGCACATTAGAATTTAACAAAATGAAACCAGCGTCAAAGCGGTAAGTGCAGGAAGCACTGAGAGCCGCAGTTTATTAGCAGGGATTGACCAGTCACCTGCTACTGTATCTTCAGACTGTGTTCATAATTAAGATAAGGGCTACCTGACAACTATCACAAATAAAAAACAAGTCTGGGTGGGAGACTAGTCAGTTGCTGGACCCCCTCTGGTACACTGGCATACTCACACAGGGCAGGAGTGACATCAGAATTAAATTAAAACACACTGTAGCAATCACCCAATACGGGACACAATTACTACACTTCACCACCTGAGAGGGAAGTGGACAATATTTGAAGGATATAATAGCATTAAATTATTCGTTCCTCAGCCCCTCTTCTCCCCTATACGCGCCCCCCAATACTTAAAAGTAATCAGATGGCAGTTGGACGGGTTAAGTACTGTATATTGTAATCCAATGCTAATACATTTACATGCCCAGTGACTGAGCGCTCATTAGTGATCCCTTTTCCCCAGATGCCCTCCCAAGCCTCCCTACCCCCAGCAGCCAAATCTTAATCCCCGGTTTGAAACACACATAAGGCAAAAAGATCTCAAAGAGTGAAAGATTAAACGTAGTCTGTGAAACGGTGAATCCTGTAGTACAATTCTTACTGCATGATGAAGGGAAAAAAAAACAGTCCTCAGGTTTAAACAACTTTCTGGCTGGCTATCCCGAAGAACTTAGACACGAGTCTGACTCGCCAACGGGAGCACCCGGAGAACCTCAGGTCCATATACCACAACCCCTGGCCTCTTCTCTGTGATTTGCCTGACTGTTTCAACTTCGGGGTGTCCACCCACAAATAGCAGACGTCCCTGGGTAAAGTCTGATCATGAAATATTCTTTTAAGCATAGATAGCCATTCTCTTTGTCTTCTGCTTCACCCCTCCTCAATCCGCCATTCCCCTTGAAAAGAAAAGTTTCCCGCCAAAACATCCTTTCCCTGCTTAGTTGTCGTAGCAACATGATGCCGGCTGGAATCCTTATCGGGCAGGGTCCTCTCAGAACTTGGTTGTCCACAGTCGTCCCTGAAGAAATCTTTCTTAGACATGCTGTCCACCCTGGATGGGATGCGGGTCAGTCTCTGGGCAGACTAATGCCTACCCCAGGCTAACTTAGATTTACAAATTGATTTCATGTCTTTAGGATGTGAGAAGAAACAAGACAGCAGACACAAATAACATGCGCACAATGATCAGGCCTCCAGTCTTGGTTTCCAACCCAAGATGCTGGAGCCATGGGGACGCCACACTAACCACTGCACCTCCGTTAATATTACCGAATCCATTTTTTTACACTTTTATTAAGAATCTTTCAGTCTCATACTTTACATAAATCATTCCACTATTCCTCTTCATCTTATAACGTTTTATTTAGGCTAATCTAAGGCTTGCGGTTAAAACTGAAGTTGTGATATTAAAAGATCACGGCCTTCAAATAAACTTAATCTTTGCTGCCATCGGGCCTCATCCAGACTTTGCCTGTTTCTCAACACGAGACAGTTGGATCCGCAGAATCGATGCTCGGTTGCTCTTGGGCTGTCTACAGCAGCACAGCTTAAATGTTAATTCTGACCTTTTCAGAGAGCAGACGGAGTTCAACAATGGAATATTTCAAAATACCAAAAGGTTCAGATAAAGAGACTTGTGCAAAATGTGATTGCTTTCAGGTAGCACATCAAATGAAGGAGATTGATTTGGTAAACCGTGAGCAGGAGTTGTCAGTTTTAGTTATGACCCGAGTCAATGCATTTTCAGATCATAAATACTTTCAATGAGCTTTTTAATTAAACTCAGTATATTATTTAGTCCATAAAATCACATATTCTGAAGCTTAAAATGATTCTGTCTCACCTAGGTGGTGACCTATGGCAGAAGAACTGCGCTGTAGCAAAATCCTCTGGTGCAAAACAAGGATGAAGAGAACTCTTTGAAACAATAGAGCGGATGTGGTGTGATGCTGGATGCTGGAGGCCATCTCCCAGATTTGTTTGTTCCGGGTTGTGTTCTTGACCGCATACTGGAAAAAATGATGAAAACCCATCTAACAGAGAGTTTGGAACATTTAAATAAAGGATGGACAACTTGGTTCTCCCGTTAAACAGCAGAGGTGTCTGCCAGAACTACAATGCCCAGGTGGCCCTACAGGAAACCTGGTACTATCGGCCTGCTGGAAGGAATCCTCAGGGGTCTCTGGAGGGGGATTTCCTCTCTCTATTTTGCACACTTATTCTTCAAAGAAATTTGTCAGGAAAATTCCATTCTCATTGACGTATCTCAAACAGGGAGTGCTGGTCAAATTTTAGAAAATTCAGAATCTCCTGTTGTGTAACATTCCACTGACCAGTTCCAAGTTATGAATTTACTTCAGTCTTTATTGAAACAATAAGTGCTACACCTAAGGTACACCTGCCAACTTGGGTCGACTGGACCTCCTATTTTACATTTCGTCTCCAGGACCCCAGCTGCCTGTTATTCCTCCATAGCTGCCTGATTAATAATCCAACATGTTGAAAAGCATTGGTGAAACACAGAAACCTTTTGTGTGACTTCCATTACGGATTAGCTTAGCATTTCAAATTTAAATTGAGAGAAATTGTGAGGATATTGGAATATATATGGAATATTTTGTATGTTCCTTCTCTTTTACTTATCCAACAGACAAGCTTGATGGAAAAGAAACTCCTGATGGGAAAGATGCTCCTAATGGGAAAACATTGCAAGTACACATTCAAATGCCAGGAGAGACGCACACGCAAGTTGCTGTTACACCAGCTCATGCCTTCTGCTGCTTGAGGTAAGCTAACCATAAAAGTTACTTATTGAAGTAACTGAAAGGTTATTCAAACCAGTCACCTAAGTCCCAGAATGCCCGTGAATGTTATGCCACACACACTTTTCCTAACTCGTTTCAGAAGCTCTCCACTGGTTTGCTAATCCTTTGTGTGCACCTGTGAATAAGACCTGCTGGGTAATCATCAGAGGCCTTCTTTACTGCTACACTAATAAGGTTGTGGACTCGGACAAAAAATAAAAAGCCTGGCATCGGGACACAGCAATCACATGAATAATAAAGAGAGCAAGTTAGATTTTTAAATAGAACTCACTTTTCATCTCACTTGTACAAATTTGACTTGGCACAGGCAATTTAATGCCATTAGGCAGAGTATTGATAGGTTTCGAAAGGCAGTGAAATGGGAATTGATTTGAGTTGGTACGTCTTTGGTGTCATGGCCAATGTAACTGTAATCTCTTCTACTGATACTCAGGTGCCACAATCAAATAACGAGTTTCACAATTTGAATTCACCTTGGGCTGTTATGGCCTGAAGTCTTATTTATTGAGCTTACAGCTTTATAAGGCCAACAGAATGTCAGTCTACCAATGTGGTGGAAAGAGAAGCAGGCAAGAAGATATTAGTGAGCATGTTTGGGAAATTTTTTTTAGAGTGAAAGAATCCAAAGTGCTTCATTGAGTCTTACAATTGTCTTTAATGAGAAGTTGAACTACTATATATTACTTTAGGGCTGCCATTTAATTTACATGTAATTAATTGCATTCAACCTAATATTTTTACAAAAAAATATTCGCCATACTGCTCGTCTTTCATTTCTAGTGACTGTTGTGGAGCCGACCTGGACACAGGCAGGCGGACATGTTGTTACTCATCACCACACGTGTATTATTTACAAATATTTACAACAGTTATGGTCACTAAGACCCAGTCCCGTGCACAAACCCCCAACACACACAGTCCTGGCCACACAATGCCTTCTCTTCGGGCCGCCTCCACACTCTCTGCTCCTGCCTCGTCCTGCTTCCACCCAACTCCAGCCCCGAATGAAGGGAGACGGCCCCTTTTATCTGGTCCTGGATGAGCTCCAGGTGCTTCCTAGCATTCCCCCCTGGACACGCCCCAGTGTGGCGGAAATGCCGGCTGTTCTCCCGGAAGCTCTCTGGGTGTCCCTCTTCTTCCCCCCAGCACTTCCTGGTGTGGCGGAAGTGCTGAGGTCCAGGGTTCCCAAGGCATTGGGGCGCCCCCTGGCGGTGACCACGGGTCCCTACAGGGTTGGGCTTCCAAGCCCTCTACCCGTGGCCCCCAAAGCAACCAGGAAGGCGGCCCCCACGTGGTCCTTCAAGGCGTCCCGGTCGGGTCGTCGCCCCTGGCATCCTCGACACTGTATATCCAGTTTCATTCAGAGTGGTCCGGTTTGCTTTTATCAACAAAATGTTCCCTTGTGACTGTGTAATGGAAAATGAGGGTCCAGAAAACAGACAGATGAACAAAATGCTGTTACTGTGAGAACTGAGCCACCCATTTGGTATAACCTCAACTCAAATGTGACATTCTGATCTTTAAGAGACACATGCAGAGTGGGATATTAGGCTGAGGATGGAGAAGGTGCTCTGTTAGAGAGGCAGCACCAATTGTGATGCACCCTTCATGTTTCACGTTGCGCATCCCAGCATGCAAGAGAACACATAGTGGTACTATGGGATGATAGCCAAGAGAAAAAGATGCATATGTACTAGTCACTACTGCATAGAGTAGTAGTACTACTTTGTAATATAATATTTTAAGGGGCGGCATGGTTGTGCAAAGGTAAGCACTGCTGCCATGCAGTAAGGAGACCACGGTTCACATCTTGGGTCCTCCCTGCGTGGAATTGTGTGCTCTCCCTGTTTTTGCATGGATTTCCATGGGTTACTCCCACAGTCCAAAGACATGCAGGTTAAGTCAATTGGTGACGCAACATTGGCCCGTGTGTGTGTGTCTGTGTGTGTGACTGTGTGTGGTTACCCTGTGATGGACTGGTGCCCTGTTTAGGGTTTGTTCCTGTCTTGCATCCTATGCTAGCTAGGATAGGCTCTAGCAGACCCCCGCAACCCTGTTCAGGACTAAGCAGGTTAAAAAATGACTGAGTGACTTTACTTTAAGTATGTTGATTCTGTTTATTGATAAACTTTATTGCTTTAAATTTCATGCTACCGGACAAGTTAGTAATTAGATTCTTTTGAGAATAATGCTGACATCTAATGGACTTTTTGTGTAAGTTACTAATGGTTTTTTCTGTATCCTTTCTTTATTGTAGGCCACACACATACTCAATTACATGTATACGTCTTTATTTACAGTGGGTACGGAAAGTATTCAGACCCCCTTCAATTTTTCACTCTTTGTTATATTGCAGCCATTTGCTAAAATCATTTAAGTTAATTTTTTTCCTCATTAATGTACACACAGCACCCCATATTGACAGACAAAAAAAAGAATTTTTGAAATTGTTGCAGATTTCTTAAAAAAGAAAAACTGAAATATCACATGGTCCTAAGTATTCAGACCCTTTGCTGTGACACTCATATATTTATATTTGTGTGGAGTTTACTTGTTCATCCTTGAGATCACCTTCATTTGAGTCCAGCTGTGTTTGATTATACTGATTGGACTTGATTAGGAAAGCCACACACCTGTCTATATAAGACCTTACAGCTCACAATGCATGTCAGAGCAAATAAGAATCATGAGGTCAAAGGAACTGCCTGAAGAGCTCAGAGACAGAATTGTGGCAAAGCACGGATCTGGCCAAGGTTACAAAAAAATTTCTGCTGCACTTAAGGTTCCCAAGAGGACAGTGGCCTCCATAATCCTTAAATGGAAGATGTTTGGGACGACCAGAACCCTTCCTAGAGCTGGCCATCTGGCCAAGCTGAGCTACCGGGGGAGAAGAGCCTTGGTGAAAGAGGTAAAGAAGAACCCAAAGACCACTTTGGCTGAGCTCCAGAGATGTAGTCAGGAGATGGGAGAAAGTTGTAGAAAGTCAACCATCACTGCAGCCCTCCACCAGTCAGGGCTTTTTGGCAGAGTGGCCTGTCGGAAGCCTCTCCTCAGTGCAAGACACATGACAGCCCGCATGGAGTTTGCTAAAAGACACCTGAAGATTCTCTGGTCTGATGAGACCAAGATAGAACTTTTTGGCCTTAATTCTAAGCGGTATGTTTGGAGACAACCAGGCACTGCTCATCACTTGTCCAATACAGTCCCCACAGTGAAGCATGGCGGTGGCAGCATCATGCTGTGGGGCTGTTTTTCAGCTGCAGGGACAGGACGACTGGTTGCAATCGAGGGAAAGATGAATGCGGCCAAGTACAGGGATATCCTGGACAAAAACCTTCTCCAGAGTGCTAAGGACCTCAGACTGGGCTGAAGGTTTACCTTCCAACAAGACAATGACCCTAAGCACACAGCTAAAATAACGAAGGAGTGGCTTCACAACAACTCTGTGACTGTTCTTGAATGGCCCAGCAAGAGCCCTGACTTAAACCCAATTTAGCATCTCTGGAGAGACCTAAAAATGGTTGTCCACCAACGTTTACCATCCAGCCTGACAGAACTGGAGAGGATCTGCAAGGAGGAATGGCAGAGGATCCCCAAATCCAGGTATGAAAAACTTGTTGCATCTTTCCCAAGAAGACTCATGGCTGTATTAGCTCAAAAGGGTGCTTCTACTAAATATTGAGCAAAGGGTCTGAATACTTAGGACCATGTGATATTTCAGTTTTTCTTTTTTAAGAAATCTGCAACAATTTCAAAAATTTTTTTTTGTCTGTCAATATGGGGTGCTGTGTGTACATTAATGAGGGAAAAAATTAATTTAAATGATTTTAGCAAATGGCTGCAATATAACAAAGAGTGAAAAATTGAAAGGGGTCTGAATACTTTCCGTACCCACTGTATCATCCAATAAATTAGCCATAATTTCCTTCTGAGCTGCTGTGTGGAATACTCTGAATCCTTTACTAGTGCTCTGACCGACACTCCAGACTGAACACTACATGTCCTGAACTCCTCATAGATATGCAGTCCTCCTTTGCTATGAGCTTCAAGGTGCCTGGTCTGTGTGGACTGGAGAGCTACTGGTGTCCATAGCACCACTGTTACTGGCTAGAAATGGACCACAACTACACAGTTAGCTTCCCTCCTTAAAAATGTGTGGACAAAAGGGGTCCACAAGGCTAGAGTAAATAATAAATTAATTAGCAGGCAGTAGACCAGCATTATGGGGGGTTTGCATTATGGTTTGCAGATCCAGCATCTTGGCTTCAAGTAGTGCACATGTGTTTGCATATTTTTTCCTCCCACTTTCCCAAAGACATACAGTTTAGGGTAATTCCTGATTTCAAGCATGAGTCTGAGGATATGCACTGGATTTAAAACAACTCCAGACCCTTTCACTTTCTGCACACGTTATTGAGATGTAGATTTAAATGGATAAGTTTGCAATTTTGGTCCATTAATCTATATTCAATAATCCATAATGACAAAGTCACAACATGTTTTCAAAAAGGTTTGCAAATTTATTAAAAATCAAAAACTGAAATCTCTCATTTCTATAAGTATTCAGACCCTTTGCACTCCAAATTGTGCTCAGGTGCATCCTGTTTGCTTTAATTCTTCTTGGGAAGTTTCTAGAATGTGATGGAAGTCCACCTCTTACAACTGAATTGATTGGACCTTGTGTAGAAAGGCACACAGCTATGTATAGAAAATCCCACAATTCATATTGCATGTCAAGAAAAAAACCAAACCATCAAGTCCAAAGAACTCTCTGTAGACCTCCGTGAAATTATGAAGAGGCATTGATCTGGGTTAGGGGATAAAACCGCTACTAAAGCTCTGAGTGTTCCCAGGAGCACAGTGGCCTTAAAATGTGTGAAATGGAAGATGTTTGGAACTATAAGGGCTCTTCCTAGAGCTGGTCAGCTTGCCAAACTAACAAACCAATCAAACAGGGCATTGGACATGGAGGTGACCAAGAATAAAATGGTAACTCTAACAGAGCTTCAGAAGTCCTCTGCTGGGATGGAACAATCTGTTGGAAGAAAAAACATCTCAGCAGTGCTTCAGTAATCAGGTGTTTATGGTACAGCGGCTAGTAAAAGGCATGTGACAGTTTAAAGGACCACTAAGAACCTAAGGGAAAAGATTCTCTGGTTTAATGAGACAAAAATTTGAGCTTGTTGGGCAGAATTCCAAACACAATGGCTGGTGAAGTCCAGGGACTACCGTACTCATCATCTGCCAAATACCATCCCTAAAAGTGAAGTATGGTGGTGGCAACATCACACTATGGGGGTGATGGAACAGGCAGACTGGTCAGAACTGAAGGAAGAATGAATGCAGCCAAATACAATGTAACCAATTAGGGGCACCACTGAGCTCCAAACCACAGACCTAATAATGTCCAACACAGACAAAAATTTGAGCTTGTTGGGCAGAATTCCAAACACAATGGCTGGTGAAGTCCAGGGACTACCGTACTCATCATCTGCCAAATACCATCCCTAAAAGTGAAGTATGGTGGTGGCAACATCACACTATGGGGGTGATGGAACAGGCAGACTGGTCAGAACTGAAGGAAGAATGAATGCAGCCAAATACAATGTAACCAATTAGGGGCACCACTGAGCTCCAAACCCCAGACCTAATAATGTCCAACACAGTAACGGGTTCAAATAATGGATTTTTAATCCACCAAGCACCTTGCACAATGGATACAGCCAATGATCACGCAAAACCATGAAACTCTTTCTTCTCCTTCTACCTCTAGTTCATTCTCACCTGCTGCCTCCAGACTCTTGACTCCCAGAGGTAAGGCAGCAGACTCCTTTTTTGCTGAACCCATAAAGGTTTTTGGTGACCTGATAGGATTTGGGGGTGGAGGGGGAAATCCAGGTTGTTTGGGACCCAGGGCAGTCCTTCCCCAACAGTGTCCCCTAGCAGCACCAAGGGACCCTGACAGGGATGCACTTCCAGACTCCACTTGAACCCCTGTGGGTGTCCAAGCTGGAACTACTCTAGCAGACCACTGCCACCCTGCCCATGGAAGATAGAACTGCTCTTTTCTTCCAGCTTCTGGTCATCCATCCCCTGGCACCTTCCATCTTGGGAATAAGTCATGCCATTGTCTAGCTGGGATGTCCATTTGTCATCCATAGCACTCACAGCAGAAAGGTCCTTAACCAAAACCTGCTCCAAAGTGCCTGTGACCTTAGACTGGGGTGGTGGTTCATCTCTCAGCATGACAAAGAACCAAAAGCAAACAACCAAGGCAACAGTAGGGTAGTTTCAGGACAGGACTTGGACTGTCCTTGAGTGGCCCAGCCAAAGTCCAGACTTAAACTCCATACAACATCTGTGGAGACACCTATTGATGGCAGTTGGCAGATGCTTCCCAACCAGTCAAATGGAGTCTGAGAGGATCTGCATGGATGAATGCTGTCCACATCCAGGTGTGCAAAAACTGTAGAGACTTACACAAGAAGACTTGAAGCTGGAATTGCTGACAAAGGGGCTTCTAAAAAGTAAGGGTCTGAATACTTAAATAAATGAAAGAGTCCAGCTTTTGATTTTTAATAAACCTTTCAGAAAACAGAGATTATTGACCGTAGGCTGATTGACACAAATTGCAAAATCACCTATTTTAAAATTAAATCTACAACAAAGTAAAGAGTGCAGAAAGTGACAAGGTCTCAGTACTTTCTGAAATCAGTATAAATGTAATAAAGCAGTTTTCTTTAACAACCTGATGTACCCTCGAATGTATTAAGTGGACACAGCAAATGAAGGGGCAGAGGTGTTGAGGAAGAAAAACACAGCAATAATGAACCCCACAATAAACAGTACTCGGCCAACTGCCTTTCAAAAAGTGTCAGTTCATTATGTGTAAAAAAAATGCTTGCAGGATTACTTTGATATTCTTCATAGTCTACTATGCAGCAAATTAGCAGCTTCTCATGTAAACAGATTAAATGCAACTAATGATTATGTTTTCCAGGAAATAGTTTGTCAGTTAATGGAAGTGAAATGTAATTACCTTTTCCTAATCTGCATGTGAAATTGTGTTAATGTGCTCTGTGAATATTAAATATGATCACTGGCATTTTATAATTTCTTTCAAATGTGAACCACATCGATCAATTGTTGGTTTACAAATAGCTCCATACATTTTAAGCAAGGAACACAAAAGGATTCAAGTGAAGTCCCACAACTCGCTACAGAATCACAAAAAGCAATAAAAAAGGCAATAAAGTGAAGCTAAGAGGGCAAGGACAAGTCTGAGACCATGATATGGAATGACATTAGACTCTTATATACATCTGTTAAAGGCTGTAGGTCATTTTTAAAACTAAAAGATGACCTGTTCTATGCTTAAATTGTATTTAAAGAAGTCAAAAATGCAATGTATGCATATTCTGAAAATTCAAGCTGCTAAGTAATGAAATCACGTATGGGAGGAGAAATCTAAACAGGCATTTTAGAAGAGGTAGACAGCTCTAACACCTTGAAAGCTCCACAAATTAGTTATATTTTTGTGTAAAGCTCATCCCAGAGATTGAATGGAGAAATTTGGATGTATAATGCAGTAACATTGTGGGGATCTGTGGAGACAACCTTGTACCCAGAACGGACATCAGTGCTGACCACTCAGTGAAAAATAACAAATAATAACTAAAGGGTTAAAAAATACAAAACCAAAATAGCAAAGTTGTGTGTTATGGCCAAACTACATAGAAAAGCGGTCAGTCCAAATGGACACGAGTGTCCCGACTTGGCATTGAAAACAGATAACTACTTTCTAGAGTGGGCGGCACGGTGGCACAGTGGTAATGCTACTGCCTTGCAGTATGGAGACCTGGGTTGTTCACTTCCCGTGTCCTCCCTGTGTGGAGTTTGCATGTTCTCCCCGTGTCTGCGTGGGTTTCCTCCAGTTTCCTCCCATTATCCAAAGATATGCAGGTTAGGTGGATTGGCGATTCTAAATTGTCCCTAGTGTGTGTGCTTGGTGTGTGGGTGTGTGTGCCCAGCAGTGGGTTGGCGCCCTGCCCGGGGATTTGTTCCTGCCTTGAGCCCTGTGCTGGCTTGGATTGGCTCCAGCAGAACCCCGTGACCCTGTGTTACAAAATAGCGGGTTGGTAAATGACTGACTGACTGACTGACTTATAGATATAAGCAAAAGGCAAAACAAAAGAAAATAAAAATGAATGAAGCAACCGAAACCCAGACAAGAGGCAAAAGTCAAGTTCAAATAACAGACAATAAGTTGAAAACCAGTGTGGGGTACAGCCCGGGCACAGACAGGTAGACATGTTGTTTCGCCACACGTGTTTATTTACAACTATTTTACAGAATAAAGTGCACAAAGCCAGTGCCGCAGCACCAATCACCCCTTCAAGTCCTGGCTGCACGACAATGCCTTGCTCAGTCCTCAGACCGCCTCCACTCCTCTCCTCCGAGCTCCGTCCACTTCCACCCGACTCTTGCTGTCGACTGGAGGGAGGCGGCCCTCCAGTGTATGTATGCCCGGATGGGCTCCAGGTGCTTCCTGAGCAGCTTCCGCCGACACACCCCCGTGTGGCGGAAGCACCAACTGTGTAGCCGGAAGTCCTCCGGGTGTTCCTGCTCCTCTTCCCCCTGGTGTGGCGGAAGTGCTTGGCTCCAGGTTTCTTCAGGCACCGGGGCGCTGCCTGGCGGTGGCCACGGGCCCCTACAGGGTTGGGCTTCCAAGCCCCTTACCCGAGGCCACCAACAAAACCAAGGTGGTCGCCCCCTCGTGGTCGGGAGGAGGCACCAGCCCTCCTTTGGTACCCTCGGGCGTCCCGGCTGGGCTCCACCCCCAGCCACCCGTGACACCAGGCAAGACAAGAAGAGAAATCACACGAGAAGTCAAAATAAAAAGAACGGTTTTATCCACAGATTGCATAAGGCTCCATGCCAAAGGCTGACCTTTCATCTGATGTGACCCTGACAACAGGGCACAAAATGGCCTCCAAAACAATAAAAGGCTATAAAATCTCAAATTTCAACCTATACCATGGCAATGAGCAAAAAGACCAGGGTCTTCATTTATAAAGCTTGCGTACACTCAAAAGGAGGCTCGAAATGTGCATAAACAACTTCCCATGCAAACTGTGGGATTTATGAAAGACAACTCAAGGGGGGAGCACATGTACTGTGTAGCACACCCCCCAGTTTAAACCAAGGAAGCCACCACGCTTTTAAAATGAGGGACGGATAAAATCAGGCCAACACCTAAGCCCTACCGAATTTCAACACTGCCACACAAATATTAACAACACCCTGGAAAAAAATCCTTATGATTAAATACACCAAGCATACAAATATATAAAATGATCATTATTAGTTAGAATAACTATTTACAAATACAAAAAATACTAAAACCCCCCCCCCACACACACACGACGATGGAAAAAAAAAGTCCTTACTGTAAATGATGGGGGTGATTCTGAAATGGAAATTAGGGTTAAATGATGGAAAGAAGTGCGAAACGCTCCTATTCAATAAGCTGCTTCCCGGAATATGAATAGTCAAATTCTGTCCTACCACCAGAGTCCAAAAGAATAGTCTTCGGAGGCGCGCCTCTTATCCAAGAGCATCGAAGGACTGGATTGCGATGAAAAGAACCCACTGCCATCCTTACGTGTGGCGGCTGAGCACCATCCTTCTCCGCTGCAAATGGCCAGTAACTGATGTAAAAGGCGCTATATAGCGCCTGACCCGGCACAGACTACGCAGAGGCACGTGTACAAAACACAGGCTTTATTGTTTTTTCTTCACCCGTGGGTGCACGTCTTCCCCGTGACCCACAGGCAATACACAGTCCCAAAAGCACCAAACAAACTACAACCAACCCTTTCTGCCACCACCGCTCCTCCCAGGCAACCTCGTCCTCTTCCTCCCGATTCTGGCCCAGAATGGAGGGAAGTTGCCTGCTTTATAGCCCACCCGGAAGTGCTCCAGGTGCCTGACCAGCTGGTCTTAATTGCACCTCCGGGTGGGGCTGGCAAGTCATCCATTGTAGCGGCTGGCTCTCTGCAGCACCCCCTAGCGGCCACCCCATCTCCCAACCGGGCTGTGGTGGACTCCATGTCCCATGGATCCACGGGGGAGACTGAGGAAGGACCCACGGCCAGGGAGGCTGCCCCCAGACGCCCCGGGGGAGGCATTGCACTGTCCATGGTGGCTCCCCCGGGACGTATGTAGCAGAGGCGTCCCGGCCGGGCATGGGACCCGGCTGTCCGTCACACTGAAAATGTTTAGTAGCTGCTGCGGAGGATGTTGATTAGAAAATGGATCACTCAAAAAGTCCCGCCACATCCTTCTCTTCCAGTTTTATTGGTACAGTGCATACAAACCACAAACTACAAATCCCACAAACCCCTCCGCATCAGTGCAAACCTGTTTAAAAACACCGACCCCAATTTACAAACAGAAATCAGTGTACCCAGTGTTGTCATTCACATTTAACAAACACTCAACGGGACATAGAAACAAAAACCCCCTGTGTCCCCGCTACAACTGTGAATTTACAGCAACATTTCAAAGAAAGTGGGAAATGAGGACAACCTCGATCAAGCAGGGATATGCAGTGATCTGAAAATGAAATGACCCATAGCTGTATAAAAATCTCTTCATCCATTTATTCATTTTCTGTTTGAGTTATGGGAAGCGATACCTTTGCTAATGACATTAGGTGCAAGGTGTGGATGGGAGACCAGTCCATATTAAGGCAGGTGCACACTGGAGAAACTCTGTGTCACCAGTCAGTCTTACATATGGATGTCTCGGAAAAGTAGAAAGAGCCCATGTGAGCTTAAGGACACAATGAGCAACTCGGGCTTGGCTGAACCCAACTCCATGAAACTGTGAGGCAGTAGTGTTAACTGTTGTGACGCATGTCTGAAAACATCTTTTTACAGACTGATAATTCAAAAAAAGGCAACCACAAAAAAAAAAAAAAAAGAACAACTGGGAGCCAAGGTATCCATGTTGAACAGCGTTTACATAACGGGCCTCGATGTAATACACAAATTAAATTCAAGATGGCAACCAGAGCTCATTCTTTAATTTTACAAGCATTCTGAATTTTAATATGATTGTGTAAATAAACCATTAGCACAAATTAAAAAAAAAAAAAAACCTCCTAACTAATTGTATTCCTAGCATCACACTGTCTAAATAACTATTGCAGTTTAATTATTAGAAGGGTTTAATAATAACCAAATATGCATTCATTTCCAAATGCATGCCCATGAGATTTCTTCTCTGAAGAGTTTAAAAACCCTTACAATTACCTGTGATATACTGAAATCATCGTTCAGATGAAAACAGGCATAGTACTGCAAGTTTATTAAGCACCCTTTTATGATCACTATCAAATATGTCTGCGCTTTTGAATGACAAAAAGAAGGTGGTAGTCACTGAAATAACACCATTGACATGTATGGTGTAGTTGCCATGAAGGATGGACAGGTATTGCATCTGGGTCCAAGGATGAATTCTTGCCCGGACAGTAGCCCATAATGAACGGACTGGGTGAATGGGTATACTGGGAGCAGTTCATTCCCCAACATAACAGGTGACAGTGTTCCTCAAGGGCTGAACCTGATTAGAACACCCATAGAGTGGCATGGGAGTTGGAATCCGGAAATGTAGCCCTGCTGGGGTCTTTGGATACTGCTAGAGGGAGCTCCTGGGGGAGGACTGCCCTGGTTTCCACACAGCCTGGACATGAGACCGGAAGCAGTTACCAGGTTGGATTTAAAAGAGAACCCACAGCCTTACTTAACTGAGTCAGAGTCAGGAGGCAGCAGGCAATACTCTATGGGAGGTGGAAGAAGACAATTTATATTTGTGTATTGTGGCTGATTATTATATAAAGAAGGTATTGGAAGTGAATAAAAGCCTTTTTATGGAATCTGAGATTGTGATGGGCATTATTGTGTCTGTGGTTTGGGGCTCAGTGGCACCCCCTAATGGTTACAATGGTAAATAGTCTTAAATTTATTATTTCATATTGGGCTGCAGGGGTGCATCATAGGATGCCTTCACATACATAATTAACTTCATATTGCATCAATTCTGAGTGAAAAATCAACCTCACAAAAACTTCTCGTGATTTGGCAGAAAATAAAGTAAACAAAAAAAGAACATACAAACACAGATAAAATGTGCAAACTACACACAGACAAGAATCTGAGCCCAGGACTAGGGAGAGGAAGGCAGCAAGACTAGGCACTGTGCCTCCTTGTACAGAAGTATGGGCTGTATTTCAATTTGCTAGAGGAGCTGCACAGTCCAGTGCTCATAGGTTGATTAAAACAGCCAACTGGACATGCATCATTACCAATGTAGGTGTTATGATAGAGCCACACAAAATAACTAAAAAAAAAAAAAAAAAAAAAAAAATACGAAACAGGTCTCACCCCAGGCAGCCCGATCTAAAACTCAAAAGGCAGTGCCAAATGCATAAAAATGCCTTTCAAGGGTAAAGAAACTGTAAAACTTCTGTCCTAAAAGGACAAAAACTAGTATTTTACTATTAACAAGTAATTTACTATAATAAAAAATGAAAGAAAAAAATGAAAAGGCAAATAATAAGCAAAAAGTCTGCAATCCAATTAGCAAAACCAAAATACTGGAGCAAAAGTGCAAAACCCAGAATAAATCCAAAACAATTCAATCCTTACTGCACCAACCTCAATGACTTTCTACTGGTCTCACAGTACTGATGTCATGGTGGCCCCACTTCCTGGCGGTTCCACCCTCAAAACACAGCAAATAGACTCAAACAACTTAAATACACAATGCATAAAATACTAAATAATAAAAATGTAACAAAAATTACATAAAAACAAAAAAATACATGAAAAATAATACTGCAACTAAAAAAAAAAAATAAACAAAAAACAATAAAATGCAAAATAAACTTAAGCCTGGGATTAAAACTGCTGTAATATACTAGCAGGGAAGACTGAACAGATCTGGGATGCAAAAAATAATCGGTGGTGTGGAAGAGCCTGAGAGAGACAGACAAAATGAGTGATGGGAGAGTGCAAGGAACGCCAATGTGTTCAGGAGAACAAATCCAGGGGATTCTGCAGGTTTGTTAATTTCTGCAACATTTCCTGTAGCCCTAACAGGAGAAGCAGGAGGGATTGCAGCTGAAGCAGCAGGAGAAGGAGATGAAATTGACAAATAATAATAAGTTTTATTTACACTTACACTTGTGGACTATGGCCGCTAGGTGGAGCAGGTCTCCCTGCAGCATGGAGGGGCCCCGAATACCAGCAGGGAATCCTGGACGATGGAGTTTTCCTTTACAGCCCTGCTGGATACCACAGGGGCCAACAGAGGACGCTGCAGGGAGGCCCAGAGAGTTGTTTGTGCCCTATAACCCGGAAGTATGTCTTAGTCACGGCGACAGGGGAGATGACGTACTTCCGGGATGAAGAAGAGGACTTTTTATCTGACCCGGAAGTGATAGTAAGTCACATGGACTGAAGGATGGTAAACACTTCCAGGTCAGGAAATATAAAGGACTGTGGGAAATCCCCAGACAGGGAGCTGAGCTGGGTGGAAGGGTGGCAACGCGTCTGGGAGTGGTGGATTGGGTTATTGTAATTGTATTGTGCAATTTATGAGTATTGTGGAGAGGAGGGTGCTGGTGCACTGTGCAATTGTCCGAATAAATAATTATTGGAGTTTTACCTGGTGTCTGACGTATTGTCCGAGGGTTCAAGAGGACGAGAGCGCCCCCTATCTGTCACACACTTTATTTACACTCAAGGATACTTTACAATTCAATAAACACATTAACAAAACAATACAAATCACATACAAGAAAATGAATAATACTCATTGAAGAGATGTGTTTTTAACAGGAGTTTGAAATGAATAATAGATTTTTCCTTGCGAGACTGAGAGGGAGAGAATTCCAAATTTTAGGGGCTATCACACTGAAAGCTCTGCCACCCGTAGTTACTAACCTGTATTTAGGTACAGTGAGTAACTTAGCGTACGATGATCGTAATGCGTGGGCAGGAGCGTAAGGAAGCAGCAGCTCAGACAGATAATGAGGGGCTAACCCATGAAGGGCTTTAAAGGTGAGAAGGATAATTTTATATTTGATTCTTGAAGAAACTGGTAACCAATGCAAATCATAGAGGACAGGAGTGATGTGAGCAGATTTTTTAGTGTGTGTAAGTAAACGAGCAGCAGAATTCTGAACATGTTGCAATCTGTTGATATTTATAGTCGGTAGGCCATAAAACAATGCATTGCAATAGTCCAGATGGGTAGTGATGAAAGCATGAATGAGTGTTTCAGTATCCTTCACACTGAGGAAAGAATGCAGATGAGCAATGCTGCGGAGATAATAAAAAGCTGTCTGTACTATTGAGCTAATGTGTGGTTGAAAAGAAAGAAGCTGATCAATTACTACAAAACTGCGGAGAGATGAGGACATAGACATGGTGAAAAGGGTATAAAGCTAAAAGTTCCAAAAAACAGACCAGGACCTTCATCTTCCTGCCCAGTTATGTCATTTCCCTTAGCAGCCAACCCCCACCTACTATCTTCAGGCTTCGGCCTAAGCAGGTCCAAAATGAGAAACTGACTTTTAAAGTTCAAAATGCAATGAAATTTCTAAAATATACCAAAAATGTCTTAAAATGTGGGAGGTTAACTGAAACTCTTGCTTGAAGAATCAACCAAAACAGTGTTACTGTATTACTTTAGAATTTATTTTAAAATAGGAATAGTATAAAAATATTTTTAAAAATGTACAAAAAGGGCAAAGTGATTTGCCGAAAAGGTAATCCAAGGCAAACAAAACCCCACGCACAAACCCAAAGCAAATCCATGAACAAGCAAGATAAATCCAACATATAAACTAGCAGAGATATTATTGGAAGTGACCAGAAGACAGGACGTATTCAAGGCAAAAAGGTCGAAACCAGGGATTCAGAAGACTAACAACCAAAACAAAAAACACAAGGCAACAAAATCAACAAAAGTCATAAATACAGGTAATGATCAAAATCAGAATTACTAAAAATGTTTATTCAGAGATCAAAGCACAAGACAAAAAGAGTTTTGAAAGTTGGCAACTTGGATAAGGAACGACACTTTCTGAGTGACCTTTAACACGCCTGGGTAATTGACCCCTAGAAACTCTGAAGTGACCCTACTAAAAGAAATGCAAGACAGCACCAACTTTAACTAAACAAAATGACACTGAGCATGGCAGATATAAATTAAAATAATCAAAAGTTAACTTTAAATGGAAAAACTAATGAAATCAATATAATCTGCCGCCTCAAAAACCACCAACCGCCACCAGCCATTAAAACTGATCAAGAAGCAGGTGGAAAAAATATATAATAAATGGCCAAATATAAAGCAATAAACCAAAATAATAAGCAGAGAAATACTTACAACTGACTCTTGAAAGTCAAAACTGCCTAGCAAGGGAGAGGGTGACCATAAACCTCTGGCTCATTGACATAACCAAAAACACAATATCTTAATACATGGAGACTTTACTCACACAAAAATCAGGATTTGGCAAAAAATGCCTGGCAAAACAAACAAGTTCCAATACACTAACCAGAAATTGTAATCCCAAAAACAGATGCAAAGAACCCACAAAAACTATAAAAATCTAAACTATTCACAATGAACTCCTATAACATTCAATTACACACTGCTGAAACCCCCTCTCTGACCGTCATTTTAAGGCAGACGGAGAACTTAACAGCAGTGATGCCACAGTGTCCCTGCCTCCTGGGGTTTGTCCCACAAAACACAAGAAATGGCTGAAAACTTAAAGACAAGGTAGAAAAATAATAAATGGTGAAACCAACCTAACAGAAATAACATAAAAACATCGTAAATAATAATTCAAAATTAAACAGAAAGGCAACCAAGTAGAAGATAACACATAAGCCAGGGAATAAACCCTGGCTGAAAAATAATACCCATGGTGAAAACTGCACAAATTCAGAAAGTCACTTCGATTACTCCAGTGCTTGTCGCGGTTTTAATAAAATATATAATCCTAATTAACCTGCCCATAGTCTGAACAGCACCATTTGTAGGGTGCTGATGGATACTGATAACACACACTGTTATTGAATGGATGCTGATATGAGAAGGCCATGGTTAACGTGTAGATTTCACAAACATTTTGTTGTGTCCCACACACACATGGCAAAAAGTGGTGTTTGGCCTCTCAAACGGTCAGGAGAGCAGCTGTGTGCCCACACGGGGAGCAAACAAAGGCAGCCTGAGATCAACTAAGACAGGCTGGCTGTGCTTCTAGATTAGGGTTGCCAGACTAGAAAATTAGAAATACAGGATACTCTTAAAATCTCTCTCTATATTACTATATATATATATATATATATATATATATATATTATATATATATATATGCACATTTATACATGCCCCTTACACACCCAGACCAATATATTATACAAAAGTAGATAAGTTAAAAACATAAGGCAAGGATTTTAATGGGTTATGATGAAAACAAAAGTAAAATCATTTGAAAATTATTTAATACAAGCTAAAAAAAAATTTTGTAAAAGTGAAATCATTTGAAAATATTTATTTAATACAGACAACAGAGAAATATTATTATTATTTAACACAGGCAGTTAGAAAAAAGTGGGCCGTAGCAAGTAGTAACGACACACTTTGTTGACCCCGTATGTTGCAATGCTGATCCAGAACTGCACAGCAGTGCGGCTGGAGAGCAAAACGGTAAGAGTGTCGCCGTCCTCAGCCAGCCACAGCAACGGAACAAGTTGCAAACAGGCAGCAAACACTCGTTTCCTCGTTATATTTAGGTTATTTTCATCAAGGGAATCTGAGAAAAGAAAGTATAATTACTTACAACTAAGTACCTTAAGAAGGTAGTAAAATATATATTTTTATTACAAAATTTGAAAATGAAATAAATACAGGACATTTGGGTGTCCCTGAAAGGCCAGTACAGGATAGGGGACAAAATTATCAAATATGGGACATCTGGCAACCCTATTCTAAATCAAAGTTCAAAAAATATATTCTTGAAAGTCCAAATATGCCAAAAATGCCCAACTAGAGAATAAAGATGTAAAAAGGGCAACCAAAGAATCTTTATGAAAAAAGATTTATTTTACAAAATTGCTATGTAACAAAATAAAGCTTAACAGAACACAAGAGGCAAAATGAGTTGTCTGTAAAGACAGAGGTAATCCAAGGCAAATAAAGTCCCAGTATGAGATCCAGCAATCATAAACCAAAAACAGAACAATTCAAAATTAAAAAAAAAAAAAAAACAGTTAATCTAAAGAATACGCCGAATCAAAAAGGAGACACTTACCAACCGCCAAACACATGCAGATGTACAGCAGAGGGACTGCAATTCCCATGACCCTTTAATGGAGACTGACAGATGGCCCCGCTTCTTGGGAGACAAGAGATATGGCAGAACAAGCATCCACACATAGAAATGAAACAATTACGAAAGTAACAAAAAATAACTAATTATATAAAGTATAAACAGATCATAATAATGACATTTAAAGAATTAAAAATGGAAAATGCAAAAAGAAAATTAAATTTAGGCTGGAGGTGACTCCGGCTTACACATAACCCATTTATTATTACCTTGCAGCGATAAAAGCTTCAACCATAGATTACATTTCAACAAAGATGAATTATTTGCCTGTCTCATATCTTTTGTATAATATTAAGATCTCATATTTATTGTTAAATCATCTGCAATTTCAGCTTTTGCCTTTCCACTATTTAAAACACATTTAAGGCAAGAAGAATACACATTATTTTGGAATAAGAATTGCTTACTGCACCATAAAATTATAGCAAGTGATTTAGCATTGTTGTAATTTGAAGCTATCTTCTGTGTTGCACGCTCTGCTATCTCACAAAAGCAAATCACTGCTGCCCACATTCTGTAAATTGCACATATGCTAAAGCAATCTTAACTTCTTTTAATGAACGTCTACAAAGGAATCCGAATAAAAATATTTACCTCATTGGAAACACAGCATGCTCTGAAATCATCATTTTATGAAACCCAACTCCCCCCAAAAGTTAACTTGAAAACATCTCCCTCAGATTGAATTCCACATTATGCAAATATTATTATTCATGGAATTGTACTTTAAATATGTGCTATTTGCATATTATTATTAGCTGAAATCTTTCATCAAGTACAGTGTTAAAGAGGTCAAACTGTGCAAATAGCCAGGCTTCCATTCTTATGAAGTAGCCAGAGAGTATCTGCTAAATGTCAGTACAAGGCCAGGGTCTTAACAGAAGCAGCTGCTAGTGTTTGAGGACGGAGACCCCTGGGGATGGGTGTAGTCAGGACCCACATTCAATTATGGTCATCTGCAGAATCAAAGAAAAGCTGCAGATGCTTCAAAAGAACAGCAGCTAAACCAGGACAGAAGAACCCCATTGAGATAGTGATATGGATGGATCTAAACGTGCAACAATTCGTCACATTTTATTAAAAAGTGTTTACATCACCAGGTAGTTTCGGCAGACAGAAGTGCCCAGTGCAAGAAAGGAATTTAGGGAAGGAATGTTAAAGCTGTGGCACAAAAGGAAAATCAGTTGAGAAGACCTAAATATGATGTTATGATTGTATTTCATTGATTTATTAAAAGGCATATTAACAGGAACATAAGAAAAATAACAGAAGACCATCACAGTCCATCAAGCTCATTTGATTCATTAGTAGTTCAGTTGTTCCAAAATCTCATGTAGATATTTTCTAAATGTTGTTGAGCTTTCTGCTTCAAATACATCACTCTGGAGTTTCTCCCAGATTCCCAGGACTGTTTGTATGGAGAAGGGCTTTCTTATTAAACACACTTCCTCTTAATCGAAACTGGTCCTACCAGAAAGAAAACATCCTCTGTTCTCCAAGTATAAAATATTGCTGTTGGACTCATGATTTACATTAAAAATAAAAAATTAAAAATTAAAAAATTAAAAATAGTTTTAAGAACTTGTGTATTCCCTGTACTGTAAGTCTAAGCTACAACTTAGGAGTCAGAGGGACTCTGAATAACCTCTGTGAGAGTGTGTACATATCTATCCATCTATCTACCAATTATATAGTGCCTTACCTATCTATCCATCTATCTATTACACAAAAACTGAAGATGTTGCATGGATGCTGTGGGAGGGTGTTGCACAGCTGAGCGACGTGATGGATTGATATCCTGTGCCCTATGACTCTGTGTTGGAATAAGCACGACTGGAAAATGAATGAGTGCTTCCTTTAGAAGCAAAAGCTCCCTAATTGGAATACGTTCTTTTAAATTGCGGCATTTTAAGTAACTGAAAAATATAGAGATATGATATTAAAAGGCAATATCCCTCCCATAGTGATACGGCGGTACAAATCATATCAGAGAAATTAACTTAGCTTTCTTTAATGATGATTTACGTGGCATTACAGACGAGGAAGCCATGACAAACTTGATCAAGGTGGGATCTTGATAAATACAGTCTGCCATCTTTCGTCACAGCTTATATACTGGCTGCTCCACATGCCGGTCGTCTCTGGTCTCCAAACAAGGAAAGTAAAGGACTCAACCCCTATCTCCAAAAATACAAGAATAGCACAATGCCTACCCTTGCAGTTGTTCCCTTCATTTTTCAGACTGCTAAACTAGTGGTTTCTAAATGCAGTGCCTAGCCCCTGTGTGCCAAACTTGGCCTGCACAAGTGAATGAATCATTTAAAAGTGTTTTACAGAGACAGTGACATTAACCTTAATATTATAACACACTTATTATAACAATGAGCAAAAGCATGAATGAATGAACATGTCTATCTCATGGACGCTTCTTCTTGTTCTTCTTCATCCTTCCTTCTGTGCCTTCACATCATTGGAGCCGTAAAGACCGAAATTTTGATTACCGCTTTGTTCACTATGTGAAGTCTACACCTGTAGCTCTCAGGTAAAAACTCAAGGATTGGAAAAAGGATGGAAGGATGTTTGTTCTCTTAACCAGAGAGAGAGTCTCAGATATGAGGCGATGAACGTTGTGGTGAATTGAGACTATTAAAATACCAGTTAAAACCACAGAGTGCTATCTGTGAGGGATCTCCTTTGAACCTCTATTTGCGATTGTACACCAGTCTCTACCAAGCTACAGTGCCATCAGAAAAACTTCACACCTGTTCACTTTTTACAAATTGTTATGCTGTAGCCTCATGCTAAAATCATTTAAATTAATGTTCCCTCTTTAAACAACACTCAACACCCCAGAACAAAGTGAAAGAGGGATTTTAGAAATGTTTGCACGTTTATTAAAAATAAAAAACTGAAATATCACTTTGACACAAGTACTGAGAACTTTTACTCAGTACTCTGTTGAAGCTCCATTGGGAGAGATCAAGGCTGGAGTCTTCAAGCTTCACATACAGTACCTGCATTTGAGCATGTTCTGCCATTCTTCTCTGCAGATCCACTCAAGCTCTGTCAGGTTGGATGGAGATCATCAGGGGACAGCCATTTTCAGGTATATACAGAGATATTCAGTTGGGTTCAAGTCTGGCTGAGCCACTCAAGGACATTTTCAGAGTTGACTCTAAGCTACTCCTGGGATTTCTTTCCTTTGTGCTTACGGTCATTCTGTTGTTGGAAGGCAAGCCTTCAGCCCAGTCTGAAGACCAGAGCAAACAGGAGCAGGTTTTCATTAAAGTTATCTCTGTAGTTTGATCCATTTAACTTTCTCAACCCTATCTAGTCTCCCAGTTCCTACTACTCGAAAAAGAATCCCACAGTATGATGCTGTCAACGCCATTCTTCACCACTGGAATGGGATTGCACAAGTGATGAGAGGTGCCTGGTTTCCTCCTGATGTTAGGCTTAAAATTGAGATAAAACAGTTCAATCTTGACTTCATCAGACTAGAGATTCTTGTTTCTCATAGTCCAAAAGTCCATTAAGTGTCCTTTTGCAAACTCTAAGCAGGCTTTCATGTATTGTCTTGCCAACCTGCCATAAACCCAGATTACTTGAATGTTGCAGTGATGATTGTCCTTCTGGAAGTTTCTCCCACCACCACACAAGTGGTCTCGAGCTCAGCCAGAGTGACCACTGTGTTCTTGATCACCTATCCTACCGATGCTCTTCTGCCCTGATTGCTCAGTTTGGCCAGGTGGGAAGCTCTAGGAAGAGTTATGGTTGCTGCAAACTTCTTCCATTTAAGAATTATGGAGGTCACTGTGCTCTTGGTAACCTTCAAGGCTTCAGAATGTTTTGCAGAAAGTTTTCTCAGATCTGTGTCTCAAAAACAACCCAATTTCAAAGCTCTGTGGGCAATTCCATCTACCTCCTGGCTGTGGACCTTCTAAAGACAGGCATGTGCCTTTCCTAATCCTGTGCAATCAACTGAATTGACTTAGCCAAATTTCAAGTATCATAGAAAAGGGTTTGAATATTTGTGTCCATGTCATATTTTGTTGTTTTATTTTTTAATAAATTAACAAAAATATCTAAAATCCTGTTTTTGTTTCATCATTCCAGGGTATTGAGTGTTGTTTGATGTGAAGGAAAAATGAATTGAAATGATTTTAGCACAAGGCTGCAACATAACAAAATGTGTAAAAAGTGAAGGGGCTTGAATACTTTGTGAAGGTTCTATACTTACAGGCCTAATAATGTCTTGTCACATTTACATTATGAGTTGCTGATCTAAAAGGCCGCATGTAAACTCCACTGCTAGTTATACTTAAAGTCGTGTGGCTGCTCAAAAGCTCCTGCTAGCAAATGAATTGGGCCGACTGTGAGCGGGCAGTCGTGTCCAGATACATTCACAGCACGGCCATGGCACAGACTCAGCCGTCTGTCACCCTGATGAAAATTAAAAGGAAAAGAATAATGACGAGGCTTTAGTCACTCAAGTAAAAAACTGATTAACTTCCAGCAGGGGCTTGAACCATAAGAGCAAGCAACTGGGCAGAAAGTAATTAGGAAGAAAACGGAGAGGAAATTTCTCATACGAGATCTGCCCTGTCAGGCATTGGTTCAAGTGGGCTATTTATAGGCATCAAACACTTCTGGCCTAAAGTACATTTATGGTAAGGTAACAAAGTAGAAAAACATTGTGTCTGTACTTATATGTTTTAAGAAAATTTGTATTTTTTATATGGGTTCGCTTCCCGGGTCCTCCCTGCATGGAGTTTTCATGTTCTCCCCGTGTCTGTATAGGTTTCCTCCCACAGTCCAAAGACATGCAGGATAGGTGCATTGGTGACCCTAAATCGGTGGTGTCATCCCCTTGAACCCTCAGACTTGACGCCAGACACCAGATAAAAGTCTAATAATTATTTATTTTATGATGATAATGTGCACCAAGCACCCTACACTCCACAATACTCATACAATAATCAATAAACAATCCTCCTACTCCCAGACGAGTTGCCACCCTTCCTCCCGACTCAGCTCAGCTCAACGTCTGGGATTTCCCATAGTTATTTTATATTCCCTGACCCAGAAGTGTTTCGATCCTTCAGTCCATGTGACCTCCTATCACTTCCGGGTCAGATAAAAAGTCCTCTTCTTCATCCTGGAAGTACGTCATTCCCTCTGTCGCCTTGACTAAGATGTACTTCCGGGTTATAGGTGAATCCACAGACTCTGTGCCTTCCTGCAGCATCCCCTGGAGGTACCCATGGTATCCAGCAGGGCTGTGATGAAAAACTCCACTGTCCATGATGCCCTGCTGGAACTCGGGGCACCTCTATGTTGCATGCAAGGCTCCACCTGGCCGGGATGAAAGGCCGGCCATATCCCACAAAGGGTAAATCGAAAAGTAAAAGCAATCTGAAAATTATGCAGTAACAGCAATGGATAGAAGCTGACACAATATAACACGTTCACAATGGCTTATGGGTAGTTGGAACGCACACAGCGCAGCACTCTGCCACTGGTATAGTTGAAACCAAAGTCAAATGAACATGGATGCATGGCTGCGAGATTGCACCATTGTTGAACAACATGGCATAGTGAGATTTCTTTGGGAGTGAAACCTGATGAAATTTAGCGAAGGATGACTTTTGTTGTATGACTTTTTTATCATTATGAAAAAGGACCCTGTTAAACTGTTATTCTATTTTTGATAAGTTTCAGTCAGGTTTTAAAACAAATCATAGTACAGAAACTGCACTGGTTAAATCAGTCAGTGATTTGCTATGTCTGTTCTTGTTCTATTAGACCTGAGTGTAGCATTTGACACCATAGACTACAGCATTCTTATTGATCCCCTTAGCCAATTGGTAGGCCTCTCTGGCATGGTCTTAAATTGATTTCAGTCTTATTTAACTTGAAGAACATTTCTTTCTTCGTTGTGGTGATTGGTGTTCCATGATATTGTATACAGTGTACCACAAGGATTTTATTTTGGGCCGGCTGTTATTTTCTATCTATATGCTCCATTTAGGCTGGATTATCTCAAAATCCAAGCTGAGCTACCACAGCTATGCAGATGACACAAAGCTTTATTTGTATAAAGCGCCTGATGACCCTGATGCTCCAATGTCTGTCTTGTATTTCAGAGTGGATTAATAGCTATTTCATCAAGCTAAATAAGGAAAAATTAGAAATATCAGTTGTTAACAAAAAATTAGGTATAATTAGGTTAGAATTAGGTAGAATTTAGGTATAATTCTGGGAGTCTGAACCAAATTTTAAATCGCATATCAACCTTGTTACTATGACTGAATTTATCCATGTAAGGAATATTACAAAAGTTAACCTCTTAAAACACTGCAAAACGCTGAAAAATGAATTCATGCTTTTGATTTTAGTTGGATAGATTACTGTGATGCACTTAAGAAAGACATCAATCAGCTGCAATTAGTGCAAAATGCTGCAGCAAGAATTTTAACTAGAGAGAGAAAACTTGAGCACATCATACCAGTTCTAGCATTGTTACACTTGTTACTCATGTCATTTAGAATTGACTTTAAAATACTTCTAATGGTATATAAAACCTTAAATAAACTTACTTTTTCATGTATTTTGGGGAGCTTGTCCCCCAATAATCTAAACTGTAACCTTAGATCTTATAATGGTGGTCTGCTTATAATTTCAAGAGCCACAAGCCAAAAAGAAGTGGTGAGTTGATGTTATGCACCAAAACTCTAGAATACTTTACCAACAGAGTTTCACTAGGCTAACACTGTGGAACATTTTAAAAAAACTCCTAGAAACTATTTTTTCTTTTAATTTGGCTTTTTTTTTTACTTTTACCCATAATAATCAGGATATGTACAGAATTATTATTCTCTGTAATCTTTACTAATGTTTACCTTTCTCTGTTTTCTTTTCCGGATCTTCTGTGGTGGCCACCACTCAAAGTCCTCTACAGTCGCCTGTGATGTTTGAATAAAAGTGGATACCCCAACTTGTCACAAGACCAACTATGTTGGATCCTCTAACAGGAAGCCTAAAAAGAACCAATAAAGAACAACTTAAGATCATTGGGCGCTGGATGTTTTTTTCTACAGCTTTTTTTTTTTTCTGTCACCCTGGCCATCTGACCTTATCATTGGATTGTCATTTAGAAACTGTAAAAACAATAATATATTTCAGCACTCTATTTCACTTAACTTACTTAGGTATGTGTGCATTATTTATTTAACTTTTGTTTACTGTTTATTCATTAATTATTATTATTATTATTATTATTATTATTATCTAAATGTATTGTTTTTCTTTTGCACTTCTTTGACATGTTGTAAAGCACTTTGAGCTACACCCTTTGCATGAAACTGTGCTACAGAAATATATGTTGTTGTTGTTGAAGTTGTTGCTGTTGTTAGGAGAGTTCTAATAAAGTCCATTCCTCTGTATGGAGAGATGCAGACCACATTAATTCAACCAGTCTCACATGTAATTGTGTTTTAACCTCAGTGTCCACTGTCCCAGCACACAGGATGAACTCCGTAATGGAACATGCAAATGTTGCAGTGCCTTTAATCTATCATTGATAAAGGTAATTTAAATTGTGTTTAATGTTTAGTCACTAATTGCATAGACTCTGTTAAGTGATGCCATAATTGCTGTATAATAAGCTCTATTGCTTGTTTGAAATTGTTGAATAAATATATGAAAATTTGGATTCATTTGGACTCTAGCAGGATTTATAATTATATAAATATACAAATGAGTGCATTAACAGTTTTTAATAAATAGCTAGCTAGACAATTCAATTATACTTTACCGCAAAAACAAGCATCTAATCACAGTAATTCTCAGTAATCTGCTCTGCTTGTTTACACCGCCCAGTAGCTTTATGATCCTACTTCTTCCATTGCAGGGTGACAGGGAGTCAGAACTGATTCTGCTAACATCAGGGAGAAGTCAGGAATCAGCTCAGCATGGGATAATAACACAATGCACACACCCGCATACACACACACACATACATAGGCGGAGTGGTGGCTCTGAGGCTAGGGATCTGCACTGGCAATAGGAAGGTTGCCAGTTCGAATCCCGTAAATGCCAATAGGGACTCTGCTCTGTCGGGCCCTTAAGCAAGGCCCTTTACCTGCAATTGCTGAGAGCTTTGAGTAGTGAGAAAAGCGCTATATAAATGCAAAGAATTATTATTATTATACAATCATAAGCTGTGTCTATTTACTGTATATTGTGATCCCACCTATCACAAATATCAAGGAGAAGGATGCAGGCCTCAAAAAACAAAACAAAAAACATTCTGCTCTGACCACAGGTTCAAATAAAATGAGCAGGCCCCACAACCTTAGCGAGACCCATCCCAATCTCAAAATACAGGTCTACAGGCCCACACTGGCCTAACAGTGGGGCTAAGGACCTTCAAGTCACAGGTATCAAACGGTGTGAGAGAGATAAAAACGGCAAGAAAAACTGCCAAAGTTGAAGAAGTTCACTAAGTTAGGCCAGTCATTTTTAACATGCATCAAAGGTAAGAAAATGGAAACAATTATTAAGGAAAAGACAGTAGAACATGACTAGAAACTAGGAATGCTAATGAGCAGTCAATGTGAGTTTATACAGAGAAGGTTGTGTTTCACTAATGTGCTGGAACTCTGTGAGGAAGCAACAAAAGCATTTGATCAGGGAGGTGCTCATGATATTATTTATCTTCATTTTCAAAAAGGTTAGTGATCAAACTAAAAGAGGTGGGAATTCAAGGGGTGGTGTGGGAGGTAGAAAATATTCTCAAACACAATAAGCCAAAAGTAAAGGGGAGAGAACGTTTTCACAATTAGACAATGTTAAAAGTGCTTACCTTCAAGGAGGAATCAGTGCTGGGGCTGCAACTCTTTTTAAAAGATATTAACGATCTGGACAAGGATATAATCAACAAGCTGGTGTAGTCTGCAAATAATACCAAACTAGGTGGAAGGGCTGTGGAAGAAACCAGCATATTAATTAAAGAAAGAAACTTATGCTCTACTTCATCCTTGATAAAACCTCTTTGAGACAGAAACCAGGCAGGAGGAAACTTGTCAATTGAGTCCTTGATTTACACCTTAGCAAATGCTGAGGAGGGAGCATTCATCATAGTAGTCTGTTACAGAATGACCAGAATGGTCAGAAAAATAAGGGCATAAGTCTATTTTATAAACAACTGGGATTACATAACATTGTTGATTAATATATTTATTTACTTTAATTGGTTTGTTGACTTACACCCAAATAACTTATATACATAAAAGTATATTCTACTATACTCTTGTTCTTCTCATATCTCCTAGGTTCCGAATTTACTCTTGAAATGTCTGTGTATGTGACAACAGTCCAGTCTTGTTTGCAGGACATCTGCTGATCTCTTAATCATTTCCTTGTACATTTTGTATATTACGTCAATCATTCTCCTAATACATTCTTGTCTTTTATTTACCTAACAATTTCAACAGTTTTCTTCATGACATTTCTAGCACAAATGCTTATTTATTTCAATGTGCACTGCAAACCAAATACTTAACTATTGTTACCTCTAAATCATAGGGCAGATGATGGAAAATAAGCTACATTTTTACAGAGGGAATTGAACAACCTACAGGCTCTGGCAGATTTGTGGAAGATGACATTTAAGGTGAATAAAGGTCAAGTGTTTCACATAGAAAGTACGTTAAATACACAATGGAAGGTCTAAAACTTTGAAAGTAACCCTTATGAGAAGGATGTACAAGTCATAATGGAGTCATCTCTATCTACATTTAGACAGTATACAGAAGTGACCAAGAAGGCCACTAGATGCCATTCATCAGCCAACCTTAGTGGTTGAAAAGGATCAGGGTTCCTCACACATGTCTCCATATATATATATATATATATATATATATAGGTGCTGACCCAATGACTACTCTGTAGGCAAACATCAAGGATTCAGACTTAATGTGTGCTGCTGCAGTGAGCCATAGTCCTGAAAGAAGGAATGGCATGTGCCCATCTCAGCTGGTTCAATACAAGTAGTACTACTAAGTTTTAAGTCATCTATTGTGGCTTAGTGGAACATACAGGTACCCCTGCTACTATGGAGTTCAGGTTAACCAGACGTGTGGCGACACATTCCAGGACCGGAAGTTGTGCTGCGTACTCTGTAAGATGTGATGTGATTTTGTGGATGTCATACAGGCTGACAGTAACTACATGGTTAGTAAAAGATAGCTGGTAATCTACTGTATAACCACCCCAAGATTGTGTACTGCCTTGGGATCAGACATTGGGTGAGCACATTGTATACACCAGCTGGCTTTGATAACAAGGACCTTCAATTGATGGGGTTTCTTTTTCCAGGTTGAGATATCAGTGATACAAGCCATGATTCAAGCAGAGACACTGTGATCTTCTGTAGAGAACAACAGTTCAGTGGAGTATCATCGGCGTAGCAATGATATGAGAAACCATGGGACTGGATGAATGAGCCTAGTGTGGTGTGCACAAGGAGAAGAGGAGAGGACCCAGCACTGATTGCTGGGGCACCCCTGTGCTTGCATGGTGCACCCTTGAAATCTCTCCTCTTTGGGACACATGGTAGGATCTACCCAAGTCATATGACTCCAAATATCAGAGGGCAGTCCTAGTGATGCCCAGGCGTGAGAAGGTGGAAAGGTGAATATGGTGGTGAATGATGTCAGAGGCAGAGGAGAGATTACATGGTGGTAGCAATACCCAGCTGTAGCAAGAGGTAGTAAGCATGTAAGGATTCTTTCTTCTCTCAGGCAGTTACATGGAACTGCTGCATGGTTTAGGTGTTTAGCTTTCAAATTTGCATGCCCTATCTGTGTTTGCATGTATGTTCTTTAGCTACTCCACATTCTAAAGATCTGTATGCTTAGCTAAATGGTGACCTGTTGTCCCGCCTAGTGTTGTTTTGTATATTGCATCAATAATTGTTTGATAAGTGGATCAAACTTAAAGATGGCACTCTGTTTCATGTTGATTGTGCTATGGCTGTTATTTTACGTAAATTTTAGTTGATTTGTGATACTTGCTGCATATCTGGTGTTAGGATCGGCTCTGACTCTTTGCCACCCTGAAGAAAGAAACACCATATAGACGTACACTTCAAAAAAACGTTTGAAGAAAATCTGGTTTACATTTTTCCTCCAAGCATTTCCCTTTAAATCTATTTTTTGGGAAAATAAATTATTCATGCCATACACATTTTTTTACAATGATAGTTATTCTTATTCCTTTCTGTGACCTTGAATGAATTAAGCAAGTTAAGAAAATGGATAGACAGAAGCATAGTTACTGTCTTGAGTAAGACTTCATTGATCTGAACGTAAAGCTTTGGCTCCAGTCCACAAGATGTCACGTTTATGACTCTGTAGAGAAAACAATGTCGGAAAGCAAACAATAAATCAGCAGAGAGAGAGAGGGAATCACTGAAATAGGTAGTGACGGAAATAACTCGGGATTTTCATTCTTCCTAATTCATAAATGTTACAGTATAAATAAACAGCATTTCATAAAAGAAGTTTGTAGTACAGCTGCCTTACAGCTCTGAAGATGTGGGATCAAATTATTGCACAGTCATGTCAATATGTGTATGGAGTTTGCGTGTTCTTCAAATGTTTGTGTGGATTTTTCCAGAGCACTGAAATTCTCCCACATCTAAAAGACACTTAGTAGGTCACTAGGCTTTCTAAATTGGTTTGTCATGAGGCAATCTGCTCAACTGGACTACGCCCTGTCCACGCTAGGTGGGTGCTGTTAGGAAATGCTCTTGAAACAGCAATCAAAGGCTCAGAACATGGTTGTGTGGTTTATTTCTGGGCACCTCACTGGGACTGGGACTGCCAAGTGAGACAATGTCTTTCTTTTTAGTCATTCTGGTGTGTGTTCAGACCGTAATGTGTGTATATACTTCTATATTTATCTATTTATGTATTTACTCATTCAAAAGACCTTCTAAAAAAAAATTGTCGCTGCTCCTTCTTCACATTTTAAAGGATTTGGATTCCATCCCTTAACCTTCAATTCCTTAGACTTTTTGTGTGGCGTTTTCACATTCTTGCAGTGTCTGATTTGCTTTTCCCAATGGTATTCCAAAATCTTACACTGAATGTGTGAGTGCTCATCGCAATGTGCTAGCAGCCTTTACTATTAATTCCCCATTTTACTCACATTGTTGACAGGTGAAGTTACAGTTTTGCATGACTCTGACACGTAAAAAGCAGATTCACATAAAATACGGATTTCTTGTATGAATGATTGGCACTTGCTACTCAAACTATGGTGCTTGTTACCTACTGAAAGTAAGAAAAGAGCAGAAAGAAGTTGAATTAATGGAAAAATGTTTCACCGTGCATTTTCTGAATCTGCTTAATGGAATACCCCATTCAAACATGATATTTTTTATCTGCTACTTGTCTTGTGTAGTCTGTAGTGATGATTGGGAAACATTTTTAACTTTGTGTTTTCAATTTTTCATTTCATCTAATATTATTAACATTCAGTCACAAATTTGACATTCATTGTGGCCCTCAGGCGGCTCAAGGTTGCTAGTTCAATCCCTGACTGTGTGAGTCACTTACTGTATCTGCGAATTAGAAGACGCTAGAAATAATAAAACAATTCCATTAAGTTCTTGTGGTTTGTAAATCACTATGGATGAGAGTAGGCTAATTAATATAAATTAATACATTATTGTGTACATACACATCACACATAAAGACTTTATAATTAACTCAGTTCGGAGGATGATGGTACAATGATTAGTGCTGCTGCCTAACAGACCACAGGATGTGGCCAGGTTCAAATCCCTGCTTGCTCATGGTCTCTTTCTGGAGGTTTTACCAAGCATATATACAAGTGTAAACATGTTTTCAGAAAGGTTTGCACATTTATTAAAAATCAAAAAACGAATTTCTTATATATTTTTCGAACTTGATTGGAGTCCACCTGTGGTAAACTCAATTGATTGGACATTATTTGGAAAGACACACATCTGTGTATAGAAGGTTCCACAGTTTACACTGGATGTTAGGACAGAAACCAAGCCATGAAGTCCAAGGAACTTTTTGTAGACGTCCATGATCAAACTATGGTGAGCAAGGCCGGATTAAGACCTTTTAAGACCCTTAGCACTTAAAAGATTTTGGTGCCCCCATATATATAAGCTGCACTCACTCTCAGTGGACAACTGAACGGGACAGTCAACATGACCAAGACCAGAATGATCACATGAGCCTCAGTGGACTGTGTGGCAGTTACCAGATTGTAATTTTGTTTTATTCCCAACATTAATGTGCTACATATCATTAACCTTTATTATTACTATTTTTTATTATATACTGTATCCTCTTTAATAAAACCCCTGTGTGCATCCAGGTGTCCGTGTGTGTGCGTCTTCTCATGAAGTGCGCATGCGCGGGGCGACACGGCACGTGTTCAGTCTCTTCCTGTGCATTCCCTGTGTGTGCAGAGAGAGAGACAGACACACACACAGTCGTGAGACAGACAGACAGACACAGACACAGACACACACACACACAAACAGGTGCATGCGCGACACACACAGGCGCGCACGAGACAGACACACACACACACAGGCACGCGCGAGACAGGCACACACACAGGCGCGCGCGAGACAGACACACACACAGTTGCGCGCGAGACAGACACACACACACACAAACAGAGGTGCGCGCGAGACAGACACACACACACACAAACAGAGGTGCGCGCGAGACAGACACACACACACACAAACACAGGCGTGCACGAGACAGACACACACACAGGCGCGCGCGAGACAGACAGACACACAGTTGCGCGCGAGACAGACAGACACACACACAAACACAGTTGCGCGCGAGACAGACACACACACACAAACACAGGTGTGCACGAGACAGACACACACAGGTGCACGCGAGACACATACACACACAGGCGCGCACGAGACAGACACACACACACAAACACAGGCGTGCACAAGACAGATACACACACAGGTGCACGCGAGACACATACACACACAGGCGCGCACGAGACAGACACACACACACAGGCGCGCGCGAGACAGACAGACACACACACACAGGCGCGTGCGAGACAGGCACACACACACAAAAGCGTGCACGAGACAGACATACACACACAGGCGCGCGGGAGACAGACACACACACACACAGGCGCGTGCACGACAAACACACACACACACAGGCACATGCGAGACAGGCAGACACACACACAGGCATGCGCCAGACAGAAAGACACACACACACACAGGCGCGAGAGAGACACACACACAGGCGCACGCGTGAATTGTTGCAATGTTACTTTTCTTGATTGTTTATTAAATTACAGATTTTTGAAATGTTCATTTTTTTCCCTGTGCTTAAAACTCATTAAGAAAAAATGTTTTTAGTGAGCTGGTCGTAAGGCTATAGAGCGAATTCTTGCTATTTTTATTTTTCTCTGTTGTTCAAGGTTTTCTTAGTGTTATTCAATGTTTTTACATTTAGTTTACTATTACGCTGTGCATTCAATGGCATAATTAACTATATTTGTGCTTAAAAACTTAAAAAAATATATATTTACATACAGTTCATACGGTCTGGAATGGATTAATTGTATTTACATACAATCCTATGGGGGAAAATACTTCCATGTAACCCGATTTGGTCGTGAACCGAGGTTCCACTGTATTACTGTCAGACAAAATTACAGGCATTTTACTGAAATACAAACCAGTATTACTGCGAGAGAAAATTAAAGGCACACAATACAGTGACACATATTACAGCCACATACAAGGTCCCTTGTCATTTAATACTGACTGTTCCTACTAATGTTTATGCACTACTGTTCTAGCGCCCGTTATTGTAACGGGCTTAATGTCTATATATATATATATATATTGTCACAAAAA
>JANRMT010062837.1:89882215-89915298 GCA_026402145.1 Polypterus bichir lapradei | reverse complement strand
ATTGTCACGCATGCGCGAGTGGGAGACCGCGGACGGATCCGAAACCATTGCGCAGGACGTTTGCCGGTAGGGAATGGCGGAGTACTAACCTTTCTGCTCTTTCTTCCAGGAAAAAGGATCCTCCACCATCATAACCTGACCGCACTACGTCCACTTCCGCCCTTCCTCCGCCATCTTCCCTGACGTCAGCAGTCCCGTCATCCCTCACGCCTCCTTCCCAGCATTCCTGCACCAGTATAAAAATGGCCGCCGACCCTGTAAAGGCGTCGCGTATTGTTGAACATTTATGTTAACTGTGACTGCAGATAATCCTTTGTTTTGTTTACAGTATACGGGGCTAAAAACCCCAAACCTTTACGTTGTGTTCTGTTTATTTTTACAATATATATATATATACAGCATGTAATTTTGTCATTTAATGTGGGAACCCCTTTTTGTGGAGCCTTGTTCAGCTGCACCATTTGCAATTTTGCAACAAATGGTCCATACTAAATCCGGCAATGGAAAATTTCTGTTGTGCCCCCTTCTCTTGATGCCCTAAGCATGCGCTTACTTTACTTAATGGTTAATCCAGCCCTAATAGTGAGTCATAGGTCAAAGTAAGGAGATACAAACATTTTTAAAGCTTTGAGTGTTCCCAGAACAGTGGCTTCCTTTTTTGTGAAATGGAAGAAGTTTGAAACCACCAGGACTGTTCCTACAGTTGGCAAACTGAGTAATTGGGCAGAAAGGGCCTTGGTCAGGGAGGTGACCAAGAACCCTATGGTCATTCTAAACAGACCTTCATTTATGTTAAGTTAAATGCCCAATTGGGGCTGGGTGGTCTTTTGGTCTGAAATCCCTACAGATTTTTTTTTTCTCCAGCACAACTTTTTTTTCTGTCCACCATGGCCAACTTACTTTATCATTGGACTGACTTACAAAAATTCTATATTAAAGAACATATTTTTTCTCTTAATAATATATCTATCATATGTAAGTGTGCAGTATTTTTTTTTAATTTTAATATATTTTTCTTCGCATGTACTGTGCCTACTTCATTCACATCTTGTAAAGCACTTTAAGCTACACCCTCAGTATGAAAACATACCATAGAAATAAATGTTGGCGGTGGTGGTGGTGTTGTCTTTTTCAGAAAGACAACCATCTCAGCAGCACTCCATCAATCAGACATGATGGTAGAGCAGTCAGACAGAAGCCTCTCTTGAGTAAAAGGAAAATGACAGCCAGTTTGAATTCTGAGAGCATGAGAGAAAGAATTCTCTGAGCTGATGATGAGGCACAAATTAAACTCTTTGGGCAGAACTCCAAGCACTATGTCTATGTCTGATGAAGACCGGGCAGTACTGATTGCCTGCCTAATATCATTCCTATAGTGAAGCAAGGTGGTAGCAGCAGCAGCATGCTATAGGGATGCTTCTCAGTGGCAGGGATAGGAAGCTAGCTCAGAACTGAGGGACTGATGAATGTCACTAAATTCACAGAAGTGCTTGAAGAAAACCCACTCCAGACAAACTGGGATGATGGTTCATCTTTCAGTATGACAATGACCTGAAGCATACTGCTCAAGACAAAGCTGGAGTGACTTTGGTACGAGTCTCTGAGAGTCCTTGAGTGGACCAGCCAAAGCCCAAGACAAACCCCATAGAACATCTGTGGCAAGACCAGAAGATGGCAGTTTATAGAGGCTTCCCATCCAATCTAAAGAAGCTTGAGAGTTTTTGCCAGGAAGAATGGGATAAACTGCCCAAATTCAGGTGTGCAAAGCTTTCAGAGACTCAAAGCTAATGAATTAAGGGTCTGAATACTTCTATGAATGATAGATTTCAGTTTGTGATTTTTAATAAATTTGCTAATTTTTCTGAAAACATGATCTCACTTTGTCATTACGGGTTGCTGAATGTAGACTGATGTGCACAAACAGCAAATGTATCCATTTATAATTAAATTAAATCTACAAAACACTAAAGTATCCAGAAAGTGAAGGGGTCTGAAATTTTTCTTAACCCACTGTATTCCTTGTAAATGGACAGATCTGTTTCTTAAAATGATTTGACAAATTGTATGTTGTGCATTCTTTGTGAATCAGCAGGCCCTGGACACATTCCAGTTTGAAAACCTGGGAGACCTGAGCCATCTTAACACACTTTGGCTCCCGCCTGCCTACACCTGCTGCATTAGCGTTAAGAGATGAGAGCAGAAGAATAACAAAAACTGTCCGATGAACAGACTGCTGCAGGACCCTCTGCCACCAATCTCAAAGGGCACCCATCATTCATTCTTGTTTGTTTATTTTTTAGCTGTGCTGCCAAAGTTCCCAAAAGGACATCTTACTAAATATTACAATGTTCTGGAGCTGCCATTTTTAAAACAAAATATATCAGCATAAATGTGCAAACGTCTTCCCAAGTTGTTTAGTTCAGATTGCCCTTTTTTGTGGAATGTGAGAGGTGATCTGTGAGATCCATTACTCCCTTGCTTTGTCGACAGCTGTAGAAAGCGATACATAAAGGGGGCTTTTGATAAGCTTGTTTCACTGCTGTCACTCAATCCTAATTTACAGTAATGAGGTCACAACATGAAATCACAAACTTCTCAGTTACAGCTGTGATTCATACACTATGCCTTTGGAAGACATATTTACCACAAACTAACTCCGCGGGCGTACTGATGGGTGCTCGCCCGTCTTAACAAAGACTACTGACTTCAAAGTATCTCATAAAAAATACTTTGTGGAATTCTAGATTTTTTTTTATTTTGCAAGTACAGACATCAAGATAATGCAGGGCCAAAGCACCTGGATTGCCAACAGTAAAAGATGTCATGAGAGAGGATTAAAAAAATAAATAAAAGCATTTTAAAATACTCTTAAAAAATTTTAATTTGGCTTTTTTGTAACTACAATTTAGTTCTACCCTTACTAAATCAAGGTTGGGAGCATGTGCTTATAGTGCATGTGCACCCCCCCACACAACAAACCACCTGGACTGGGACCCAAGTGCAGCGGGTGACACCTCAGCACCACACAGGTTTTTTTACAGTGGCTGGAGTGCCGATCCTGCCAACAACCCCCAGGTTTTCCCTGTAAGTTAGAGGACCTTATTGTAGGGCTAAATATCCATAAATGATCATGCTCTTCAATGAACTTGCAGTCTTTATTAATCTACTTTTCTCTGTTTTCTTTTCTAGTACTTCTGTGGTGGCGTTCTGTGCCAACACCTCCACCTGATCAAAGTCATGTGCAGCAGCCTGCGATATCTAAATGTCTGAATGAAAGCCGATATCCAAACCTGCCACGAGTCCTGTCATACACTGGGTGTCCCAAAAGCACAGAGGTCCCAAAAATACTTCCAAAAATTGCTCCCTAAAGGGGAATTGACATCAAAACCCTGACTTAAAAACAAAAAGTTCTTTAAAGATCCATCCATCCATTATCCAACCCGCTATATCCTAACTACAGGGTCACGGGGGTCTGCTGGAGCCAATCGCAGCCAACACAGTGCGCAAGGCAGGAAAAAAACCCTGGGCAGGGTGCCAGCCCACTGTAGGGCACACACACAAACCCGCACACCAAGCACACACTAGGGACAATTTAGAATCGCCAATGCACCTAACCTTTGGACTGAGAAGCAGGATATACAGTGATGTGAAAAACTATTTGCCCCCTTCCTGATTTCTTATTCTTTTGCATGTTTGTCACACAAAATGTTTCTGATCATTAAACACATTTAACCATTAGTCAAATATAACACAAGTAAACACAAAATGCAGTTTTTAAATGATGGTTTTTATTATTTAGGGAGAAAAAAAAAATCCAAACCTACATGGCCCTGTGTGAAAAAGTATTGCCCCCTGAACCTAATAACTGGTTGGGCCACCCTTAGCAGCAATAACTGCAATCAAGCGTTTGCGATAACTTGCAATGAGTCTTTTACAGCGCTCTGGAGGAATTTTGGCCCACTCATCTTTGCAGAATTGTTGTAATTCAGCTTTATTTGAGGGTTTTCTAGCATGAACTGCCTTTTTAAAGTCATGCCATAGCATCTCAATTGGATTCAGGTCAGGACTTTGACTAGGCCACTCCAAAGTCTTCATTTTGTTTTTCTTCAGCCATTCAGAGGTGGATTTGCTGGTGTGTTTTGGGTCATTGTCCTGTTGCAGCACCCAAGATCGCTTCAGCTTGAGTTGACGAACAGATGGCCGGACATTCTCCTTCAGGATTTTTTGGTAGACAGTAGAATTCATGGTTCCATCTATCACAGCAAGCCTTCCAGGTCCTGAAGCAGCAAAGCAACCCCAGACCATCACACTACCACCACATTATTTTACTGTTGGTATGATGTTCTTTTTCTGAAATGCTGTGTTCCTTTTACACCAGATGTAACGGGACATTTGCCTTCCAAAAAGTTCAACTTTTGTCTCATCAGTCCACAAGGTATTTTCCCAAAAGTCTTGGCAATCATTGAGATGTTTCTTAGCAAAATTGAGACGAGCCCTAATGTTCTTTTTGCTTAACAGTGGTTTGCGTCTTGGAAATCTGCCATGCAGGCCGTTTTTGCCCAGTCTCTTTCTAATGGTGGAGTCGTGAACACTGACCTTAATTGAGGCAAGTGAGGCCTGCAGTTCTTTAGACGTTGTCCTGGGGTCTTTTGTGACCTCTCGGATGAGTCGTCTCTGCGCTCTTGGGGTAATTTTGGTCGGCCGGCCACTCCTGGGAAGGTTCACCACTGTTCCATGTTTTTGCCATTTGTGGATAATGGCTCTCACTGTGGCTCGCTGGAGTCCCAAAGCTTTAGAAATGGCTTTATAACCTTTACCATACTGATAGATCTCAATTACTTCTCTTCTCATTTGTTCCTGAATTTCTTTGGATCTTGGCATGATGTCTAGCTTTTGAGGTGCTTTTGGTCTACTTCTCTGTGTCAGGCAGCTCCTATTTAAGTGATTTCTTGATTGAAACAGGTGTGGCAGTAATCAGGCCTGGGGGTGGCTACGGAAATTGAACTCAGGTGTGATACACCACAGTTAGGTTATTTTTTAACAAGGGGGCAATTACTTTTTCACACAGGGCCATGTAGGTTTAGATTTTTTTTCTCCCTAAATAATAAAAACCATCATTTAAAAACTGCATTTTGTGTTTACTTGTGTTATATTTGACTAATGGTTACATGTGTTTGATGATCAGAAACATTTTGTGTGACAAACATGCAAAAGAATAAGAAATCAGGAAGGGGGCAAATAGTTTTTCACACCACTGTACATTCAGATATAACCTGGAATCTACAGTGGTTGTAGCTGTAATCCAACCGAGTGTGAAGCACAGAAAGACATAAATACAGATGATCATGATTTTCTCTGTGGAAGCGCCTAATTATCTTTCTTCCCAGCTTCCTACTCGTAAGCTGCCCAAAGGTGTAATACTACCAGGGCTGCTGGGAGCTGTAGGCCACTTAAGTAACACTGCTACATAATGAAGTGTGATTCATTACTCCAGACAACACAGTTCCACCTCCTCAGAGTCCAGTGGTGGTGAGCTTTATACCAGTCCAGACAAGGCCTGACATTGTACATGTTAGTCAAGTTAGGTTTGTGTGCAACTGAATGAATGAATGGATGGATGATTACATGAATGTGCCTTGGAATGGACCAATGGCCAATTTAGTGTTGATTCCTACCTGGCATGCATTATTTCCTAGATAAGTACTGACTTCCTGCAAACCTGAATTGATTACATGGATGGATTTTTTTTATAAAATACTATTTTTATTTCATTTTCATTTTCCACCGCTTATCTGAAGCCAGTCGGGGAGCAACAATCTTAGGAGTGAGGCCCATATGTTCCCTTTCCCAAGGCACACTTGCCAACTCATACTGTGGGATCCCAAGGCATTCCTAATCCATCTGGGAGATACAGTCCTCCCAGCAACCTCTGGGTCTTTTCCAGGGTCTCCTCCCAGCTGGTCAGGCCCATAAAACCTCCACAAGGAGACATCCGGGGGGCTCCACTCGGAGTCTCTCCCAGATGTCTGTGCTTCTCACCCTGTCTCTAAGGGAAGGCCCAGCCACCTTGTGGAAAAAGCTCATCTCGGTTGCATGCACCCACAATCTCATTCGCTACCCAAACAAAAATATTCCACCTAATCTGTATTTCTTTGTTGCATTCAAAGAAAGAAATAATCAGAAGTTTTGAGGGCACTGAGTTTGAACGCCACTTGCTGCCAAGGTTCTCTACAGTATGTATGTGTTAAATTGTTCATTCTGATCTTCTGAATGGCCTGTGTGGCTTTTTGCGTGCCATTAGAGAGGAGATAGAATGATGTCTGTCAAGGCTCTCTTTAGTGCTGAACAAATCATGAGCATCCCCTGCTGGTCAAAGGTAGGAAAAGCTTTATACTTTTTTACAGCACCTGGCTCTTTTATAAAACAACCAAATTGGAAATAAATAAATAAATTAATTAAAAACTTACATGCAGGTGTTCATATATCTTAATGTGAGCTTGGCCCACTGTCGGGAAACAAGCACAAGAGAGAACCAGCAGTTCATCCATTTACTATTTTAATAAATGACGTATCTGGAGAGCACAAGTCACCATGCAAATGTTTGCCCCCTTTGATAGTTTTTGTACATGGCTCTTAATAACAGGAGAAGGCCCCACCAAAATATAATTACAAGGATTTCACCTTCAATATAAGTAAATGCATGATGTACAGAACATTCCTATTTGGTATATAAGTCTGAAGGACAAGTACATGCTGACCTTACAAATGGACAAACAGAAGACTCTGAAACTTAAAAATGAAAACTAGGCCATAATGCATTGCTTCTGTTATTACTTTCCTTCTTGTCATAACTGCCAGGCCTTTCTCTTTCCAGTTACTTTCAAGTATAAACTAATCTTCTTTTTGCTCTTCATCTTTTCCCACTTCTATGTAGGGCTGATGTATTTGATAAGTCTATATATATATATAGAATTGTAAGAGATGTCAGTCTGTCATGCAAACTCCCGCACCACTGCCCTTTGAAACTTGATCTCAGACTCAATGGGCAGCTTCTGTTGTGACACAAGCAACATGACCCATGCATTTAAGGTGGCTTTGAGTTCATCTCACAGCCAACGAAAATGCGGCAGTGCACATCCCGTCACAGGAAATGCATGGCAGCGTGTACAGGGACACGACATTCAGTAACTTACACAAAAACTACAAGGGCACCGCATCTCTGGCATACGGACAGAAAAGATACCAGTGCACGGAAACAACACTGTGGGAGATGCAGCACCAGCCATTTCAGGTGATAGATAGATAGATAGATAGATAGATAGATAGATAGATAGATAGATAGATAGATAGATAGATAGATAGATATTTTATTAATTCCAAGGAGAAATTCACATAATCCAACAGCAGTAAACTGATACCAAAAAAATACTAAATTAAAGAGTAATAAAAATGCATGTAAAAGCAGACAATAACTTTGAGTAATGTTAGCATTTACTCCCCTGGGTGGAATTGAAGAGTCGCATAGTGTGGAGGAGAAACAATCTCCTCAGTCTGTCAGTGGAGCAGGACAGTGACAGCAGTCTGTTGCTGAAGCTGCTCCTTTGCCTGGAGATGACACTGTTTAGTGGATGCAGTGGATTCTCCATGATTGACAGGAGTTTGCTTAGTGCCCGTCGCTCTCCCACAGATGTTAAACTGTCCAGCTTTATTCCTACAATAGAGCCTGCCTTCCTAACAAGTTTGTCCAGGCGTGAGATGTCCTTCTTCTTTATGCTGCCTCCCCAGCACACCACCGCGTAGAAGAGGGCACTCGCCACAACCGTCTGGTAGAACGTCTGCAGCATCTTATTGAAGATGTTGAAGGACGCCAACCTTCTAAGAAAGTATAGTCGGCTCTGACCTTTCTTGCACAGAGCATTAGTATTGGCAGTCCAGTCCAATTTGTCATCCAGCTGCACTCCCAGGTATTTATAGGTCTGTACCCTCTGCACACAGTCTCCTCTGATGATCATGGGGTCTATGAGGGGCCTGGGCCCCTAAAATCTACACAGCGACCACCACTGACAGTGAAGCACATTCTACACACCAATGCTATGCGTGTCAACTATGGGAACTATGGGAAACATTGACAGCTACCTGCGCCAAATTACACTCTGCTTACTAAAATAAGTTATAGACACCATTTGACCACGAAAGACAACACGCATCTCGATCTCAGTTTAGTGTCTGACATGACATGAATTCAAGACACCACCATACATACCAGATGGAAAGCTCTGCCTGAACTTACACAGGAACTGCAAGAATACACACTTTACAACACATTCACAGTATCAACAACTCCATGTTTTACATCCATGAGGTGCATATGTGATCAAGTAAGGACAAAAAAAAAATTTGGACGTGAGCATCAGTAGGCTACCCAAACTATTCTATAAAATTTCACTAACTATATTTGCTGCTCAGATGCAAATCTTTATGATCATAAAATAGGTCATTAAAATAGCAATTGATGAGAAGAATTCATAATTAATTTCAGAATTACGGTATTTGAGGGTTCCTCTAGAGTGCCTCTTTCTCTTGCATGATTTGGCTCAAAAACTAATCAGCACATCGTCATCAAATAACAGGCTTAAGTTTTGACTTTGGTATTTTACTGTCCAGCTGTTTTAGCTCTACACAATCCTCAAGAAACTGTGAAACACAGACACACACACGCACGCATGCAAATACACCCATTATTACTTCGGTATCAGAGGACCCTAAAACGTTGAGATCTGTTGAAAACCAGAGATCAAAATTTTGACTAATCTAAAGCTTTTGCTCCTTCCCCATAGATGATAGGTGATGGTCGGGGGGATGCATGGCAAAAGCTACTATTATTGTTGTTATTATTATTAAATTATGAACAGAATACTGCATGAAATTTATTGAAGCAGAGATCTCTGAGGAGCCATCAAGGCAGCATCCTGTAGTTGCCACTCTCTTATATCTACTTGTGCCCGGCAGTAGACAAGGTTGTTTCCTTTATATGTCTGTCAAACACACCACCATGACTGCTCCTGTGCCTTGGGATCCATTACTTAAATTGTAAGCCTACTCTCTTTTTGTCCACGGATTGACACATTGATACTCAAATCGGCAATAAATTAAATAAAAGACATTTATGGCGAGTGTTCCTGAGCCAAATGCTCGTCTCCCTTGGACGCTGGAAGTCCTTTGGATTTACTCCAAGTCTTGCGCGTGTGTTCAATTGTTTCTGATTTTGGTGGTGTGCAGGGCAGTATCTTTTAAGAGCCCATTTACAGCAGGCTCTTACTGACCCACCGGCTGGCAGAGGTGACGTGTTTTCCATTAGCCTCGTTTGAATTCTTTCTCTAATGAATTTTAGCAAAACCCTGAGAGCACTGCAGGGGCTGATAAGTGAATCCATTGCACTGAATGGTATTATCGGTTACTATATATTACATGTATTAAAGGTTTGCTCGATTTTTAACAGTTTAAATATTTTTAGGTGAATCCTAATTTAAGTATCATGATAGCTCAGCTTATTGTACTTTATATACAGTGGATTTAGAACATATGCAGACCCCTTCCTTCACTTTCTGCACACTTTATTGTGCTGCAGATTTCATTTTAAAGGGATAAATTTGCAATTTTTTCCTATCATTCTACACTCAATAACCTATAATGTCAAAGTGAATATTTGCTTTCAGAAAGGTTTGCAAATTTATTAAAAGTTAAAATCCAAAATCTCTTGTGCCTAGAAATATTCAGACCCTTTGCTGTGGCCCTCCAAATTGTGCTCAGGTGCATCATGTCTGTCTTAATGTTCTTGAGATGTCTCTACAACTTGTGGCACACTAACTTGTTTGGACATCATTTAGAAAGGCACACATGTACCTGCATATTCACACTGCATGTCAGGACAAAAAACAAGACATGAAGCCCAAGAACCCTCTGTAAACCTCCTTGGTCAATTTGTGGTGTGGCACAGATCAGGGCAAGGGGCTCAAACTATTTCTAAAGCTTTGAGTGTTCCCAGGAGCACAGTGGCCTCAAAAATTATTTGGATCATGGATTGGTGCCAGCAGACCCCCGTGACCCTGTAGTTAGGATATAGCAGGTTGGATAATGGATGGATGGATGTTCCAAATGCTCTCCATTTGGAGATAAAAGCTCGCATTCTGGTGTGTTCCACAGCCTTATGAAAAAGCTTAATAAACCGCTCCTGACTGGTTAGTTTCAACAGCTTTCTTCCCCTCTTCTTCTCTTCTGAAATTTCCTTCGATCGAGGCGTAGCTTTTTTTCAAGAAGCCTTGTGCTGACTGCTTTACTGTTATGGTAAAGGTCAGCGTATGGTGAGGGTCAGATTCATTATGCAGGCATATTGCTGTTGGTATAAAGGAGCCCCCAAAGCGTTTCTTGACAAACCTTTGCTGAATAATTCATTGGCTATAAGTCCTCATTGTGAGTGTGACATGGAGAGGATGTGCTGCATTGTTCATAATGACACTCAGTTTTGTTTTCATTCTCTCATTCACTATGACCTCCTGGGGTCCAGAGTGTGTCCCATAACTGAGCTTGCCCATTGAATTAACTTATTGATTTGGTGGGCCTCTTTTGAGGTGATGTTATCAGACCAGTACAGTGTAGAAAAATCACAGTGGCAACCACAGAGTTATAGAAAGTTAAATGAACACAGAGTCCTAAGCAAGAAGAGCCTGTTATGCCTTTTGTTATAGAGTTCCTGTTTGAGAACCAGTCCAATCTGTCATTAATGTGGATCCCTAAGTACTTGGACCACCTCTACATCCATTCCTGGAATAGTGATCAGACATACAGGCTCTTTCGTGTGGCATAAGTCAATAAGCAGTTCTTTATTTTTGTTAGTTAAAGCGCTTCTGTAAAACCAAAATTTCCCCCTGGGGACAAATAACGTTTGATCTATCTATGGTTTACAAAAATAACTAGGGTGGCACTATGTTAATTGCAGACAGATAAAGAACTGAACCCAAATCTACCTGTGAGCAGGACTAATCAAATCCTTTGACGAACCCACTTTAGCATCAATTTAGCATTGCCAATTCACCTAACATGCATGTCTTTGCACTGTGGAAGGAAAACGGAGTATCTGAAGGAAACCCACGCAGACACAAAAAGAACATGCAAACTCCACACAGAGAGGACTTGGGACACAAACCCCGGGTTCCTTACTGTGAGGCAGAAATTGTACCTCTGTGCCACAAAAAACAGTATCACCTTCGGACAGAGGAGCAGCTTCAGCGACAGACTGCTGTCACCGTCCTGCTCCACTGACAGACTGAGGAGACCCCACACTATGCGACTCTTCAATTCCACCCGGGGGGGTAAACGTTAACATTATACAAAGTTATTGTCTGTTTTACCTGCATTGTTATCACTCTTTAATTTAATATTGTTTTTTATCAGTATGCTGCTGCTGGAGTGTGTGAATTTCCCCTTGGTATTAATAAAGTATCTAACTATTGTGACAGATTGGGGCCGCTATCGCTCCCTTGAACCCTTGTCCAAGATGCCAGACACGTGGTAAAAGTCCAATAATCGACTTTATTAATACAGCACAGTGCACAAAGCACCCTACTCTCCACAATACTCATAAATCAATAATCACTAATAAACAATCCTCCACTCCCAGACGCGTTGCCACCCTTCCACCCAGCTCAGCTCGACGCTCTGGTGTTTTGTAGTCTCTTTTATAGTCCTCGACCCGGAAGTGTTTCGCTCTCTCTGTCCATGTGACTAGGAACACTTCTGGGTCAGATACAAAGTCCTTTTTCTTCACCCCGGAAGCACGTCATTCCTCTTGTCCATGTGACTCGGACGTACTTCCGGGGCATAGGGCAAATAATCGCTGTTCCTCCCTGCAGTGTCTCCTAGCGGCCCCCATGGTATCCAGCAGGGCTTTGAATAAAGACTCCAATGTCCATGATGCCCTGCTGGCCTTCGGGGCACCTCCATGCTGCAGGGAGGGCTCTACTTGACGGCGTGGGGGTATTGGCTGGGATGAACGGCCGGCCATATATCACACTATCTATCTATCTATCAGTGTCACCCTTGATAGTTTGTTATGTGAGCTAATTAAGAAGGACCTCTTCTGCACCCCCCAGTTATTGGCTGCATTATTGAATCTAGATTTAGTAATAATTTTATACTCTAATTGTATTCTCTTTTTAAATGTTATGGTACTCCAGATATGACATTGGGATGAATCAGTACTGGATGGAATACCACTTTCCTATGCTAGGTCTTCTCATTTTAACTCAATTAATCTCCTAATTTTAGATGTCTGGCCTTTATTATAACAATTTTGAGCTCATGTTGCTTATTATAACCCCTTATAGATGAACTGCACATGCTATACAAAATAAATATGTTTGCTGTATGTTTTAAAACAAGCTGCCAGAGAGTTACACAACACTGTAACATGAAAGCTGCAGCAGCAAATAAGGAATTCATCTCCCACATCACCCGTTCAGCGAACCAAAGAGTTGAGTGTTATTTATTTATAATGTTTAATAACTGTGCTAATGGCTGCTCGCATTTTATGGGCTCATAACATTCTAATGAACAAGAGGAAGGCACTTCAGACAGTCAGGGCGTGACGGTGGTTTACAATTTGGAGACCTGAGTCTTGCTTTGTGCGTGTGCTTTGCAGAAAAGAACTATTAGGGAATTGTGGGTTTAAAAAGTTACCATGAAGGTTTGGGTTCAGTATTTTGGAATTAGGTGAACCCATCTTTAGTTTTCCATATAAACCTGAAATTGTTAATGAGATTTATGGAGCATACTGAATAATTAGGCCTAGACACTCTGACTCAAGGATCTTTATTTTTGCAGATGCTTCAAACCTGATGGCTTAGACTGATTAAGCATTTGCTCTTGTTGCTGTTGTCCCAGTAGTCCCAGTGAGAATTTTCTGAATTACGACCAATTCTTTTGTAGTGTGTCCAGTGTTTGAAGCGCACCAGCATGCATTATGTGTCTTAACTGGCTGGTATCATTTGGCAATTGCACATTCTCCAGGCATACAATTGATCCATCTTGAACCTGTGGATTCAGAAAGTACTCAGACACCTTCACCTTCTGCAAACTTTATTCTGTTTTTTTTTTGTCCATTAATCTACACTCAATAACCCTTTATAACAAAGTGAATACATGCTTTTAGAAAAGTCTGCAAATTTGTTAAAAATCAAAAATGGAAATCTCTCATTCCCAGCAGTATTCAGACCTTTTGCTGTGGCTCTTCAAGTTATGGTGAGGGGCATCCTGTTTGTTATTATTCTCTCTGAGGTGTTGAGAACTTGACTGGAGTCAAGTCACCTGTAGCAAACTGAATTGATTGGACAGATTGGAAAGGCGCACGTGTACCTGTGTATAGAAGGTCCCACAATTCGCACTGCATGTCAGCACAAAAACCAACCATGATGTCCAAAGAATTCTCTATACAGTAGAGAGATCTGTGGTGGGGCACAGATCAGAGTAAGAAGATAAAAACAATTTGTAAAGCTCTCAGTGTTCCCACAAGAACTGTGGCTTCAAAAAATGTTCTTCCTAGAATTGGCCGTCCAGTGAAAACGGAGTAATCTTGATGGTCACTCTGAAAGGACCCTTTAATTACCCTATGGTCTCTCTAACAGAGCTTCAGAAGTCCTTTGCTGAGATGGCAGAACCTGGACAACCATCTTAGAAGCACTCCATTACTCAAGCGTTTATGGTGGAATGAAGGGCCACTTTTGCTAAATGGGATTTAAAGGACTCAGACAGCCAGAAGAAAAATATTCTTTGGCCTGATGAGACAAAAATTTGATTCTTTGGGCAGAACTCCAAGCATTATGACTGGTGAAATCTAGGCACTGCTTATCAACTGCCTAATACAATCCTTACAATGCAACATGGTGGTGTAGCACCATGATATGGGGTTGCTTCTCAGTGTCAGGGATAGGGATTACTGGTCAGGATTGATGGAAGAATGAATGCTGCCACATACAGACAGGTCATGGAAGAAAACCTGCTTTCAGGACTCCCTGAGTGTTCCTAATGTAGCACCAGAAAGGCCAGAGTGAATGCTGCTACTAGATTGCAGTCCATTCATGGCTCTCAGATAAATCACCTGCCGATTCCTAATCCCACCTGTATGTATTCCCAGAATTCTATAACAGGGTTCAATAAATCAGAATCTGCATGACAGTGGGCTGAATGCTTAAATCTTGCTTCAACTGGTAAAGGGAAGCATCATTTTTCCCAAATAAGGAGCAGAAGCAGCAGGGGGCAACTGCTCGAATGACATTACGTTTTTCTCTTCTGCTCAGCTGCACATCCTCATTATAGACCCTTCTAAATTTTATTTTGGAAAGTCAGAATTCATTTTCAACCTAAATTCCATGTGGTTTCCACAAAAGTGATTTACAGCATGCTGTCATAAGCCCGGCATTCCAATGATGACAGAATGAACAGGCGGACTTGCTAGACTTGACGTCTCTATCGAGGGCTTACTTGCATGAAATCCAAACTGATACATGAACAGGACTCAAGTGCCAGTTACCTTATGCTATTTCCAGCCCAGTCGGGTGCAGCAACATGACTGACTAAACGCTTGCTGCTGAAATTTTACTGCAGCACTTTATGGACAGAGAAATGTAGGCATTAAGGAAAGACAATGTCCAAAGGATGTGGTGTTACATAGTTTGGAAAGTGCAGTAATAGTGCCCCCTAGAGGCAAAGCCCAGGACCAAACATGAGTAAACCTGAAACATAATTTGAGTTTGTTTTCTGTTTTTGAATAAAATAATGTAAGTCTACAAACTGTTGAAGTTTATCTATGTATTCATTTTCTATATACACTTTAAAGTAACAATAACAATATGTTTGAACATACTCCTCTTATCTTTGGGGGTTTCTTTCTCTGTGTAGGACAACTGGCTGAATATGGGTGAGGGTGGCTTGTGCCGGACTAATGTTGACTCCATCTCTGTACAAATTCATGTCTGGATCAATACTGGCAGTTTGTGACTTTGTAATAGACTCTAGGTTCATAAAATAACATGAAATGAATAATACAAAAGGAATCAGTGGCTTAGAACAGGAATCCTGTGTTCAGACCCCACATCTGCTTACTGACACATGTGATATTGTCTCCACTTCTGCATTAATTTTCTTCCAACTACTCAATTTCCCTTTCACATGGGTTAACCTCAAGGGAAACTCGGGCATGGGATTCTGTGCAATTACAGTTAACCACAAGTCAGACTAAGGGTGCAATGTTATCCTTTACACTTGTAAGCCTGAATAATGCTCGGGACAGTATAATGCTGCCAGTGGATAAAATAACATCACATTGCAAAAAATCAGGAATATTTCTATGTGTTTGGCCACTCTAAGGTAACTCATTAATATTCATGAGTGGGGTGGAGCCTCCAACAAAAAACACAATGGCAAATGGAAAGCTATAAAGGCAGTTTTAGAACAAACTAAAATGGAACCACTGCTTGAATTGAGAGAAAGTGATGATGATGTGAATTGGTCATCAGACATGAGCACGAAAAGTGAATCTAATGCATGATATGGTGCTGTATGACCAAACCCTTGTGATATGCCTGGTGAATTCGGTTATGTAAAGCTTCAATGTGGTGCAATAGCAGCTGCATGACAAAAATACAAAATAATGGCAATTGAGTGCAAGGACAAGCAAGTAACATATAGTGGCAGAGTAAGTAGCATATAAAAAATATAATTTTTGGGTAGAGCATTTCCTTTTGAAGGCACCTTTGTTTTTTTTTAATTATAGTTTTCTTAAAATTGAGGTCAACTTAAAAAAAATAAATCAATTAGTTATCAATTGTGCAAAACAAAACTCCAATAATGACCACTAGGAAAAAAATTCAGTGTTGTAAATAGTGTAACTGTGTGGTTGGCACAGCAGTGCCTTCTAACATTGACCATAAGAGCCAAATTCTTTAAGTTAAAGTTAAGTCAAGTTGGGGAGCATGCACTGGTACAGTGCGTTGCTGTACCCACTACACAGCGAAACAACTCGGGATCCCGGTTTGCACCCCCCAGGCAGACATGCGGTCCAGTCCCGCCCTCCGGAAATGACCCTCTATCTGCCACAGCCAGATATTACGTGGGTCACCCCTTGGTCTGGTCCAGCCACTCGGGTCCCCGACAATGAGGATCTTATGAGCTGGATCACCCTCGGGGAAACGCGCCACATGGCCGTAGTGCCGTAACTGACGCTCCCACACAATGCAGATAATGTGCCTCATTCGCGACTCCATGAGCAACCGCTCATTTGACACAAAGTCAAACCAACCCCAAGGATTTTCTGGAGAGACACAGTACCAAAGGGGTCCAGTCTTCATCTCAGGTCACTGGACGGTGTCCATGTCTCGCAACCATATAGCAAGACAGGAAGCACCAGGACTCTAAAGACTTGGACCTTCGTCCTTTTGCATAGATATCGGGAGTTGCACACACCCCTTTCCAGCAACCTCATGACCCCACCATGCTCTCCTAATCCGTCTACTGACTTCATAGGAAGAGTCACCAGAGACATGAATGTCACTGCCAAGGTAAGTAAACCTATCGACAAGGTCGACACTCTTGCCACAGACAGACACATTGCTGATGGCTGTGCCCAAGAGGTCATTAAAGGCCTGGATCTTGGTTTTTATCAGGACCCTCACAAGCCCAGACACTCAGACTCCTCACTCAGTCTCTTGAGTGCCGAAAGCAGAGCCTTCATTGACTCCGCGAAGATCACCGCATCGTCAGCAAAGTCCAGATCCGTGAATCTTTCTTCACCAACAGATGTCCCACAGCCATTGGACCCCACGACCTTGCCCAACAACCAGTCCATACAAGCATTGAACAGAGTAGGAGCAGAACACACTGATGATGAACTCGAGAATCAACTGGGAAAAACGCAGTGGTCCTGCCTACACTCTGCACAGCACTCATAGTACCAGTGTAACGGCCGGCCATGATATCCAGCAACCTCGAGGGGATCCCGCGAACCCTCAGGATGTCCCACAGGGCAGCTCGAGCAACTGAGTCGAACATTTTGCGAAAATCGACAAAGGCTGCAAAGAAACTGTCAATATTCGCGTTTGTGCTCCATGAAAACCCTCAGTGCCAGGATACGGTTGATGGTAGACTTCTTAAAAGTAAAACCAGACTGTTCTGGTCGCTGGTAGGTGAGCAAGTGATCACAGATCCTATTGAGGACAACCCTAGCAAGGACTTTAGCCAGCACCGACAGCAGTGCTATCCCCCTGTAGTTGCTGCAATCCAGGCGATCACCGTTCACTTTCCAGATAGGGACGACAAGTCCCGTTTTCCAGTCAGTTGGGATGATGCCAGTCTATGCGTCAATGCTAACAATGCTAGGATGTCAGCCTTACCACCAGCGTGAAGAAGTTCACCCCAGATATCGCAGATCCCTGCAGCCTTTCCCCCCCTCAGCTGGTTCACCACCTGTGCAATCTCAGTGATATTGGGTGGTTCACAGCTAATTGGAGAATCAGCCTCAAGGACCGTGGGCCCAGAGATATCCAACGTCCTAGCCGGAGGATCAGCTTTGAACAGCTGCTCAAAGTAGCCAGCCCAGCAGGTCACAACTGCAGTGTCATCTGTAAGGACCATTCCATCAGCTGCCTTTTTAAAATTAATAGTAAATTTACCTTAGTTTTTGCTTAGTTGAATTTAAATATAATGTAGCTTTAACAGAGATAATGGAAGATTCTATTCCACCCTCTATAGGTTAAAAGTAGTGGAATGTTCTTAGCTCTTAGATTGAAGTTAGACAGCCAGAGAAAAACATGAACTGTCAGACAGACATTAAGGGCATCAAGTTTTCTGACCATATGCACAGTATGTATGTGCAAAGAATGAGATAACAAGTACAAACCAGAAGAAATGTAACCTAGATACTTATCATAGACAAACAGTTCCCCGTTTTTTATGTGTTTATCAACCTTTTTCTCTCATTTTTTGTGTGAACGGTTTGCTTTGAATCTCATTAAAATCTTTGAAATGAAGCAACTTGGACCGAGGAGTTTTTTTGTACAACAAGTCATACTAACTTCTTTCTGGTGTCTTTCTCGTAGCTGAATTTGAACTATTTTGAACTAATTGAAACCCTCGACAAACACAATTACATTGATATTATAAAGACCACAGTAGACAATGAAGGTTACAGGTGAGCAGAGCCTGTCCCTGCTGGACACAACATGGAAAGCAAAAGTGAGTTGTACTTTTGCTTTTCTAAATCTGGCCTTTCCTGGTGCTGTTTACCAAAAATGTAATATTTTACTGTAATCTGTCAAAGACAGCCAAACATGTTGATAATTTAAAAAAATCATCAAAAAGTACATGAAGAGGTTTTAGAATGTGAAATGATTATTTAAAAAAAAAAAGGTCTTTTTTTTTAAGGTCTTAATTTATCAATGACTGGTGTGTTTTATGCTGCAGTATTGACAGGATGGTTCCATTAACTTTTTCAATGGCAGTCAGTGGCATTTTATTTATATGCTGGCTGTTTCAGTTGCCCTTAACTTGGAGTATAAATAAACAGTTTGACAAAGAGCCTGTAAATCTACAAATGTCACTTACGACACCTTTTTAGGACACAGCCTAAGATTTCACTAAAATTAACAAGCACCATTGTTTTTAACTTGATTAAAATAATAAATCAATGGAGTCTTTTGCATATTTTCACATTCATCATTTCTCTTTTAATTGAATTGCTCTGTAGCTGTTCACAGACTTGTTTGCCCAAGTGTTTCCGTCCCAGGCAGTGACTGGGGGGTTTGCACTATACTAAAAATTCAATGGACAAATCTCATACTCAAAATAATATTATTGATCTGTTTCAGCTGGCATCTTTCTAGAAAAGTGACTCAAGTTAAAGTACAAGTTCGCCGAGAAGTGTTACAGTATCTGATATTAATTGTAGTTACTGTAAGTATTATCATAGACACACAAGTAGGTGGGGTGACTACAGGACTGCAATAAACTGGGCAATACTCCTCCTTAGCATGAGAGGGCGCTGTCTGTAAAACCTCCTCCTCTATTGCCACCAGGACAGACCAGCCTTTAGAGTTCTGACAGCACATCCACCACATCTTTTTCCCAGCACAGAATATAAGGAAAAGCCACAGTGAAAGTCATGTTCACGTTGGTTCTCATGATGGGCATTTCAACTCACTTAACTACTTGATTCTTAAGCTTGAGTAAAGCGATTATAAAACTCTTGAAATGTTATGGCCAGAATATGTGGATGAAACAATTAGCTGTGCTCCTGTATTTCGGTAGTGGAAGCACTTTAATGTCAGTAATACAAAAGTGAATGACAAAGTGCATTCGAGAAGGCTATCATCCGTGGTTACAGATGTCAACATTGCCAAGGCTAACAAACTGTTGCAAGAATACAGAAGGCTCACTTTATCTGAATTTTATGCTTCACTTGGCATCTCGTTTAAACAGGCTTGACACCTTGTGACAGAGAAATTGAAAATGCTTTGAGTGTATGCCAGGTGGGTTCCCAGAAATTTCACCGAAGAGCTGGTGCAATGGCGAGAAGAAGCGTTTTTTGCTTCATGACAGTGCCTGGCCACATGTTGCCTCTGCTGCCCTGACTCAAATTGGTGGGACAGCACTGAAACGCCTGCCATATAGCCCAAATATAGCACTGTGTGATTTCTAGACATTCCCAATGCTGTAAAACTACGTGGAAAGAAGTTCTCGTCAGATGATGAAGTGAAAAAATGCCATGACTGGATCAGTAAAAGTGATGTTGCAAAACAGTCTGTTATTTGGGTTTGAATAATTTTTGAAACGTTGTAAAAAAATGCATTCAACATGAAGGATGCTACTTCGAAAAAGAAAAATGTTCCGAGCCTGTGAGGTTATCCTATTCTGAATAAAAATATCAGTATCACATTACTTTGTCAATCAACTCTCATATAAGTGTATAATTAATTACATATACATTTATAATGTATTATATATTTAATTTGATATTTCATATGCTATTGTCCTTTTTCCATACATAAAGCATGATAACACATTTAAGATGCATGATTAAAATAAGACATTTTGTTATAGAATCAGAAGTGAATGAGAATTATGAAATTCCTAATCATTAATTCACAAATCCAACAAACAAGAATTATTAGACTGATTTTTGGTTAGTGACTCACTTGAAAATTAAATGAATGAGAATCATTAGACAGATTCCCTGGTAGTGACTGTCCCTGAATCAAATGAGACGAGACTCATGAGTCAGGCGTTTCCTGCACAAGCACTTTAAATATCTACTAGCAGCAGCAAAATAGACACTAAAGATATCACACAGGACACACATGTGCTTTAGCATTCACATTTATCACCACTGAATCAATTCGTTCATCCTCATGAATTGATTCATACGAGGTGTGGCAGAAAAGTAATGAGACTAGCAACACTGCAAGCGATCTGGCAACGCTGCGCTGTTGTCCTTGATAGAGCACGTGTATCAGTACCCTCCCATAGCTCAGTGCGAGTTTCAACTCCTTCCGTTAACTATGTGATTTTTGTGACTGCTATTAGCGAAGTTTTGTTTTTGGTTGTGCGTCACGCAAAATGGAACAATTTGGAGCAACGTTGTGCCATTAAATTTTGTGTTAAGCTTGGAGAATCGGCAAGTGTGACGTTTGAAAAGTTAAAACATGCCTGTGAGGAACATTCTTTATCCTGAGCTCAAGTTTTTCGCTGGCACAAATCATTTTTGGAAGGCAGAAAACACGTTGAAGATGAACACCGTTCAGGGAGGCCTTCAACTTCGAAAACCAATGAAAACTTCGAACGTGTGAACACTCTTGTGAGATCAGACCGTCGTTTAACATTAAGAATGTTGAGTGAACAATTAAATTTGAACAGATTTACCGTTCATCAAATTTTGACTGAACATTTGCACATGCGAAAGGTCTGTGCCAAAATGGTGCCGAAAAACCTCACAATTGAGCAGAAGGACAATCGAAAAAACAAGTGTCTTGATCTTCTTGACAGAATCGCTAATGAGCAAGATTTCTTTAGTCGTGTGATCACAGGTGATGAATCATGGATTTTTGAATACGATCCTGAGACCAAGAGGCAAAGTCAGGAGTGGCACACTGCAAACTGTCCTCGACCACAGAAAGCTCGAATGAGCAAATCGAAGATCAAATCAATGCTGATTTGTTTTTTTGACAAAAGGGGAATCGTCCACAAAGAATTTGTTCCTCCAGGACAAACTGTCAACCAAGTTTTTTATAAAGACTTCCTTGAAAGGCTCAGAAAAAGGGTCATTCGCGTGAGACCAGACATTGCAGACAAATGGATGCTCCGTCATGACAACGCCCCATGTCACACTGCCCTCTCCATAACAGAATTTTTGACCTCAAAACGCATTCCTGTGGTTCCCCAGCCCCCTTATTCACCTGACCTCAGTCCATGTGACTTTTTCCTTTTTCCTAAACTGAAAAATGTCCTCAAAGGACGTCATTTCGGGACTTTAGAAAACATCCAAAAGAGTGTAACGGACATGCTGAAGACCATACCGGTTGAAGACTTCCAGCGCTGCTACCAACAGTGGGAACAACGTCTCCATCGGTGTGTAGCTGCCCAAGGGAACTACTTTGAAGGGGATAACATTGATGTTTGAAAAAAATAAAAACTTTGGTAAATAAAAAATCAGTCTCATTACTTTTCTGCCACACCTCGTATGACTCACAGGAAAGGGTTGTTAAAAAAAAATTCCTATCACTATTTGGTTCCCACCATTATGTGTTACAAATCTCTACTTTAGCAGCAACTTTGTAATGGGGATTGAAGTTTTTTTTTAGTTTATTAAATGAGAATCATAATATTTAATTTGAGTACTTTATTTAGATAAGATGTAGCTTTTAAGTGAATAAATTGTGACCAAGACTATAAGTATATTATAGAAAAGTACTTTTAATATTGTGCATTTAACCCTTGTATATATGGGACTTTCGGAAAACACTATTGCACACCTTGGGTCTTTAGTGACTTGGCATACATATACATATTTAATTAAAGGACAAAATAAAAAGGTCTGAATTCATTAAACCCGCTTTTCTTGTCATTTGTCTAATTGCACAGGATAACTTCTCTGATTTCTTTTTGCTTCTCAGACTGAATGAAACAAGAAATTATATTTGAAAAAAAAAAAAAAAAACGAATGCGCATTTCCCCTGATTTTTCACCTTCAACAGCTGCTAAACATCACTTATGGAAAGCCGAAATCAGATAGAGCCTCTTCTATCCTGCTAAATTGAGAATGAATATTCAAGGGATGTTCTACATTTTTAGTTCTCCGGATGAAGTAGAAAAAGTGCTAAGCAAATTGATCCTAACACCTTTAAAAATACGATTGTGAGTTGCATCATGTCCTGACAAGATGTCACCTGCAATTTGGCCTATGTGCAATGAGACTTTTGCAGTAATTATACATTTCTATCCCTGCTACTTTAACATTTTAATTGCAATTATAATTATAGGTGTATGTATGTGCATATATATATATATATATATATATATATATTTATTGTGAGAGATGGCCGGCAGTTTATCCCGGCCAGCACCCCCAGGCCGCTAGATGGAGTACTCCCTGAAACATGGAGGTGCCCCGAATTCCCTCAGGGCATCATGGACAATGGAGTTCGGTTTCACAGCCCTGCTGGATAACATGGGGGCCACCAGGGGATGCTGCAGGGAGACACAATTGCTTCCCTAGTCACGGAGACGGAAGAAATTAAGTACTTCCAGGCTGAAGAAAAATAAGCGTTTTCATTTGATCCGGAAGTGCTATGGAATCACATGGACTGAGGGACAGAAGCACTTCCCGGTCAAGGACTATAAAAAGGACGATGGGAAACCCAGCAGACTGAGCCAGAGTTAGGAGGAAGTGTGACGGAGCTGCTGGGAGGAGAGGAGGATTGATTATTGCAATTTTGTACTGATTATTGTTTATTATTGAGTATTGTTGAGGTGGAGGTGCTTTGTGCACACTATTGAAGAAATGAAATTCATTTTTGATATTTTTACTTGGTGTCTGAACGTGTTGTTTCTGGGTTACACGGGGCAACAGCGACCCCTACTGTCACTATATATTTTCGCAGTAGGGGGCGCTAGTGCTCCCTTGAACCCTCAGGTACCACGCCAAAACACTAGGTAAAAGTGCAATAATTCTTTTATTATAATAATAACGTGCACTAAGCACCCTCCACTCCTCACTACTCATAAACACAATAATAAATCAATAATCAACAATCCTCCACTCCAAGATGCGTTGCCCTCCTACCACCCAGCTCAGCTCATTGTCTGGGAGTTCCCATGGTCCTTTTATACTCCCTGACCCGGAGGTGTTTCTGCCCAACAGTCCACAAGTCCTTATTCCTTCCAGGTCAGGGTAAATAGTCCTTTTCTTCAACCCGGGAGCACGTTGTTTCTTCCTGTCACGTGACCGTGACGTACTCCCGGGTCATAGGGCACATAAGAGCCTACGAGCCCCCCTACAGCGACGCCTGGTGGCCCCCAAGGTATCCAGCAGGGCTGTGTACAAACACTACATAGTCCATGATACCCTGCTGGAACTCGGGGCATGTTCATGCTGTCGGGAGAGCTCCTCCTGGCAGCCTGGGGGTGAGGGCCGGAGTAAAATGCCGGCAATCCACCACAGTATATATATATATATATATATATATATATATACAGTATATATATATGTATGTGTTTATGTATATATATGTATACTTTTTTTTTTCTTTCCCCCAAACAGGACTGTTTAAAATCACACTCTTGGTTTATTGTATTAGGATTGTACTACCATACGTTATCTGCTTCTTCATGGGTATTGTTTAACATCATACCCTGGTTTATTCTTTCAGGCCTGTTCAAGATTGCTCCAATAAATTATTTCATCCTAAAAGCAGCTGGAATTCAAGGTTTGAATGTGAATAGTTATGACGATATTCCAGAAGAAGATGACATGACCGTATTTGGATAAATGTATATTGTTGTACATGAATAAATACAAGACATCCCCTGAATATAAGCTCTAGTGCATCTTTTGCAGTAAAAATTAATATAAGACCTGGTCTTATTTTTGGAGAAACACAGTATTTAATGTAATATATTCACTCATAAAATCTAACACTCCAGAGATCTTATTATCTTTGGAGGCAGAAAAAGCATTTGATATGGTTAAATGGGACTATCTATTCACCACATTGCATAAATATGGGCTTGGCCCGAACATATGTGCATGGATCAAACTACTATATACCAATCCAGAAGCTTCAGTTTGTATTAACAACATTATTTCAGATTACTTCAAACTAGAACGTGGTACTAGACAAGGACACCCCTTGTCACCACTGCTATTTGCAATCACCATTGAGCCATTGGCTGTTTACTTTCAAAATGCATCAGAGATAAAGGGGATTTTCAGAGAAGGACTTGAACAGAAGATATCACTATATGCAGATGATATAGTACTATATATATCACAACCACAAAATTCTGTGCCTGCAGCCCTAACTGCACTAGCAAAATTTCAAAAGATATCTGGACTTAAAATTTTTAACTTAATTAATTTGAATTTTCCAGTGAATTCTCTAGCAAACATTAGATTAGACACCTTCCCTTTTATTATAGAAGATCAGTTTAAATACCTAGGGGTAAACATCATAAGTAAATATAAAGCTCTTTTTCAGCAAAATGTTGCTGTCTGCTTGGAAAATCTTAAAACAAGACATGCATAGATTGTCTACCCTGCACTTTACTTTAGCAGGGAGAATTACTACTATCAAGATGAATATCCTCCCTAAGCTTCTGTTTCTATTTCAAGGCATTCTCATATACATTAACAAATCATTATTTAAGAAATTAGATTTAATCATAACTTCATTTATTTGGAATTCAAAGTATCCATGCATCCAAAAGGTGACTCTACAATGGCCTAAATCAGAAGGTGGCATGGCTCTACTTAATTGTCAGTTTTATTACTGAGTGGCAAATACACAAGCTATAAAAACCTGGACATTGACACAAATAGATGAACATGCACTAGCTTGGTCCACGATAGAAATGAAATCCTGCAGTACTTTTTTATATTCCTTGCTATGCATACCTGTAAATACAAGGTATCGTATTGCCCGTCATTCACTCAGAATATGGAACCAGTCTAGGAAGAACTTCAAGTTAGAGAATATATTATATGTTGCACCTCTACATGATAACCCCCTTTTTCCACCCTCTCAAACTTACATTTTCCAAACATTAAAACCTGTATGTGATTAAATAATTTAGAGATTTGTATATAAGTAATGTCTTTACATCTTACGAACGGTTACACTCCAAATTTAGCTTCACATCAACACAACTTTTCAACTATCTCCAAATTAGAAACTTTACTAAACTAAATCTGCCCAATTTTCCTCACCTCCCACCTATTTCTATTCCAGAAGAAATATTGATCAGTCTTAAAGATTCAGACAGCATTTCTATAATATATAAAACCATTTTAAAATCCCTTCCTTTTAAAGATCCCAGGGTACAGTGAGAGAAGGATCTCTCACACAACATTTCAGAAAAGGAGTGGAAGGCAGCCATGTACAGAATTCACTCTAGCTCCATATGCACAAAGCATTCAATTATTCACCTTAAAATCTTTTATCAACCACTATCTCTATCTCATTTAAAATTATGTAAAATGTTTCCAGGGCAAGATCCAACCTGTGAATGTTGCAATCAAGCTCCAGCCTCACTAGGCCACATGTTTGAGTGTGTACCAAATTCTGGACAAAAATATTGAAATGCCTATCAGACAGCCTTGGTGTCACAATCACTCCTAATCCATTAATGTTTGGTGTACTCCCAGATGGGCTTAAAGTGGAGAAAAACAAACAAACTGTAATTGCCTTTACTTCACTATTAGCACGTACACTTATTTTTCTCAACTGGGAGAATCCTAGCCCACCTCTTTTAAGTCAATGGGTAAAAGATGTTATATACTATTTGAAATTGGAAAAAATCAAATTCTCACTTAGAGGATCTGCTCAAACCTTTTTTTTAAAACCTGGAAGGATCTAATCAGTAATATTTTAGAGTAAGCATTTATATTGTGGAGAAGGACTTCTTTCCATCTTTAGTGCTCTCATGGGCGGGGGTTGAATTAAATTTAGTTTTGTTAAGTTTGACTTGACTGTATGGAATGTTACATACTTTTAATAAATTCAATAAAAGACAAAAAAGAAAAAAGAAAGGCAGGGGCTGAAAAGTTTGTTTTTTGTGATTGGACAATTTGCTGCTTGCCAATTGAGTCTTTTCTTGTGAAAACTGGCACCATAGTCTGAATATGCATGCAAATAACGGATTTCAGTTTTTGATTTTTAATAAATGTGTAAACATTTCTGAAAATGTTTTCATTTGTTATTATGGATTATTAAGTGTAGATTGATGGGCAAAATAGCAAATGTATTAATTTAGAAATAAATCTACAACACAATAAAGTATACAGAAAGTGAAGGGTTCTGAATACTTTCTGGATCTACTGTATATAAGCCATTAGGCCTCACTGCCAATACATAATAATACCGCATATAACTATAAATCAAATTTAGCTTCCTTTTATTTTTAAATACTTGCACTCAACTTTAAAAAAAGAAGCCCACTGTCTATCACATTCTGCCACACATGCAGCTGCATTGACATTCCACATGAACCAGGCTGCTAAACCGCAGGAGCAAAGCATTCACTTGTAAGAGCACCGAAGTGAATACAATGCCTACAACCAAAAGCAAAAGTGTACATGCAATTGAACAAGATTGATATGTAAAGGAAATGACACCAAGTACAAAGTTTGTAATCCACATGAGTGTCTTCTTGAGGTTAGTAGAGGAAATCCATGATGAATGAAGGCCTCCAAGGACATAATTACAAGCACATCTAGCTGCCGGCTCACGTCTATCCCTCTCTTGGAAGAAAACATGAAATAAATAAAAAAATCAGCATTTTACAATAATGATTTATATCCTGGAAATGTTACTTGAAGCAAAGAAAAAAAAAACTTTACACTAAGAGTAAAGGATATCCTAAAACCCATGTCTATGATGATAATAACTGATATGCTTTATACACCCCAAACAATTGAGCATATAGTTTTAGTGAGATCTATTATTTGTACCCATGCCTAAATTTGTCCGGGTTTTGTGCAGTTGCAGCCTATTCCCAGACGGGATCCTAATCTACCACAAGGCAAAATTACACATGATTTTTTGGGGTTTTGAAGACATCTCTTAGGCTACATCCACACAACTACATTTTTACAAAAATGATCTCCGTCCACACAAGAATTTTCACATTGTTTGCAAAAGCATTTTTATCCACACTAACACAACCAAAAATGCATATGACATAGACCTTCACCAACATTGAGCATGCGCCCATCAGTCAAAAAATCCTTTAAAGGATGAAATGACGTCTACCACAGGATTTTTCACAAAACTGTAATGACCGCTAAAATATTTGCCTTTTGCACACATGCAGCATTCATACTGCACAAAACGCAATTGCATACAGAGTAACAACACTACACATAGCATGGAAAGCAATTCTTTTATGTCTGCTGTGTTGGAATATGTTTTTTTTCTGTAAAGGGTGACCAATCAGGGAATGAGATGTTGTAATGAGCAAGGTCCAATCAGGGAAGGGCTACATAATAAGCATAAACAAATCAGAGTTTGTGTTTTGGAAAGTGCATGTTTTCCGCCAAACACACTGCAACTGGCATTTTCAGATGTGTACAGCTCCGGAGAACATTTTCAAAACTCTGTTTTTGGGGATTAAAAACTCTGGGGTTGGATGGATAAAAGGCGAAAGCAGAGACTAATTCCTGTGTTTTTAATGAAAATGAAGCATTGTGGGCCTATGCTTTGTCTCTTATTACTAAGTTTCTCTAGAGAAAAATCACTCAGGATCCTGTCCCACTCTGTTTAATGTCCTCACACCAAGAGGAGGGACAGTATTCCATGGTCTCTGAGTCAATAATCTGGAGCTTGTCAAGCTGAGTGATAGGACAGTGCCTTTGGTGGACTTGTAAAAAGGCTGAAAAAGGCTGCTGTCTAATCCACAGGTCTTGAAATTGATCCCCACCACTGCTGTCTCAGGGAGCACAGTAATTGTGATTGGGGCTGTAGGAGTGCCCTGTGTCATCATGACTATCATTTTATATTGTCACAGATGTAGACTTGTTGAATCTCTAATAGGAAATAATTTTATGGGTGTGCAGGGAACTGGAAGGGATATTGCTAAGTTATTGACCCATTTTCCTCTTCCAACCATAGAATTGAGGAGAAACCAATGATTATTATGAACTAAAGAGTCCCAAAACGGCCACTAGAAGGGGGAAAACTAGTAAAATCTGGCTAGCCAGGAAAAGGATAAATCTGGAATATTTATTAAAAAAAAGATTATAAAAAAATATTACACAATAGGAAGCTCCAAAGAACACAAAAAACACAAAAGTCGATGCCTTCAAAACAGACATCTCAAAGGTGAACAGGTTTCCAAAATGAAATCCAAGGAGTGGCCAAAAGACAGAACACAGGTCAAAAAAATCTAAAAAATCGCAAAAGAGTAATAGAGAGACAACATAGCTCTTAACCACCAGCATGAGTGCATTCAATGAACCCCAAGGGACTGTGGGTTTTCCTCAGCCTTTATAGGGCTGTCCCTTGCAGTGATGGGCAGGTGGCCCTGCCTCCTGTGGGACCAACCACAAAGCACAAGAAACATAACAGATGGAACATAAACATATAAAAATGAAATAATTCCCATTGTTAACATACAAAATAGACACAAATGAGACATTTAAACCTCAGCTAAGGAAGGGGGGCTCTGGCTGAAATACATCAATGTTACATCTGCTGCGCTTTCAACTACTCCACGTGTTCCCACAGACTTTTAAACCCCACTGCAACAGGACATCAACATTCTTTTGAAGGATGGAAGCTCCAAGAGACACACCAGTGGTGTCAGCTACGCGTTTTTATTTTTTTTTCATTTTTTCTTGGGAAATAGAAATTATGTGGAAAATTCCCAGCTAGGAACCCAACCCATGCACAGTGGTTCTCTCTCCTTTTATTTTTTTAACAATAGTTATAAAATCTTAGAATGAATGGAATAACAAATTATGCATTAAAGAATTATAGAGAGTTGCACACGTGCGCATAGAGAGCATCTACAAGGCTCTGATAGGGCAACATCACTGCCTTCAGCACCTGAGACATTGGAGCTTCTAATGCCTCTTTCTTTTCCACCCTCAGACTGGAGGATGAGTCCAGATATGAATTCTGACATGCCGTCCCGGTGTTGCCGGGATCTATATAAAAGAGCGATGACATCAGAAGTCAGCATTCACTAATTAGCCTGCCTCTGTGAAGGTAGAATGGTTCCAATGGTAGAAATGTTTAACTATGGTACCTTAAACCAGAAAAGAATCAGCTACTATGGACTAGAAAGGGTAACAGGTGCCTAGTAATTTTGTTTTTTCTCCTTATTTTCATCCTCATTAAATGGAGTACCTAGACGGTCTCCAACCTTTCATGAATTCCCTATCTCTTATTTTACAAGCATTACCCATCAACCTTTCTTCTCTAGTATACGGTAGATAGGTGCAGATTATTTAGTTGATCTGCCTTGACATTCTCAATTAAAATAATCCTGAAAATAAAAATTGCCTGAAGTTTCAAAGTTTTTTAAACCTTTACAACTTAACATACATTGTCTACATTTTCTTTCTTGATACTCTTTAAAAATGGAAAGAGGAAAAAAAATGTTGTGTTTAAGATAAATGAAGCTTAGCATGCTGCAAAGAGATTTGAGAAGCAGCACTAATTGGAGCCGATCAAAAGGTCACTTCATCTGTGACACTCGAGCCTCTGAAAGGAATTAATCAACAGAATAAAAAGAAAAGATCCATCAATTGTATTCCACAAAGACAGAATTGCCGCAAAAGTATTTTAATACAATCGCCCTTTGCGTGACACAGAATAATTGGGTTTGATACGCTAAATTTCAGTCGAACTCTTTCAGCAGAGGCCGTCGTTCACTTGGTGGTGTTGCCTTTGCTCCTTTTGGTTTGTTTCAGTCGCTGAACGATTGCAGAGGACTCTAATGAAATGTCAGAGCATTTGTCAAATTAGTACAAGATCTCAGCTCTTGGAGACGTGCACATTGAAAACAGACTGTTAAAGGTCCACGTCTTTAAAGACCTGCTTTATAAATGTTGTGTTTGAAAAGTGTAAAAGGGTGATTAAATAAAACACGGTGATGTAGCCGCCAATAAAGCAAAGACTGCCCTGACCTTCTTCGTTTTTTTATTGCTGCTAGAGGAACATTTATCTTGGCATGAAAATTCATCCACCCATTTTCTAGTCAGCTTAGCTGATTCTAGATCATGAAAATGATAAGAGAATAAAATGAATTTTATAATGTACACCAGATGAATTTATATATAGACGTGCTGTATTTAAATCACCAGTTTTAGCAAAGGCTTGCATGGTTGGATATTTTGAAGCGTGGTGAACATTTAAAAGGGTGGACTGAGGCACAAGGAGCCGATCAAGGTTTTACATGGAGTCACTGGTGAAGATCACATTATAACATTTGACATGGAGCAGAGGCAGGTGAAGTGGCAATGTGATACAATGGTTAAGACTCTGGCGGATTCAATCCTGCTAAAGACACTGTATGTTGGCCAGATAAATAAATGTAAATATACAGTAAGTGTCTTGTTCAGGGTCAGATCATGAATCACAGGCAGAAACTGAGCAAGTTACCTTGGGACTCTCAATCCAGGGCCTGAGTCACTACGCCACACTGCCTGAGTGTAATGTTCAACTTTAATAAGGAGCAGTCCTCTTCAAATATAACTTTAAACGTTTACAAGATAGGACTCTTAGGGGAAATATTCAGTAAATAAGGAAATGTCTTGAGCTGCCTTTGGAAATGTAATTGAAAATGGAAGTCTTTATTTCCCCAAACTTGAAGGAACTGGTTGCAGTGCACTCCAACAGTTCACTCAAACCAACTGGCTAAAAATGACAGGATAGGGATTTCATACAGTAAATTCATTTAAGTATCATTTGAATGATTTCATTTAAAACCAGTCAGCACACAGATAAATGGTACATGCTAATGTCATACCTGCACATTTGATTTAATCTAAAGGTCCCAAAATAGTTAACCTGTTAAAAGTATTTCATATTAACATTTATTTCTAAAGAGAAACTTCTCATTTGTAAATTCTTAAAATATATTTAATAATAATTATCTCACTGTACCCTTGGTTACCAGTTCAGGACAGGATACGTTGGGTACAGAATGTCTTTTCACAGGAAGGACACACCCTTATGTTAATAAAACACAAATGGATACATAAATGTTTCTTTCTGCTGCTTAGACCTAACAACTTAATCTCCATTTTCTCACCTCATATGAAGCCTTCATTGAACATTTGAGAAATGTACAACAATCCAAAGCAACAGTGCTTCTGCAGTAGGTCTGCCAGAAACAACACTTCATAGCCACATGTACGCTCCCTCCAACTCCCCAGAGATCTGAGCTCGGGTCCTAGCAGCCATTTTACCCTCTCCTTGGAGATGTGAGGAACATCTAAAGAACAACTGCTTCAGTCCTACAGACATAATTCATTACTTCAGGACACATTAAGCAATCCATTTTCTGAACTCTTTATTAATAAAACTGGTCTGCACCAAAACCTGCCTGTGTTAGAAAAACAAACAAAATAAAATCGGTGTACTCTATGGATGTGCTGAATCCATATCTGAAATTGTAATTTCTTTGCCCCTAACCATTTCCACGAGATATTGGATTCCATGTAAAACACTATTTTGAAAAGAAAATTGTTGATTTTCCAAAAATAAGTTATGTTTCATTTTATAGCATGTTTTTCATGCTGAGAGTATTCTACTAGGACATCACTAGGATGGAGAGACATTATGGTAGAAAGTGGAGCGAGTTTGTGTTAGCAGATATTTCACTGAGAGACACCTTTAAAGGATTAGAAGAGGAAAAAAATGACTACTTTTTGAAAGTAATAATTATATTTTAAACAATTATTTGTTTAATTTATACTTTGTTTAAAGTCTAAATAATTATTTTTAAAAATGTATTATGCTTGTTCTGTACAATGAAAACATTTACTTCTTTACATTTTCATACAAAGGATGTGTCTCAAAGTGCTTTACAAGATTTCAAGTTAAATTAAAATTAGATAAGAATAATAATGGATAAATAAACAAAAATAAATAACACAAATCTAGATAAGACAGATATCTAATTAAGAGAGAAGCAGAGTCATTTATTTATATATATATATATACACATATATATATATATATATACTGTATCTCTATCTATATATATATATCTATCTATATCTCTCTATATATATATATCTATATATATCTATAGGTATATCTCTCTGTCTCTCTCTCTCTCTCTCTGTATATATATATATATATATATATATATATATATATATATATATATATATACTGTATCTCTATCTATATCTATCTATATATCTCTCTATCTATCTATATATATATACACACATATGTAGTGTAGGGTTTTTAAGATGAATCCAACGATAAGGTCAGGTGGTGGCAAAGGACACAGAAAACATTTTAAATGACTCGTTTTAGTATAATTGTGGTTTTTTTTTTATTTAAACCTTCATCACTCAAAAAGTGGATGTGATAGGGTGATGTTGTTGCAAGACTTGGATTCAGCACCATCAAATCTATTATGAATCAGAAATTTGCATCACACTGTGGCTGAGGGGCACTAAATTACTGTGGCATTGTTGGAGCGCTACCCCTGACTCTGCCCTTTGTGATAGATAGATAGATAGATAGATAGATAGATAGATAGATAGATAGATAGATAGATAGATAGATAGATAGATAGATAGA
>JANRMT010062837.1:89867102-89877898 GCA_026402145.1 Polypterus bichir lapradei | reverse complement strand
ATATATATATATATATATATATATATATATATATATATAGGAAGGAGGGAAGAAAATTTGACTTCACTTTGAGTGGATAATTATGGTGCAATGGTCTTTTAAGAGGTGGACCGATTATTGTGCTCAAAAATATGATGTGAGCTGTAAGGTAGCTGTGCTAACCGCAGTGCCTCCCCAAGAAAAAAATGTATAGAATTAAATATGAGAACAGTAAACTTCCCGTAGACAGGAAGAACGAATTCACTGGGATTAACCCCCAAAGGAATCGATAGAAGGTACTCACCGCTCTTGAACCAAAATGTTGTTTGTTTTTTCTTTTTCATGATGCTTTTACTCATACACTGCTGCTACTACCAAATAAGTCCAATAATAAAGCAAATCGATCCTTCACTCTTCACATTTGCATCAACTGTACAGCACTCTGAGTAATACTATTAAAAGGACAGTCTCACATATAACACACAGGTTACATGCAAGGTCATACAAAGAGACATTACCTTTTACACACACACATATTATATACACATATATAGATACACTAGGAGGGTGTGCCCTTCCCAGCCATCTATGGGGGTCCAACCCCTGCCTTCCATAGTTCAATTTGCTCGCTATTGGTGTACAGGTTTATTCCAGCCCAGTCTAAACTCTGGCCCTGAGATTTATTTATAGTTATAGCAAATGCTAAAACTATTGGAAAATGTCGTCTATGCAAGGTAACATTCTTGCTGAAGTATCACCAGTATGTAACTTAATATGCATAAGTAATATGATTTCACCAGCATGAACACTAGTCACGATTTTGTCAGCAACTAAATATTTATGCAGTTTTACAATTTGTAAGCATGTGCCATAACATAGGCTTTATTTGTCGACTGCTAACACACAACTGAACTGCTGCTGTTCGTTGTTGAAGAGATGTATATTAGGTATTTTGTTTGACGTATGTGCATTAAATCGGTTGTATTCTCCTAATGATGATGAAAAAAAAATGATATATAGATTTATAGATTATAATATGACGTATAGTTTTGAAGAAAAATGGGAGTTCCACGAAAAATCACATGAAAGCATTGCATGATTTCACTAATCTTTTATATATATATATATATATATATATATATATAGAGAGAGAGAGAGAGAGAGAGAGAGAGAGAGAGAGAGAGAGTCTGTATACATATTGTCACACATGCGCGCATAGGAGGCAAAGTGTTTAACAGAGGGCAAGTTGTCAGCTCAGAGGTTGATGTAGTGCACTAACCTCTTTATTTCCTCCTCTGCAGATCAGGTGAAGCACAGGTAAAACAGGTATCAACTTCCTGTCCAGACCAACCCCTCTAACTGACCTCACTTCCAGCACTTTCCTACAAACATGCCTCTTCCTGCTCACCACCTATAAAAGCCCCACACCTTTCCTCCCATTCATTCAGTCTTTTGTGATTACTCGTTAATTTGCTTGCTTTCCTTGCAATATACGGGGTGGATCCCCAAATCTTTTCTGTTTTTCTTGTTATTACTATATTACTAGCTCTGTCCCCTGATGCTCCACCTGTGTAGTAGTGAGACAGGAGAAACTTTAAAAATCAATAAACAAACAGGTACCGCTAGCTAAGTGGAGGCTAGGTACGCTTCAACACATAGCGAGCGGTAGAACGACTCGAACAGAGGCTGGCACGTAAGTGAGGAGGGCCCCGCCCAGCTCCCCACTCCTGACGTCACGCTTCCCCTTCCCCTCAACCCACAGCCTCTGTCTTGGATTAACATGAATAAATCGCTGCCGCAAGCAAACTATGATACTTCGCGGGATGACAGAAGTCGCAAAATCAACCGGAATGTTCGTCCAAATTATAGAAAAAAAACGATCTAAATCCGTTAAGTAGTTCTTTCATGAAAAGTGGACAGAAATACAGATGTTGGATTTTATTGTATATATATATAAATATATATAGAGAGAGATATATACATATACATATATCTATATAATGCTGATAAAGAGAAGAGCAGATAAAGAATTGGGGTTTAATGAAAAAAAGTAAATGAGATAAGAAAATGTATTGCCTGAGCTGTGGTTCAAATTGCTATTGGGTAGCCACTGAGCAGGAGCTCTGTCACTATCTAGTGCAGGTTCCAAAATGAATAGAGACTTCTGGCTGGTGGTCAACATATATAGCAGGTCCTTCTAGAAGGGGCGGGGCTTTGGATCTGGAGCAGAAGAAGCAAGGGCAGGCATGTGCATGACAATAGGTATATACAGTCAGGTCCTTAAATATTTGGACAGAGACAACTTTTTTCTAATTTTGGTTCTGTACATTACCACAATGAATTTTAATTGAAACAATTCAGATGCAGTTGAAGTGCAGACATTCAGCTTTAATTCAGTGGGTTGAACAAAAAGATTGCATAAAAATGTGAGGCAACTAAAGCATTTCTTTAAAACAATCCCTTCATTTCAGGGTCTCAAAAGTAATTGGACAATTCACTCAAAGGCTATTTCATGGGCAGGTGTGGGCAAGTCCATCGTTATGTCTTTATCAATTAAGCAGATAAAAGGCCTGGAGTTGATTTGAGGTGTGTTGCTTGCATATGGAAGATTTTGCTGTGAACAGACAACATGCGGTCAAAGGAGCTCTGATGATCTGTTTTCTTTCATGATACAGATGGACAATGACCCAAAACATACAGCCAAAGCAACCCAGGAGTTTATTAAAGCTAAAAGAAGTGGAAAATTCTTGAATGGCCAAGTCAGTCACCTGATCTTAACCCAACTGAGCATGCATTTCACTTGTTGAAGACTCAACTTTGGACAGAAAGGCCCACAAACAAACAGCAACTGAAAGCCACTGCAGTAAAGGCCTGGCAGAGCATTAAAAAGGAGGAAACCCAGCATCTGGTGATGTCCATGAGTTCAAGACTTCAGTCTGTCATTGCCAGCAAAGTTTTCAACCAAGTATTAGAAATGAACATTTTATTTCCAGTTATTTAATTTGTCCAATTACTTTTGAGCCCCTGAAATGAAGGGATTGTTTTAAAGAAATGCTTTAGTTGCCTCACATTTTTATGCAATCTTTTTGTTCAACCCACTGAATTGAAGCCAGAAGTCTGCACTTCAACTGCATCTGAGTTGTTTCATTTAAAAATCATTGTGGTAATGTACAGAACCAAAATTAGAAAAAAGTTGTCTCTGTCCAAATTTTTATGGACCTAACTGTATTTACTAGGGCTAAAGAGGGAATTTGTGGTGTGGGTCAAAGTTCTTATTTCTGGTTGTGATCTTCTGGATTCAAAATGGAAGAGAAAAACATGAAAGAAACACCTAACTCCTTTCTACTTCTTCCTATGAAATAGGTCCCTTTAAAAGGTAGTCTGTGCTCTCACATTTGATGGTAAGTACAGATTATTACTTTGCACCAGGTGATTGATTCATTTTTTTCTGCATATGTTAATTGCAGAATGGAACCCAGTCAAGACAGGATTCCCATCTACTGTACAGTGATAAACAACAGCTCCCTTGAAACATTAAATGAATAAAGCTGGATAGAATTTAAATGGATGCATGCATATTAATTACATCTATCCTTTTTGAAATTCTTTCCATTCCAAATATTGTGGATTATTTTTAGAGGAGATGAGTCACCTGGCTTTGGTCTATTCATTCATCTCATTTTTGTGAATCGTCACCCTTGCTGAATGCAGTACATTGCTTCCTTTGGCAGGATAAAAGCTGAAATCATCTTCATTCCTATTGAAGGCTGCGTTTGAGTGCTCTGCTTTCTGAATTACATCACTCGTTGTGTCCAAATGCACATCAGTAGCTCACTGGCCCTTTTCAGTAATTAATTCAGGATGAGACAAAAATGTGTGCATGGTAGTTTCTTTATTTAAACCTGTGTGTCTCAATCTACTTACATCTGCAGTATAACTTTTATAATCTGACATAACACCATCACTTCATTGTTATGTCAGTTAGAACCCTTTAAAGTATAAATAATGCCTTCCAATGTTTCACAATTCTAGGTTTGAGTAGTTTTGACTGTATATGTGGCCTGGCAAAAAACAATCCATAGATCTTACTTACATCTTAGAGTTAGTGTATATCCATAAACATTCAGAAAGATCCCTATTTTCATTTTTTTGTATCATTTTATTCATCAAAATCTAGTTAACCAATATAGAGCAATGGGGAGACAAGGCCTGTCCAGTGCGGCTCTGGATGTAAAGCAGGAACAACCCAATCCAGATCCATCTTTTGGCTGTCCATCTGTGTTCTAACTTGTTTGTTCAGTTCAGCCCCTATTCCCAATGCACCCAACACATTTCAGAGTACACTCATTTTATTGTCCATCCAACCATTTTCCATCCTCTATATCCTACATTTTCTATTTCACGTATTCAACACTGGGTCATACAGTGTGCCTTTTCAGGGCAGTGAAAACAAACTTTGGATGGGTTGTCACTCCATCACAAAAGGTGTACCATTTTATTCCACATCCATCCAGCCATCTGTACAATCATCCATTTCAGCACCTATGATGGACATGACACCAATTACAGCAATGCATGAAGCAAAATGGAAATTAACTTTTTAATAAGGCTTTAGTCCATTGTGGTGCACACTCATCCATCCATCCATTTTTTAATTCATTTATCTGAAATAAGACAACAGGCATCCCTATCCTGGCTGAAATGGGCTCAAGGCATAAATAAACCCTGAATTGGCCACCATTCCAAGGCGATTCACCTTCATTTTACAGAACAATATAAACATGTTTGTATTTTCTAATCAATCAATTCTTTTCAAAGTTGTGGAGAGGCAGTGACTATTTCAACACTAGAGGGTGCAAGGCAGGATGTACCCCTGGAAGATATGCCCATTTTACTGTCTTAAAGTAATACTCCACCTAAAGGTTTTTACATGTTATTTACACCATTCAGTTTGTATTCAGGTCAGGTCAGGTTGGGGCGCATACACTGGTACAGTGTGTTACTGCACCCACCTCACAATGAAACAGCTTAGGATTCCAGGTGACAACCCCCCAGGCAGACACGTGGTCCAGTCCCACCCTCTGGAAATGACCATCTATCTGCCGCAGCCAGGTGTTATCTGGGCATCCCCTTGGCCTGGTCCCACCGCTCGGGTCCTCAACAATGAGGACCCTGTGAGATGGATCACCCTCAGAGAATCGCACCATAAAGGTGTACTGCAATAACTGACGCTCCCTCACAATGCAGGTAATGTACCTCATAATGGACACAGTGAGTAACCGCTTGTTAAACACAAAGTCAAACCAGTGGTACCCAAGGATTCTTCGAAGAGACACATTACCAAAGGAGTCCAGTCTTTGTCTCAGGTCACTGAACAGCGTCAATGTCTCGCAGCAAAAAGTCCATAGTGAAGGCCAAAAAAAAATCTTATTCTCATGGTTATATGGAGGACATACAGGGTGGTCCAGATCTAATTATGCAGATCCAGATCGTCTGGATGACTTTGATTTATGCGGGGACGATTCTTCATGTCGTCAGTTTGCACATTTCTCGATTTTTCGGGTGATTTTCTATGTAATAAACTCAAGTTATAGCATAATGAAAATTGCATAATTATATCTGGACCACCCTATAGTTTCTGATAGCATGAAGTCTATGGTGACCAAAGCTGGACAACAATAAATGATCTCCAAACATCCCAAAAAAAATCTTGCATTACTCGAATTGCATAATCCATACATCAAGTTGCTTAGTCATATGCTCACAATGTCCCAAACACATATTGTTAAATAAACCAGTTCCGGAAAATGCTCTCATGAAGGAAAATGGAACACACTCAGACACAAACAAGGATTTGAACTAACGACTCATTTCTCCATCTCATTCATTGCTCAGGAGTCCAGCCCAGTAACAGCTTATTCATTAGCTAACAAAAAGCAGGCACTTAGACACATGAATATCTGAAGAGTAAAACTGAAAAAAAGTGAGTAAAAACATTACTAGGAAGAGAATTTGCATTGTACTTTAGTATATCTGAGTTTCTTCAACAAGTAGGAGGTCAGTTCACAGACTGCCACTAAATAATGTCAAAGTAATTCAGTTAACAATAGGAGGCGGGTCTACAATTCAAATGCTCATTTGCATCTGAGCGTGCTTTATTTTCATTCATGAGTAGGTTTTCCGGAAGTGTTTTTTTTTTTTTTTTTTAATGATTTAGTAAATATATACAGTACGTGTGTGGTGTTGTTAGCATACAGTTGATTGACTTGACATGTGGATTACATGAATTTTTTCATGGACTTTTTGATTTTGTTCACTGTTGGTAAGCATAGATGACTATTCGATCAGAAACTCTGTTATCTCTGGTCTGCATCTAACATGAGATTAAAATTTTTTCTCTGCCATCACCAAAAACTATATATTTTTTGTGGGGGTATTCCATTAATTCTAGCTTAAATGAACAAGGCAAATTATTCTTTACACAAAATGAGTATGGCCTGATTAACATGAAATATACAGGTTAATTACCAAAGGTAAAATAAGAGAAATCAGTTCTATCCATTGGGATGTGTATTGTTAATTTGTTTTCTTTTTTCTCCTCAAGTTCGCAGATTTATTTTTATCTCTTGAGCACACTTTAGTGTGAATCTTTATTAAGAAATGGCACATAGGGGAGCGAGGACAGAACCAGGCTGTGACGCATGTGTCTGAGTAGCATGTGCTTTAATACCTACTTACAATAAATTTCAGGTCAAGTTATTTATCGGTTATATTTTAATTTCTAAATGTTTAATAGTTTTATTGTCTTGTGTTTATTGTCAAGTGCCTATCTAGTGTAGTATATACCTGTTATAATATGTTTGTTATAATATTAATTTAATGTCACTATGTCTGTGCACACTGTTATACAGGCAGACCAAGTATGGTACACAGGGGCTCAGCATTTAGAATTGCCAACCAAGCATTGGATTAGATAGCCAAAGACAGCTAGAGGATTGTATAGTCAGCCTAAAAGACAGAATAGTATACTTCTGTCCTCTGTCAGCACAAAAATCTTCTTTTCTTGTTGGGAGAATGAGAACTGCAAGTAGGCATTGTGCTATTCCTGTATTTTTGGAGGTGGAGTTGAACCTTTCCTGTCCTTGTTTGGAGACCAGAGAGGACCAGCACGCGGATAACACAGTATATAAGGATGAACCTAATGCCAATACACTTTGAAGCTGTCGGACGGAAGATGTCATTCGTTCAGAAAATCCTCTCAGCGTGGTAACAAAAAATGGCAGACTGCGTAGATCAAGACTCCCACACCTTGATAAAGTCTGTCATAAGCTTCCCGTTTGTAACCGTGTAAACCGTCAGCAAAGTAAGCTAAAGTATATCTGTTGCTCTCATGTGATGTTTGTACCGCCGTAATCACGATGGGAGGGATATCGCCTTTTCTGTCATATTTCTATATTTATCGGTTACTTAACATGCCGCAATTTCAAAAGAACACATTTCCGGAGTGCTAATGCCTCCTAAGGAAACAACACCTTGGATGGTTTATCATTCCATCACAAAAGGTGCACCATTGTATTGCACATCCTCCCATCCATCTGTACATTCATCTATTTCGGCACCTATGACATGACACCAATTATAGCAATACATGACACAGAAATGAGCTGGACTTTGGGTAGGACTTCAATTGACTGCTGATTTAATGTTATCTTTTAGAGAGTATTGTTTTAGGAACATTTCCTCAAAAAAATTAAAACACGCCACCATGATAAACAAGATGTATTAAATACATAACTCCATTTAATTTAATAAAAACACAAATAAACTTACCTGCTTTACAACTTATTACTGTTTCCATAACACTTGTGGAAAAACTCCAATATGCTTAGCACTACCAGCTGATTTAATAACCTTTACTTGCACTGCTCTATAAATAAACCTTACAGCATACATCAATACAAGCTTAATTAACTGAAGAAACATAGTTGGGCTAACAACGCTCTTGCAATGTTAAAATCCATGTGAAACATCTAATGAATTCTGCCCAGTTTGGATGGAATATACTCCTTCACTAAACAGACATGATGGGATGAACAGTGACTTATTTATAAATTCCAGAATGTGGGACTGGGGCTTCTGGGATTGTATCGTGGAGAGCTAAAGACATACCTGGAAGCATCTGGACTGTCCATTTTAGAGCTGACTGAATTACTGTCATTTCCAGGCATTGTCAGGGTGTTTGTAAGTGGGCCATTCAATGTACTGGCAACCTCTCTGGGGATGATGCCTGCCTTGTGCCCAGTGCTGCCACAATAGGTTCTGCATAGGACCATAAACTGGATTGACCAGGTTACAACTACTTATTGAACACTATTTGGGTTTTTTTTTCAAAGAACAGACCTCAAAAACAACAGTTTATTTTTACAGCTTGTTCACAGGCAGTTGAAGTGACCTCAGACAATGATTGATATTGGATATGCTTCTGATTTTATAGAGCACCTTTCCTTAGGGAAGAAAATGAATGCTCTTGTCAAGTAAAACTTGATTTGGACAAGTAGAGCAGGTGACATGGCCCACTCATACAGGGTCACAAATTTCATATGCCAACCATTTTTTTCTTTTAATAATATGATAGATAGTCAGACAGACAGATAGATGCTTATTAAATTAAATGTAGCAAACATATTGCAGCTCACTTACTGTAATTCAATTCAGATTAGGAGTACTGAAGCCAGTCCTTACAGTACATGGCACAAGATGGAAACAACAATGGACAGTGCACCAGTCCATCACAGGGTACCCCCACAAATGCTCAAACACACACCAATACTCTGGGGCCAGTTCACAGATGCTGGTTACTACAACTTGCATAATTTTTGTATGTGGGAGGAAAACGCATTCAGACACTGGTAAAACATACAAATGCCACACAGTGACTGGGAGCAGAATATGAGCCCAGAGCAGTGGAAGCAATAGCTGCACTTGTAGCCACTGTCCCCATACCAGTCCATCATGGATCAATAAATGCTTAATGAAGATACAGGTTTAATTGAAAGGAAGGATAGGGTAAAATGATGGCATACTCGTGGAGTTTGGTAGCCAGCATCATACATCAGCTGTGCAGTCTCTCTATTGACTATCAAAAGAAAAGCAGGAAACCTACATGAAGACAGAGTGATCCCATGAACTTCACAAACCAAGAGCCGTGAGGCAGCACCATTTCCTAACATAAGTGACAGGTAACTTGGGTGGCTGTGTGTTTGTTCATTTCTCCTTAGTGTTATCCAAAGCCTCTTTACAAAACATTCCACATTGCATGGCGGAATTCAACTCAAAAATCAATTGCAGTGCAGGCCTTAATACAAAGAGCCTTGCACTTGAAATTCATTGCAATTACACTCGGGTGGCAGCTTGGAGAATAAAAGGCATGCTGGGTTTTAGCTACTGCACATGGTGAACATCGATGGTCATGTGATTAATGATTTTCTGCCATGGACGATTACTAGCAGCATTCGTTTTTGAATTCTGTATTTAGCGGGGGCAGCTACTGAGACAAAGTGCTTTTCCAAACTCATTTCTCAGAAGTAAAGGGCTGTTGTTAGAATGATGGGGGCAGCTTTTAAAAGTGCATTCCTCATTTGTAATGTTTATCACCTGCTTCAGGTGGGACTCTAGACCTTCTAACCTGTATTAAGGATTGGGAGATGCAACATGATGGCACAGTGGTTTATGCTCGACCTCTTAACTATACGGACCTGAGTTCAAATCCCAGTCCAATCATGAGCTGGCTGTTTTGGCTGAGGCAGCACAGTGGCAGGGTGGTTAGCATAACAACCTATTTTCAAATCTCAGTCAAGTCTTGATCTGTGTGGTGTTTTTCTGTTTTCCCGGAGTCTACCTGAGTTTACTCCAGCTTCTGTCAACATCTCAAAGATGTGAATATAGGTCAGTGTCTGAGTATACCCTGCATCCTGATATTTATCTTGATTTTAAATAAGCATTTGATAAGGTCCCGCATGAAAGTTTGGGCATCAAACTAAAAGAAGTGGAAGTTCAGGGTGTTGCTTGTAGATATGTGCAAAATTGGCTACAACACATTAAGCTGAGGATGATGGTGTGAGGAACCTTATCAAAATTGGGTCATGTTAAGAGTGGTGTTCCTCAAGGGTCAGTGCTAAGACCGTTGCTATAAAAAAAAAATATATATATATATATTGTGACGGACAGCCGGGTCCCATGCCCGGCCGGGACGCCTCTGCTGCATACGTCCCGGGGAAGCCATCATGGACATTGCAGTACCTTCCCCGGGGCGCTTGGGGGCAGCCTCCCTGGCCGTGGATCCCTCAATCTCCCCCATGGCTCCATGGGACATGGAGTCCACCACAGCAGCCCGGTTGGGAGATGGGGTGGCCGCTAGGGGGTGCTGCGGACGACCAGCCACCACGCTGGACGGTTTATCAGCCCCACCCGGAGGTGCAATTAAGACCAGCTGGTCAGGCACGTGGAACACTTCCGGGTGGGGTATAAAAGGGCGTGCCTCCCAGCAATCAGGGCCAGAATCGGGAGGAAGAGGACGAGGTTGCCTGGGAGGAGTGGTGGAGCAGGAAAGTGTGGTTTTTGTGTGTTTTGTGCTTTGGACTGTGTTGGGCCTGTGGGACACGGGGAAGGCGTGTGCCCACGGCTGAAGAAAAATAATAAAAGCCTGTGAGTGTGAACATGTGCCTCTGCGTGGTCTGTGCCGGGTCAGGCGCTATATAGCGCCTTATCACAATATATATATATATATATATATATATATATATATATATATATATATA
>JANRMT010062837.1:89851007-89863635 GCA_026402145.1 Polypterus bichir lapradei | reverse complement strand
TATATATATATATATATATATATATATATATATATATATATACAGTATATATATATATATACAGTATATATATATATATAGTGGTAGACAACCAGGGAACTTCCCCCACCGGGACGCCTGGAGAAGGGAAGGACTGGGAGAGAGGCAATATCTTCCCCCGGGGCACAAGAGGGCAAACCTACTGGATTGCATCAGGGCCACGGATACAGAGCTTGGAAGCTCAACCCTGTGGGGGGCCGTGGCCACCAGGAAGTGCTGCCGCAACATGAACCAGGTACACCCATAGTGCTTCCGGGTTCCCACACCAGGGATATGGAGTTGGGTGGCAGAGGACGGAGCTTGTGAGAGAGGAGTGAAGTCGGCAGAAGGAAAAAGCAAAGAAAAGACTGAGCGGAGTAATTTGTGGATGATTTTTGCATTGTGTTGTACCAAGAAGAAGGTGAAAATAAATAGCGTGTGTGTTTTGGACATCTGGTTGTCTTAGTGTCTTGGCTTCTTTCACTATATATATATATATATATATATATATATATATATACACACACACACACACACACACAGTACAGTATATACACACATACACAATTGCATGAGACCAGAGTCACTAGAAGGAGGCACTGATTTTGAGGACTACCAGTGACAGAGACAGACCTCTCATAAGCATAACTATCCTTTTCCTATTTTAGTACCCTTGTGTGCTCTTTATTTTGGCCAAATTTCCCTACTTTCTCTCTGGATTAAACAAATGCCTGCTGGTTTCCTAATAGTCTTTGTGGCTCAAGGTCTGTTGATATCACTATATATATATATATATATATATATATATATATATATATATATATATATATATATATATATATATATACTGTCTTGAATGTACATCAGTAGGTCACCTTCCAGGCTCACCTAAGGTATGTAAGTATCCCCACAGAAGTCGCCTTTTTGTGTCTCCAGAGCTCCGAAAAGATGCCTAATAAGGGCAACTGACTCTGTCCCTTCTGGGCCAAGTCCTATAAAGCCAGGCATCCCTAGAAGGAGGTGTCACACTTTGAGTCAACCTAATGGGGAAAATATGTATATGGGGGAAATAGGTATACTATCGTGAATGAGGTTGGCATCGATTTGCCATCTCTAATAGCAGAGGCGCAAGAACAGCTCCATAGCTGCTTTGCTGCATCTTGTAAATAGTAAACCAAGGGCAAAGTAATTGGTTGCCCTCTACATGATCAGGCTTACTGCGTAACATGCTTGTTGTGCAATGTTTAGAACTTTTAACAGCAGGCTTTGACCTGCTCTTCCTCACACTCCTGGTGTGTCACAGTGGTGATTCTGACCTGATAGTGTTCTTCTAATCTGAGGATAGGAGTTAAGGCAGGACGATTACCATGTCGCAGCTCTTATATTGTGTGCTTTAGTGCTGAAGTAACAGCTCCTATTTTGAATGAATTTTTAAGACTGTACCTGTCTTCTCTATACAGTAATAAAGCGCTTGTATTTTCTTTGGAAATGTGGACTTGCCTTCCTGTCTCTCATGCAACTCTGGGACCCAAGCTCAACAATCCCTGTATAAAAAAAAAAAAAACAGTGCTTCTTAAACTGCAAGAAATATTTTATTTGAAAATGAGACATTAGATGTAACTTTTTTTTTTTTATAGAAGTACAGGTATGAATACAAAATGAAAATGATTTAGATGCAACTTTTTTTTCCAGCATAAAATAACGCTGTTTCTCACTTTTTTTTCATCATCTCAAAGAAAACACAAACCGTACAGTATCTGCACACGACACAACTACCCATGTGGACTTTCAGTGGAGCAGTGACTCAGAATTTGGCTATGTGTATGATATCGTGCCTACACTCTTGCTAAGCCTCACTGAGACTGCGCGAGACTGGAAATTTCGCAACAGACTGTCACTTTCTTTTGGTCTAACAAGAAAGAGACAGCCTGTTGCAGGGTTCCTGAGATTCACTAAAAGTATAGATGCAGTATGAAGTATTTTTTGCATTGTAGTATTACATTTGGTTGTCATTTTTGGTCGCAAAGATGTTTGTTATACTGAAATTTACATATAGCTAAAACGAAATCCGTTAAACATTAGTATTTTATATTATAAGGTTAGTACCCCGCCATTCCCTACCGGCAAACGTCCTTCGAAGTGGTTTCGGATCAGTCCGCGGTCTCCTAATCGCGCATGCGTGACATGACCCCCCCCCTCAGCCCAAGACCGTCTGGTCGGGCGGACCTAGCCGAGAGGTCGTGGACGCGAGAGAGGGCATCGGCGTTGGCCTGAAGGCCGCGGCGGCGATAAGTGACCGTGAACTTATAGGGCTGCAAGTCCAGGAACCACCTGGTGACTTGCGGATTCGACTCTTTGTGGAGGGACATCCACTGAAGTGCAGCGTGATCAGTCACCAGAGTGAATTCGCGACCCAACAGGTAGTAGCGGAGATAAGTCACGGCCCACTTAATGGCCAGGGCTTCCCTCTCCACCGCCGCGTACCTGGCCTCTCGGTCCAACAGTTTCCGGCTTAAGTACATCACGGGGTGTTCGACACCATCAACGCTTTGGCTCAACAAGGCGCCCAGGCCTGTGTCCAAAGCGTCGGTCTGGAGAATAAAGGGTAGCCCAAAATCAGGGGTCCGTAATACAGGTGCCGAAGTAAGGGCCTGTTTCAGGTCACTGAATGCATGTTCCGCCTTGTCGTTCCATACCACGTGCAGGGGAGCCCCCTTCTTTGTTAAGCTAGTCAAGGGTGCTGCCCTCTCGGAGAAACGGGGTACGAACCGGCGGTAGTACCCCGCCAGCCCCAAGAAAGCCTGCACCTGTCTCTTGGTATTCGGACGGGGCCATTCCAAGATGTCTTTGACTTTGGAACATTGGGGTCTCACCTGTCCTCGCCCCACAAGATAGCCTAAATACTTGGCCTCCTTTAAGCCAAAGAAACACTTACGGGGGTTAATACGGAGGCCGGCTTTAGCCAGTGTCGCGAGGACAGCAGAGAGCTGCAATAGATGCTCCTCCCAGGTGCCGGAATAGATGACGACGTCATCCAGGTAGGCGGCACTATAGAACTGGTGGGGCTTCAGCACTCTATCCACCAGACGTTGAAAGGTCGCCGGGGCCCCGTGCAGCCCAAATGGGAGGACCTTGTACTGCCAATGTCCACTAGGGGTGCTAAAGGCGGTTTTCTCTTTGGCAGATGCCGTTAAGGGAATTTGCCAGTACCCTTTTGTCATATCAAGAGTAGTCAGATACCGAGCCGCACCCAGCCGCTCGAGCAGGTCGTCAATGCGGGGCATCGGGTAGGCATCGAACTTGGAGACCTGGTTTAGACGTCTAAAGTCATTGCAGAATCTCCAGGAGCCGTCCGGCTTGGGAACGAGGACAATCGGGCTGGACCAGGGACTGTGACTTTCCTCAATAATGTCCAAGTCCAGCATTCGTTGTACCTCCAGTTCCACTTCGGCGCGTTTTGCCTCCGGGAGTCTGTAGGGCCTCTCCCGGACGACTACTCCGGGTTCCGTGACTATATCGTGGGCAATCAGCGAGGTCCGGCCTGGCGACTCGCTCACCACTTCGGGGATGGCGTAGATAGCTTGGGTTATCTCTCGCCGCTGTACGGGTGTTAGCTCGTCGCCGAGGTTAAGGGCAGTCGTGCTAGCGAATAGGGAGAGGGATCCTTCCAAGGTTTTAACAAGTTCACGTGATAGATCCTCTCGCTCGGTCGACGATTTGGTTGTTTAAATAGTTGACGAGCCCCTTTCTCTCCTTAACCTCGTATGGCCCCTGCCAGTGAGCTAGCAGCTTGGAGTGGGAGGTGGGAACGAGTACCATCACTCGGTCCCCCGGGTGGAACTCCCGGAGGACAGAGTTGCGGTTGTAACACCGAGCCTGCGCTGCCTGCGCACGAGTCACGTGGTCCTTGATGAGTGGCCTGATTTTAGTGAGTCTGTCGCGCAGTTGCGCTACATACTCCAATATATTGGAGGAGGGAAGGGCCTCAGCCTCCCAGCCTTCTTTTAGAATGTCCAAAAGTCCCCGGGGCTGTCGTCCATATAATAACTCAAAAGGGGAGAAGCCCGTAGAGGCCTGGGGTACCTCCCGGTAGGCAAAAAGCACAAGGGGCAGGAGCTGGTCCCAATTCCTGCCATCAGCGCTGACTACCTTGCGAAGCATCTGTTTAAGCGTCTGATTAAAGCGTTCTACCAGACCGTCCGTTTGGGGGTGGTAGACAGACGTCTTTAGGTGCTTTATTCTCAGTAACTTGGCAACTTCCCTGAACGTATCTGAAGTGAAGGGAGTGCCCTGGTCCGTGAGGACTTCTTTAGGGATACCCACTCTCGAAAAAAGGTTGACCAGTTCCCGTGCGATGTTTTTGGTGGTAGCGGAGCGCAGGGGAACCGCCTCTGGGTACCGGGTTGCATAATCAACCATAACCAATATATACTTGTGGCCACGGTTCGAGGGTTCCAGGGGCCCTTCTAAGTCAACCCCTATCCGGTCAAAAGGGTACATCTATCAGGGGTATCGGGACGAGAGGAGCACGGTCCCTCCTAGGAATCTGGCGAATCTGGCAGTCTGGACAGGTTTGACAGAAACGCCGGACCTCCTCGTTGATCCCGGGCCAGTAAAAGCGGAGCTTGATTCTCTCCAATGTTTTTTCGGCCCCGAGGTAGGCGCCTAGGAGGTGGGCGTGAGCTAGTTCGCATACCTCCCGCCGGAAGGTACGCGGCACTAGCAGCAATTTCCGCACCTCGCCCTCGTGAGTTGCCACCCGATACAGCAGATTATTCTCCAATACAAAGAAGGGCTCGCGTGGTATGGAACCATCAGCTTGTGAGCTGCCTGGAAGAACAATCGCATTTCTGGCAAACCGCAGGGAATCGTCATTCCACTGCTCTCTTTTAAATGAGGCGGGTGTGGAGCGAAACTGGTGTTCCATGTTGCTCAGGGGATCTAGAGAAGTGTTGGGCGGTGGTGTTCCCTGGCTCGTCCCTTCGCCGGAGGGAGGTTCCGGCTCAGAGTCCGTCGCCTGAGACACCTCCCCCATTGTGCCTGTGCCATTGTGGCCTGCCTCAGTGCATGGCGTGGAGACCGCGAGAAGGGTGCCTTGTCCCTCCATAAGCAGACCCAGTGAGGCCCCAGGAGCGGTGCGTGTCTTACCGCTTTTCCTTTGTGACCAGTCTTGTCCCAGGATTACCGGAAAGGGGGGTTCGGGCAACACCGCAACCAACAGTTTGGACAACTCCCCCCTCCAGGAAAGATAACACTCGGCGGAACGGTAAGACCTGGTCTCTCCGTGAACACAAGTGACCCGTAAATGTTTGCTTAGCCACTGTCGCGGTAAGACATAGCGGCGAGCGACAATTGTTATGTTGCTGCCGGAGTCAAAAAGAGCCACCACTGAGTGCCCGTTTACCAACACCACTCCCGTGTTCGGACTCGCCAAGGGATGCGGCGGAGTACAGTACCTTTCCGCAGAGGCCCAGGTGCAGTCCATCGGCTCCATGGGGGTGTTCAGAGGACAGGTCGGTAGCAGGTGGCCGGTCTCTCCGCACTTGTAGCAGCGCGGAGAGGCCGGCTTTTCTCGGGGTCTGGGAGGCGCTTCCGCAGCACGTCGAGAGGGCTCGGGGGTGGCCGCCCGTCCCTGCCGGTTCCCGCGAGCTTGCCTTTCTGTCCCCCCGGCTCGGAAGACCGCGAGCTGACGCTCCAGGACTTCCAGGAGTCCCGGCATGTCGGTATATGGGTGGCGCCGAACCTGCTGGGCGAGGGAGCTGGGCAGTGCATTGACCAGGCCCTCACAGGCCACCTGCTCCACGACCTTCCGGGCTTGGGGACCCTCGGGCCGTAGCCACCTCCCCATCTTACCCCAGAACTCGAAAGCCTGTGCTCGGGCCGGCTTCTCGGGGTCAAACTGCCAGCTCCGCCATTCACTTGCCTGCTGGCTCGGCGTGATGCCGTAGCGTGCCAGGATCTCCTGTTTCAGGAGCTTATAGTCCGCGGCTTCCTCCTCAGGGAGGTCATAATAGGCTCGCTGCGCGGGCCCCTTCAGGTAGGGTGCCAGAATGGACGCCCACTCGGACCGCTGCCACTCGTTCCGGGTGGCTGTCCTTTCAAAGATCCCCAAATATGATTCAATGTCGTCCGCCTCCGTCATCGGGACCAGGGACGGAGGTTTAGGACGAGGCGGGTCGGCCCTTACCCTCTCGGCTTCTGCGAGTTTTGCCTTCGCGGCCTCCAGTTCCCGGGTAGTAGTGGCCTGTGCTTGCTGCAGGGACTGGATTTGGGCGTTCATGCCCTGAAGCACGGTATTGAGGTCCTGCCTTTCAGTCATTTTCTTCTTTTTTCTATGCAGTATCCTGCCGACTACGCCACTGTAAAAAGAAGGACAAACACAGCATAAAGGGTTGGGGTTTTGGCCCCGTATACTGTAAACAAAATTCGTAGGTTATGCAGTCAAAATACATAAAGCAAAAGTCATTAAAAATGCGCGACGCCTTCACAGGTGCCGGCGGCCATTTTATACAGGAGGAGGAATGCTGGGAAGGAGGCGTGAAGGATGACGGGACTGCTGACGTCAGGAAAGATGGCGGAGGAAGGGCAGAAGTGGACGTAGTGCGGTCAGGTTACGATGGCGGAGCATCCTTTTTCCTAGAAGAAAGAGCAGAAAGGTTAGTACCCCGCCATTCCCTACCGGCAAACGTCCTTCGAAGTGGTTTCGGATCAGTCCGCGGTCTCCTACTTGCGCATGCGTGACAATATATATATATATATATATATACATATACATACATCCACATATATACACACATACATACAGTGGAACCCCGTGTTACGAGTTTAATCCGTTCCAGAACCGAGCTCGTAACCCGATCTGCTTGTAACCTGAATGAATTTCCCCCATTTAAAATAATGGAAATGAGATTAATCCGTTCCAGCCCTCCCAAAAAGTCCCCAAAATATCATAAATAATGGAAAAAAACATGTTTTTAAATAAGAAACAAACATCAAAATACTTTATTAGTAAATATAGTTAAATAAAAGATAAACCAACTTAAGAAAATGTAACCTTACTTTGGCGGCAGACGATTGCAGTTAACGGAGAGCGGCTTTGGAGGGAGGGAGGACTAGAGGACTGGCTGCATTTTCGGCACCTTCACATCAAAAACAACTAAAATTGCACTTTCTTAACTGTACGTACGTACATGAATTGTAAAAAAATAAACTTTCTAAACTTTAAACTTAGCTTAACACTTTGCTTTTTTTTTTAACACTTTTGCTTTTGCCTGCTTTTTAAAAGCTTACGGAAGTGAGCCAAGCAGGTGTCATCAAAATTTGCTGCAGAACGATTAGTTGCCACTTTTTCTGGATGTTTCTTTTCAATGAAACTTGTAACCTTCTCCCATATTCCCAGCACTTTTTTAATTTCACTTGTCGAAATTTCCTCTGTCTCGACCTCCTCCTCTCTACCGCTGATCTCTTGCAGAGCCTCTGTACGTTGCATGTACTGCAGCTCAAGCAACTCCTGTGTTGAGAGTTCCTCCTCATGTTCCTCGACAAGCTCGCTGATATCACCCATGTCAACCTGCAGACCCATCGACTTGCCGAGGGACACGATTTCATGCACTGGATCTACGTCGGGCACGTTGGTCTTGGTCTCGATCTCGGTCTCAGTATCAAGACCAAATCCTTCAAAGTCCCTCGCTGCAACTGCATCAGGCCATATCTTCTTCCATGCAGAATTCAGTGTTCTTCTGGTCACTTCTTTCCACGCCAGGTCAATCATGCGTAGGCATTGCACGATGTTAAAATGTTCTTTCCAGAACTCTCGGAGTGTTAGCTCCGTATTTTCTGTCACATCGAAGCATCGTTTGAACAGATGCTTCATGTAGAGCTTTTTGAAATTGGAAATGACCTGTTGATCCATCGGTTGCGGGATTGAAGTCGTGTTGGGTGGGAGGTAGAGGACTTTTAAGAATTGATATTCTTCCCGGATGTTGTCTTGGAGACCGGGCGGGTGGGCTGGAGCATTGTCGAGGACGAGTAACATGAGATACTTCTTCCCCGCAGGTCCAAAGCAGAGATTTACCCAGTCGATGAAGAACTGCCGCGTAACCCATGCCTTTGGATTGGCACGCCACATCACGTGCAGTTTTTCTTTAAGAATCCTGTGAGTCTTAAAGGCTCGAGGATTCTCTGAATGATAGACTAGCAGTGGCTTCACTTTAAAGTCACCACTAGCATTTGCAAACAATGTAAAGGTGAGGCGGTCCTTCATCGGCTTATGTCCTGGCATCTTCGTCTCCTCTACTGTGATGTACGTCCTACGGGGCATTTTCTTCCAAAAAAGCCCCGTCTCGTCGCAATTAAAAACTTGCTGGGGGATGTAACATTCTGCCTCGATGAGCTGCACGAAACGTGTGATGAACTCGCCAGCTGCCTTCTGGTCTGCACTTGCTGCCTCGCCATATCTTACGACAGAGTGAATGCCTGATCGCTTCTTAAATCTGTCGAACCATCCATGACTAGCCTTGAATTCTGGTTCTACTACATCCGTAGATGTGGATGGTTCTTTCTGCTTCAGGTCATTGTAAATGATGCGAGCTTTCTCGCTTATGACTGTTTCAGTAAGCGTATCTCCTGCCAACTCTTTCTCTTTTATCCACAATAACAGCAGGTTTTCCATTTCTTCGTGGATAGCCGACCTTTGTTGTGTAATTAAGGTCATGCCTTTTGCTACTTTTACACTCTTTATGGTCTCCTTTTGCTTTAGTATTGTGCATATCGTGGACGTACTGCGGTCGTAAATTTTGGGGAGTTCCATCACACACACACACCTCTCTCATGCTTTTCTATAATTTCCTGCTTCAACTCGACTGACAGCATCCTTTTCTTCTTGTTGCTGTCCTTTCCACTTCCTACCTTCTTTGAAGACATGGTTAATGCTCAATATGTATGATATGGCTCTGGGTAGAAGGGGTAGAGGTTTCCGGGTAAGAAAGGCGAAGCGGAAACTAGCGGTGACGTATCGGAGCTCGGCTCGTAAAACGGGCATGCCTCGTAAACCGGGCAGAAATTTTGCTTGGATTGCGGCTCGTAAACCGAATTACTCGTATACCGAGCTGCTCGTGAACCGGGGTTCCACTGTACATGTTTTTCCTTCAACAGTCATGCTAATGTCAGAATTTGTGTGTTTTATCACCTATACTTTGTGCACATATTGAAGCTGTTTTATGGAAAACTCAAGCACACGAGTAAATAATTGTCAGCGGTTACAATTTAAATGTATATTTGCAGTATATAATGTATCCTGAAATGCCAAATTAGAAATGAGAAGATGATGAAAAGTTATTTTTTGCTTAATATACTTTAAACAAACTGATCACAAAATTTCCTAATCAGTTTGACATTGCTGGTACCCTAGAGTGGCACATATCTTGGAAGTCCTATCAGGTTTATTTGGATTTTAAAAAACCTAAATAATAATAATAATGATAATACCTTTCATTTATATAGCATTTTTCTGGCTACTCACAGCGATTTTCATAGACATACTTAAACAAAGACAGCGTAAGCGCTTTTTTTTTTTTTTAATTAGTGGATGAGTAAGGACATAGTAGACAAAAAGTGATATAGAAGACTTCCTTCAATCTCTTTAAATAAACTGTGGACAGTTTTGTAATTCCAGTATTAATTTACAAGCAGAAGACAGGGGGCACACATTTCTACAGCATAGACCAAGCTGTGGAAATAAGTGTCTCCTCTGCTAGAAGGGATTAAGAGACACACTCGATATGAAAGCGCTATGAAAAACTGTCTGATAGGCTTATTAAAGAAACTGTGCACAATTTTAACTGCCTGGTGTTCATTTTGTAATGGACCACGGCAGATGAGGAAAGCCACAGACTGCTACAAGTTTTTAAAATACATTTGATGAGTTTTAATCTCCCATGAAAAACGGTGCTATGTGTTTTATAGGATAATTGCACCTGCTGTGAAAATGAGATTCCTGTCCAATGTACAGGGGTAAAAGGGTGGGTGTGATAGGAAATTTATTTATGTATTTATATAGAACTATATTTCATTCCAGTAGTTTTAATGACTCACATGGCGAAGGTGAAATTTGAGTTCAACAACAAAACCTTTCCCGTAGATTTTTTTCCCCTTTTTTATTCCCAGGAAAAACCACCTGTGTAAATGATTAACAGCAAGCTGTCACTTATAGCATGACAATGGATTGCTACATTTATTTTAACGAGCTGTCTTTTAAATGTCTTTGTAAAGTGTTACTGGGTGTCGAGCAATGTATTATTATTACTGATATTTTACTAAATGTTACTATACACGTTTCTTTGTTGATGAGCCCCGTTGAAGAATTTTTTGGTAATAGAACAGTAAACACGCCAAAACGACTGAAAACACAACTGACATCTGGTATTTTTCGATATCATTTTAACAAAGTTTACTGTCCGCCCTCAATCATAGAGCACCCCAGTAAAACGTCAATAGCGTTTAATATAGCTGCAGCCTTAGAACGCAGACATCAGGACATCACTGCGCGTGCATGTTTACTAACAGATATGACAGCATTTTGCACGGAGCATGCGTTAAAACAAATTGATTAAGATCAGCGATTTTCAATGGTTCACATGTTTGCCGTAAGATTTTTTAAAGCAATCTAATTAAAAACTTCTTTGAAGAAATATGACACAAAATACGTCTACGACGCATATTCTATACCATTTTATATTATTTTTATATCATTATTTTAATAATACACACACTATATGTGGACTATAAAGCAATACATGTATAATTTTGTGCATTTTAACCAGTTGACATCTCTCAACTTGTTAAAAATTTGTATATAATCAATTTATATGAACCTTTACTTGAATAATATACACTATGTTTGTATTGCGTGTGCACCTTGCTGTGTAATTATTTCAATGAACTCGTGGTATTGTCGAGCACATAGTGTTCCTATTCATACCCCACTACGCAGCGGCTGAATTTGATCACGCATTCACATGTATAATAATAATAAAATAATAATAATAATAATAATAATAATAATAATAATAGTTATTAATTCCTTACGTTTTTATAGCGCCTTTTTTACTACTCAAAGCAATTTGTAAAAATAAATAAATAAAATAACAGAAAGGAAGCCCCCCGGACACAAACCAGTGATCATTTAACTGCGAGTCAGCAATCTCACTCTTACCACCACCTCTTCCTGTTAGATAGGTGCATTATAATTTTGAGCACTACTTTTATTTTATACTGTCATAAATTATATCAAAAATGTTTTTTAAAAAGCCAATTTGAAGCAAAGAGGGTAAGTAATAACTATTTTCTTTTGTAAGTCAATCAAAAATGCTTAAGCCTAAAAAAAGATCGTCCTGTCAAAATAAGAGACTCTTTCACCTTGTTGACGTGAATCATCTTTAAATTAAATGCTGCCAATAAGGAATAATAGAAATCACCGCGCTGCTTTCTAACTTTGACGAACTAAAGTTTTATTGGGTGAAAAAATTATCGTCCGTGACAGATACACTTAATCAGTAGTGTGTGCGACCCACGGTTTGTGAGTTTGAGTGTTTGTGTTGTGTACGCATGTGTGTGTGGTTTTCTCAGTTTTACAATAAAAACAGACATCAGTTATTTGTGAAGCAGGAATATTCTGATCATTCTGGTCCCTGATCACTGATAAACATTCAGAAGAAACAGCGCTATTCCAGTGTTTTCCTCCATAACATCCTTTCAGCAAACAGGACTAAGTTCCTTGCTGAAACAGATCGCCCTTTAATGAAATGCTGCCAATACGGAATAACAGAAATCACCGGGCGGCTTTCGGTCAATGATAAACCAGCGTCTGTTGAGATGAAAGAATAGGAGGTACTGCGGTTGCTATCAATGCTTCCTGGTAACTGAGGTTTTGAGAAGAATCTGTTTTGTGGGGTGAAAAAATAATCACCCTTGACAGATTTGCTTAATCAGTAGTACGTGTGACTCACGATTTGTGAGTTTGAGTGTGTGTGTGAGCGTGTACGTGCTTGTGTGTGGTTGTGTTAGTTTTACTATAAAAACAGTTAAACATCAGTTATTTGTGAAGCGGGAATATTCTGGTCATTTTGATCCCTGATCAACATTTAAAGAAACAGAGCAACTGCAGTGTTTTCCTCCATAACATCCTTTCAGCAAACAGGACTTAGTTCCTTGCTGAAGCAGATCGCCCTTTAATGAAATGATGCCAATACGGAATAACAGCTATCACCGGGCGGCTTTCCACAAATGATAAACCAGCGTCTCATGAGGTGAAAAAATGGGACGTACTGTGGTTGCGATTAATGCTTTCTGGTAACTCTGCTTTTGAGAAGAATCTGTCATGGGTGGGAAAAGATGGAGTGAGTGAGGCGGGTACAATGAGCCGGGGCCGGACGGAGCGAGGCGAAGAGGCGGGTGTCTGTGTGAGTGTTTTAAACAATGAAAGGAAAAAAAGTGCTTTGAAATTGAGGACCCCCAACCAAGAGGGCTTACGAAACAAAACGCGACAGACAGGCATATGCTACTTGTATAAAATGTGCACAATAATTACAACAGTGTTGAAGCAATGATGAAG
>JANRMT010062837.1:89779380-89830440 GCA_026402145.1 Polypterus bichir lapradei | reverse complement strand
GTGACGCTGCCGCCAAATACACAAAACAATTACTTTCACAATCATGTTACATTATTTTTCAAATGTTTCCTTTTCTTTTTCATAACTTCTTTAACACACGACATCGCTGCGAAGTGCAGTTATTTTGCTATATATATATATATCACAGCGACACTCATAACAGTGACAAAACAATTACATTGACAATCATGTTACGTTATTTTCAAAATGTTTCCTTTTGTTTCTCTTTCCTTCTTTAACACACTACTTCTCTGCTGCCAAGCGCAGTTATTTTGCTATATATATATAGATATAGATATAGATATAGAGATATATATATATATATAGATATAGATATGTGTATATATGTATATATATTTATATGTATATGTATATATATGTATATATATATATGATGTGTATATATATGTTTATATATGTGTGTGTGTGTGAGTGTATATATATATGCCAGCAACACTCATGACAATGACAAAACAATTATATTGTCAATCATGTTACGTTATTATTAAAATGTTTCCTTTTCTTTTTACTTTTCTGCTGCCAAACGCGGGTATTTTGCTATGTGTGTATATATATATATATATATATATATATATATATATATATAGATAGATAGATAGATAGAGAGAGATGACAACAACACTCATATCAATGACAAAACAATTACATTAACAATCATGTTACGTTATTTTTAAAATATTTCCTTTTCTTTTTCATAACTTCTTTAACACACTACTTCTCTGCTGCGAAGCGCGGGTATTCTGCTAGTATATATATATATATATATAAAAAGTGCTATATAAAATAATGATATAACTTTATTTGTCCCCTTGGGGAAACTTGTCCTTTTACAGAAGCAGATCAAATAAATAAATAAATAGATAGATAGATAAATAAATATACCTATACACACAAGCATACAATGACGTCAACACATACCAGAAAGACTAAAAAAAAAAGAAAATGTATGACTTGGCAGTCCCAATCCCAGTGAGGCATTATGTAGGTGTGTTGCTGTCAGTATAAAGTAACACCTGTAATGTTTCTTGACACACTTCTGCTGAATAATTTGGCGGTCGAAAGTTCTCAGTGTTAGTGTATCAGACAGAGGTTGTGTGTCATTGTTCCTAATGGCACTCAGTATTGTTTTAATTCTCTCCTTTGCTTCTACCTCCAAGGCATCAACAGCATGCCTAATAGCTAAGCCTGTCCTTTCAATCTGCTTGTTGATGCTACTAGCCTAGCATACATGGCACTGTCCACTGTATTATTTGATTCTTTTTTCTTTAATCAATATTTGATCACAAAAAGAGAAGACATTTTCACACAAGTTTTGTTAAAATTCTGTTAGAATGATTAACCAAAAAGGGAAAACAGTAGCCTTTTAAAAAGAATTTCCTCACTGCATATGGAATTCCAACATGTGCCATTAGGACTGATGTTGAAGATATCAAGCATTCGTCCGTCTTGCAGCTTCTTAATAAAATTTATGTACCTGGAGAGCTGGGGGCCTAACATCATTTTCCTACAGACATTGTTCCAAACAATGAATGTTTATACTATGTTAATTTTATTTATACCCTTTAAAGATACAGTATGTTGTGGAAGGATATATTTGTTGAATTTAGTCTGTTGTTTTTACTTTGATGCCTTGCTCTGCCCCAGATCTACAAGATCCGAGGCACTGATCTTAATGTTTGTCTGACATGTCAAATCAAAACGGTCTTCACAATATCTAAAGTTTGTTTTTTTTATATTATATATACATACATATACACATATATATATATATATACACATACATATATACATACACATATATATATATATACACACATACATATACACATATATATACATATATACACACATAGGCAAGGCAAGGAATTGGCCCTGAATGGGATGCCAGCTCAGTGCAAAACCCATGCTCACATACACTCGCAATACTTTGAAAATTATGAAACTGGTCCTGAAAGTCATCTTAGATTTATACAATTTATCAAGCCTTGTGATTTCTAGTCATGAAAAATATTACAAAAAAGATATACCACAGAAAAAGTCAAGAAATGAGTGAATTGGGTGATACCTGAACTGTTATGTATGAGCTATAAGGAAAGGCTGGAGTAACTGAACCTTTCCAATTTAAGCAAATCAAGATTAAGAGAAGATATGACTGAAGCTTTTAAAATTATGAGAGGATTTATTGGAGTAGATTGTATTTAATTTAATTATATTATACTAGTACAGAAAAACTGGCTGAGATATGACTTTAGGAACCTCTGTTCACCAGATATGCTAGGCCTTCTGGCCCACTTTCTTTGTGCTTCTTGTTGCCTTTCTTTATCGGACATTCCAGCCCTCTTGCAGATGCTCAATGACATTATGCCTGGCCATGGACAGATGCCATATGCCGGACAATAGTCATTTTATACATACTGAAAGATTGCAGCAAAAAAGCAAATTTAAGAAAGAAAAAGATGAATAAAAAAAGTTTTAGAACACCTTAGGTTTACACAGTTTCTACTGTGGAGAAAGAGGAGACTTTGTGCAGTGGCAGTAAGAAAGCCATTTGTTAAAGGATAAAATAGAGCCTTGAAATATGAGCTGTGGACAGTAGAAACTGACACTTACTTTTTTCTACCACTGCAAAGTTGTTTTTGAAGCTGTTGGGCTGTGAGGCGCCTGTGATCACACAAGCTGGTGACCCTCAGAAACTTCTGACTGGGTGGTGACTTTGGGCCTGCCAGATCTCTTCCTATCAGAGTTTCTTCCACTTTACAATTGCCTTTGGATTGTGTAGGACATAACCGTACTCACTGACATTTTAGATTTTTTTTTTAAATTTCTCCAAATGAAAGGTCTACACTTCTAAGGATATTGATGCTCTGTCTCATTTCATTAGTTAATTACCATATTCTTGCCATTATTACTGGAATTTTCAACTGTCTAGAGGGTGTAGTAACACAGTCTGTTCTAACTCTGCTTTAAGACAAACAGTCGGTTTATAAGTAATCAGTAGAAGTTGGGACACCTGTGCAATTTTTTTGCTTCAACTTGCAAAGCTTAATTTACTTTAATTTCTGAAAAACATCTGTAGGCTGTACCTATCTGTTGTTCACTGAGGAAGGCTCAATTGTAATACAGTATTCTGAAATTTCCTTTTTTTAGTTTTTGGTAACCTAAACTTTAAATCTAAACCTCTGGCAGTTTACTTTTAGGCCATTCATTGCATTTTAACCGATTAAATTTGAAGAAAAACTGAACAAACCGAGATGTTAAAAAAAGTATATATATTACATACTTTGACAATGTAGTATGTACTACATACAATTATATACACTTGTCTGTAGCAGAAGACCAATAACAGTCATATGTACTATACGTTTGCAGCTAAACATTTCCCCTTTCCTAGGTTTGTTTGCCTTCAATGAAACCATGTGTTTGTATTTTGTTTGCCTTTAATCCCATCCAGCTGTGGAAATAGTAACCAAGAGGCACCATACAGGCTGACGTTTCTGCCACAATCCAGAAGGGACTCCTATTACCACATCCCCTTGTGGTCAGAGTCTCACTTCCAGCATGCTCATAATATTTGTACAAGGTGGTGTAGAGCATGCAGTGCAAATAAGGCAGGTGATGCCCACTATTAAATTATTTACTGTTAAACCTGTATAGAACAAATGATATAATATATACGCTTGTTAGTGAAAAATGATTGAACTACTACATATGGGGTTATGTATTTGGTGGCATTGTTACCAAGTCTTTCTCTTTCTGGATACAGAAGTGAAAATGGAAAAGTAATTGTCTACAATGCACTTTAAATCTATACTAATAAAAGGCAAAGCCCTCACTCACTCACTCACTCACTGACTCATCACTAATTCTCCAACTTCCCGTGTAGGTGGAAGGCTGAAATTTGGCAGGTTCATTTTTTTTTACACTGTCTTCCTTTAGCGGGACATTCACTTTTTGCACCGTGTGCTTTGTTTCTGCAGTAGCTGCAGTTATGAATATGCTTGTATGTATCAGACGCTTCATATTTTTTTGCTTCCTTCTCAATTGTGTAATTTGGTTTTTGTTCAGCGCTCTTTGGAACTGTTGCTTTTTGTCTGTGCACTGCGTCAGTTCACGTCAGCCGCTCGGTGTACATGCATCGAAGTTTCCCAGCTGTGCTGGTGCCATGTCGTGCTATGTCCATGGCTGTATCTAATGTTACCGAAGTCCCGGCACTTAAAACTTTCTCTCGCAGTTTCGCTGAGTTTGTGCCAAACACCACCCTGACCATCTCATCTTCCTCTGCATAAGCACAATCCTTCACCCGTGAATATTTAGTGGCAGTGTTTCTATTGGATTGCCGCTGATGGACGGCCTTATATGGGCAGGCACTAAATTACAAACGCCAGCGGCAGCCTGTCTATGAACTTAATTTAAAGTTTAGGTTTACATCGTGCTTTGTTTCCGAAGTAGCAGAACTCATGAATATGGTTGTATATGTCACTCGCTCGCTTCTTATTGTTTCGCTGCCTTCTCAATTATATAATGCATGTTTTCTTGAGCGCTTTTTAGATAGATAGATAGATAGATACTTTATTAATCCCAAGGGGAAATTCACATAATCCAGCAGCAGTATACTGATACAAAGAAACAATATTAAATTAAATAGTAATAAAAATGAAAAAAAGTTAGCATTTACTCCCCCGGGTGGAATTGAAGAGTCGCATAGTGTGGGGGAGGAATGATCTCCTCAGTCTGTCAGTGGAGCAGGACAGTGACAAAAGTCTGTCACTGAAGCTACTCCTCTGCCTGGAGATGACACTGTTCAGTGGATGCAGTGGATTATTCATGATTGACAGGAGTTTGCTTTTGGGCCTCTTCCTGGTTTTATACGTACTGCGTGATTACGTGAGAGGCGTGATGCTGTCACACGAAACTCCGCCCCCGCGGCTTTCAAGCTCATCTTCATTACAGTAAATGGAGAAAAACAGCTTCCAGTTATGACCATTACGCGTAGAATTTCGAAATGAAACCTGCCCAACTTTTGTAAGGAAGCTGTAAGGAATGAACCTGCCAAATTTCAGCCTTCCACCTACACGGGAAGTTGGAGAATTAGTGATGAGTCAGTGAGTGAGTGACTTTGCCTTTTATTAGTATAGATGAGCAATCATCAGGGGAGATGAACAGCAGCAATGTCATTATGTGGTTATATGTTACATCTCGGTGAGGCAGCAGGTCAGCAGCTACAATCACAGCTTGAATGTACAACTGGGACTTTGTACCTAGACAACAGCTTCCGTTTCTCACATTATTTTACAGGATTATAGTGCTCATTAATTTTAGCTGTGCTGCCTTATGAAAAATATGTAAAGAGTGGCATAATGAATGAACAATTCATACTATATTCCCAATGTTATTTTTCCCCAAAATGTTTCATTTTAGATCTAAAATGTACAAAACATTGACTCAATTTACAGTGGCAGGTTAGTACCACAAGTGCAATAATTCTGGTAACATACAGGAAAACATTAAGAGGAGATAAGAAGACACAAAATGTGAACCAGACGTACAACATACCGATCTTCCACCCTTTAACTCTGCTGACCCTAAAGGACTGCTTTAATATTCAACCTGACTGCTCACTTACTCCCCAGGGATATCCAGTTGCATTCTGGTCACTCCATGAGAGCTGATCCTCTGAATGAGGATGATGCTATAGTGGCTACCAGGCAGTGCGCTTACAGGCCATCCTGTCCAAATTTAGAAAAATAAAGAGGAAGTCCCACATGCATCACTAACGGTCTGTTTGGGTTATATTACACAATGCATTGCTTGTAATCCTTACATTTCTAGGAAATGTTTTTGAAACACTAATATTAAACACAAATAGAAATTAACTTTTAAGCCATTTTCCTTCATTGCCATTTGAAGTGAAATGAATCAGCATCTTCCTCTATTTACATTCAAGGCAGTGATTAAGCAGATTACTGGAGTTTTACCCAGTGCATCCCTCATTTCCAGACAACCCACCCATTCTGGAAGACATACATTTATTTTTTGCTACTTGTAACATCACATATTCTAAACCAGTGGCCTGCAAAGAGGGTTAATTAGAAACCAATCATTGCCAATAACAGAGTTTTATTTTATTTTTTATATTTCATTCTTAAATTGTAGATATTTTCCTTTCTCAGGATATCATTCAAATGATTTGCAGCTTGAAGCAGATGATTACTTCTCTGTCCTTCTCGTTTTTTGTTCCGTTTCCTTGCAAATACTTTATTAAACTTGATAGTTCCCAACGAATACACATAGAAATATCACAATAGTTGAGGTTTTCAAAATCCATGTTGACTTGCTTTTTGAAACAAGAAACATACTATAAACCACAAATGCTAAAACCTTTTAATACATATTGTGGATGTTTGTGCTGCACATTCCTTCGCTGGGGCTGGTTAACCCATATAAAAAGAACATTTTCAAACAGCAATTAAATACAAAAGAAGGACACTTTCAAATAACTCAGATTGCAAAGATTTAATGGCGTGGGAATCAGGTACAAACAGTTACATGTAAGGCAGTTATCGCTCGATGTTTGGAAGTTTCAAAGCTTGCTCACTTGCATGCTGTGCTGTTCTCTCTCTGCCCTGTCAAGACCCCCTCATGCTCCTTTCTAGCCACTCCTCCCGTCTTTCTTCAGCAGAACACTCCCAAGGAAGATGCGTTTGAGTTCTTTTAATCTGGAGAGTGATCGCTGGAGTAAGATAGACAACTGGGAAGTTGTCAAGTTTGCTTTGTGTTTAAATAAAAGCTCCAATTCTGAATTAAGCCACAAAACTGTTTCCTCAAATGGCAGAATAAAGGTCTCTGCTCAGTTCTCTTCTGCTTACCCAAATGCAACAATATGTTATAATACACAAAAGTAAAATCTTTGGCAACATGAAATATCAGCCAAATAGAATGCATCTTTCTTGTTCTTACTCAAAACATTTTGATCACACTTTTTATTAAAAAGTGATATAATGATGTTGATAGCAGGCATGGTGTAGCACCTTAGCACTTTGACAAAATAGCAGGTTTTAAAATACAGTAGAATAAGACTTAACTATTTATACACTAAACTTTCCTAATTAGTTTAAGGGTGCACTTAACCTGTTTGTTTTTGCAGCATGGGTTGATGCACAGGACAGACATTCAAGGCAGCGTCACACGTCCACATCTGTGGTGACCTGTCCTGGAAAGTGTGCTAGGGGATATCTACCCTCATGTAAACTTCCTCTTCTTAGTTTACTGGCAGTTAGCAAACAGTAATTTACTGCATTAGGACCACCATCTGCTATGGTAAGTGGATCAGAATGTTCTCAGAACTATATCCTCTCTCTCAAATTAGTGTCCTGTAAAAATTGTAACTGAAAATGATAGAATACAATTCCTGATTTCTTCTGCCAAATATCTTCCAAGAAAAGATTCATTTTCAATTATTTGAGGTTTGTAACCAAATTTTTCTTATCCTCGTCAAACCTCCAACATTGTAATATCACATTCTACTGTTACCACCTTTCCACAATATCCACATACAGTAAGTCGGTATGATGTTTCCTTATCCTATAAAGCGAACTGTTTAAACCAGTGTGTACAAATCTAAGTCTTGTTATCAATCCTTCATCACTTTCCATTTCTCCCACTTTCCTCTGAACTCTGTAATACCATCTTCCCTTCCTTTCTTCTTCCAATTGTTTTTGCTACCTTTCCTTCATCATTTGTTTAAGAATACTTTTCACTTCACATTTAATCAGACCAACTACTAACTGCATTTGTTTGTACTTTGTAGATTATTTTGCAATTTGATCTGCCGTTTCATTAGTCTTAATTCTAATATGAGCTGGTAAACATAAAAAGGTTGCAGTGAGACCCATCGTTTGAATTCTGTATAATGTTTGTTGAATTTCAATCCAAATGTTTGGCCTAATGTCTCAGCACTTATAATTTAAGCTAAACAGAAATACACTTGAACCTGAACCAATTACTGATCTTATTGGACCAATCTCTTCAATCCATTGTATCTCTAACAGTAATGCAATCATTTCTCCTGCATAGACTGATATCACAACACTGACCCGTTTACCCATTAGTAGATGTAACTCAGGAGTAGCAGTCATTGTTCCAAATTTATTGACTAAATCCTTTGATGCATCTGTATAAATCTGTACATAACTGTCCTACTTGTTAATGTGTTCCTGTACAGTATATGTACTGAAATTAAATGCTTTATCCTTGTTCTTTTTATCTAAAAGTGCAAAAACCTACAATCACAACAGGAGGTAACCAAGGTTGTACTGCAGGTAATGGTACTGTTGGAGTAATGTTTAATTTGTCTATCATGAGTTCTTCTGCTTTCTGAGCCACTTCCCACCCAAAACTTTCCATTTTCTTCCTATCCTTCTCCCAATAATTTTTCAATGTTTCTTTGGTTGGATGATCTGGACTATGCACCTGTAAACTAACCCAGTAATTCCATTTCAATTGTTCTTTTCTAATTTCCTAAAGACATTATTCACATCTCCACTTGTAATGCTGCTTTTGGTGGTGTCTAAAATGCAATAATACACAATCTCAGAATTTGAGATTTTTTTTAATATTGCATCAGAAGAGGTGCTGTATGCCATACACATGTAATTTAAAATTGGTCTGATGAATCTGGTGTATATTGCTTTCAAAGCTGATCTGTCTGCTACCCATTCAGTTGCCACTAAACACCTCATACATCCATCCATTATCCAACCTGCTATATCCTAACTAAAGGGTCACGGGGGTCTGCTGGAGCCAATCCCAGCCAACAAAGGGTGCAAGGCTGGAAACAAACCCTTGGCAGGGTGCCAGCCCACCGCAGTAAACGCCTCATTGTATTCATTATTTTCTTACACCTGTCCACAGTTTTCTGTACATGTACAAGTAACCATTTCATCAAACCATATGCCTGAAAATTTGAGTTCTTCATAGAACCAGTTTCTCTATTTCCAGTGTTTTATTCTTTTCCACACTTTAGACGGTTTTTGGTTCCACTATTTAATCAGCTTTGTCAATTACTTCTTTTTCTTTTTGTGCTTGAACCCTTTCCATTGCCTCTGCAGAGCTAATGTTATTAATGGTTTTACTTGTTCGAGTTCAACAGCCCTTTTCCTTATTTCACATAGTCTATACATTACCTGGTGACGGCCACTACTAGTATAGCATCTTATCTGCAGCTAATTTCCACATTCTTCAAATCTGTGATTACGTCCACATTTAGGGGATCTCTGTTTTGCCATACATACTGCTGCAATATGTCCATATCTCTGGCAAATAAAACACCAAAGTGGCGTGGACACACATGCTCTGACCAGATAACACTTGTACCCAACTATAACTTTATCCATCAAAAATAACCCCTGAAACACCAACAAAACAGGCAAACTATCAATCTGTTTACCATTAATTGTTTTAAGCAGCCTTTTAATTCCACTCACTTGTCCTCCATAAATTTTTCTTTTAAGTTTTTCTAAATCTTCCTCTATCGGAATACCCATTATCATTCCCCGCACTATTCTTCTCCAATCTAAGTTTTTACTTTCAGTTAACATCTTCTTACAAATACTTTCAAAATGTAATGCCTTATGTTTCTGTTCCTCTGTTTTACATGCCACCAGCAAGTTTCCATCTCTGAAACTTCAAGCCAATTCCATCTCTCCTATCTACTTTTTTTAACACTTTGGCCTATGGTTAATATGTTCATCTTGAAGCTTAAAGATTATTTTTTCCTAGCAACTCTACTCCTTTCATCCAAACCATTTTATTTTAGGCTCCTTTTACTATTCTGACTCATTGACATATTTAAATCACTTTTCCTGTTCTCTGTCCCTCTACCCAAAACTTGAGACCAGTCATCAAATTCCACTATACATCTTTCTCTGCTATGTGGGATTCCATACTGAACCAATCACAAACCAATTTATGCCAACCGCTGGTAGATTTTTTCATAGTGGTCAGTTCAAAACCGATCCGCCATCCACCCAGAACAGACACTCCCCTTATCCGCACTCCATCACAAACGTATGGACACACAGACATCTCTTACTGGCAAGTCAGCTGATATGGAAAAAGGACTCATGGAAAAGTTTCTGGCAGAAGTCATAGCTGGTTCCTATTGGTTCAAAGCCAGGGCACAGGCGTGACTAGCATCACTATGTGAGCAGGGATTGGAGAACCCCTCGTAGTGACCGCTGAGATTGGTTAAGCAAAAACCTGTAGCAATAAAAAGCAGCTGCATGGACACTACAGAGCTCTAGATTATTTAAGGTGAAGTACAGGTTGAGAGAAGCTGATGCAGAGAATTTGTAACGGTGTAGTGGTGAGGAGCTGGAGGAGAGGGTCTTAGTGCTTCATGTTGCATTTTAAATTTTTTTCGCCTTTTAGAGCAGAATTTGTATATTTTTGATAGTCCCTTATTTTTACGCCTCTGATTTTTGCATTGATTTTTTTTCTTTGTGTATCAGTTCTGGACTGAGCAATTTTTAACTTGCAAGAGACCTATTTTTGATTTTGTATTTTTATTATGATATAAGACAGTACTGTTTGCGCCTTTTTCCAAGTGTCTGTGTACATCTCTTGCCCTCTACTGGTTTTCAGAGTCCCAGGTTGTAGTAGGGGTCGTGAAGCACAGGGCTTCACAGTGTGTACTGGGGGAAAAATGTGGCTCAAATCTGAAATTTAGATTATAATTATATATTATGTATTAAGTTAAAAGTTAGAATTAATTGTTAGTGTGGCACACTATTTAGCTTTGCTACCTCACAGAACGGACAAACTTGGTTTCTAGGCAAACTAGAATTTTCATGTTCTCTCCAAGTCTGTGTGGGTTTTCTCCAGATCCAGCACCTTTCCTGAAAAATTTCAAAGATGTGCATGTGCCACTTAGACGAAATTCACTCAGCATGAGTGTGTGTGAAAGTTCTCTGTGACTGACTGACACCTCGTTCAGGGCTGGTTCCCTTATGCTAAACTTTGCCTTGATAGGCACTGGCCTCCCACAACCCTAAAAGTGGATAAACTGGATTCAGTAAATGTGTGGAAGAGAATGGATATAATTAGGAGGTAAAAGCTGTACATAATGGTTTGTTTCTTCTGCGAAAAAAGCAAAAATTGATTGCTCTTAGAAGTGTGACAAAATTTTTAAGGTCCAACAGATATAAAAAACATGTATATACACAGAATTATATTGCCAGTGGCAGCATAAACTCAATTTTATTAGAAAATAAACATAAAATGTCTCAGAAAGCAAGATTGTTGGCAGTTGTTTCATTCAACCAAGCACTGCTCGATGTTAATTCTTTAAGACTGCATAAGGAGAATGTGAAAAGCAGAAAAGTCATAAAAAGAAAATGTTTCAACATGCAACTTGTGTTACAGTCGCTTAAGTAATGTTACTATTAGTTTGCTCCTGTTTTTAACATCATCATCTTCTTTCGGCTGCTCCTCTTAGTGGTCGCCACAACGGATCATCTTATTCCATATCTTCCTGTCCTCTTCATCTTGTTCTGTTACACCCATCACCTTCATGTCCTCTCTCACTACATCCATAAAATTTCTCGTAGGCCTTCCTCTTTTCCTCTTGCCTGGCAGCTCTATCTTTAACATCCTTCTCCCAATATACCCAGCATATCTCCTCTGCACATGTCCAAATCAATGCAATCTCACCTCTCTGGCATTTTCTCTCAATCGTCCAACCTGAGCTGACCCTCTAATGTCCTTATTTCTAATCCTGTCCATCCTCCTCCAACCCATATAACATAGCTGATCTCTCTACTGTCCTGTAGGCTTTCCCTTTCACTCTTGCTGATATCCATCAGTCACAAATCACTCCTGCCACTCTTTTCCACCCATTCCACCCTGTCTGCACTCTTTTTCACTTCTCTTCCACACTCCCCATTCCTCTGTATTGTTGATCCCAAGTATTTAAATTCATTCATTTTCACCAGCTCTACTCCCTGCATCCTCACCATTCCACTGACCCCCCTCTCATTCACACACATGTATTCTGTCTTGTTCCTACTGACTTTCATTCCTGTCCTCTCTAGAGCATATCTCCACCTCTTCAGAGTCTCCTCAACCAAAAAGCATTTTCAAACACATCTAAGCCAATTTTTTGTCAAGGAGGTGAAATCAACTTTACTAATAAAGCAAGAACTAACTCCGAACAGGGTACGCATCCACTGTAGGGCTGAGTCCCTCACTCACTCAATCACACAGGACCAACATGAGGAACCAGCAGTGTCTGTGGAAGGAGCAAATTTCAATATTATCATTATCCATCCATGCATTTGCTAGACTAGAAATATGGGAAAGGTGCTATATAAAAAAAAATGTATTATTATTATTAAATGTGCTTCAATTACTGATGAAACAATAATAAATTTATAGCAACTTACATACATACAGTACCTTCACATTCAGATCCTTTTCTACGTAATTTGAAATTTGGTTCAGGTGCATCCCATTCTATTGTTCATTATTAAGAAGTCTCTAAACCTTATTTGTAGTTCATCTATTGTCCATTCAATTGATTACACATGATTAGAAAAGACACACTCCTCTTTGTAAGGTCCCATATTTGAGCAAAAACTATGCCATGGGGTTGAAGGAATTGCCTTCAGAGTGAAGAGACAGGACTACGTCAAGGCACAGATCTGGGCAAGGCAACAAAAACATTTCTGCCTAAGCTCCGTAGCACTAGTATGAAGATTGGAGAGACTTCCAGAGGTGCAACCACCTTTGCCACACTCCACTAATCTGGGCTTTATGGCAGTCTAGCTAAACAACAGAGTGACTCTCAGACTATGAGAATCAAGATTCTCAGGTGATGAAACTAAGATTGAACCATTTGGCCTCAGTTCTGATAGTCCCATCTGAGGGGAACCAAGTACCACTGATCATTTGTGCTATACCTTTCCAACTGTGAAGAAGTTTTTCAGCAGCAAGGACTGGCAGACTAGACAGGGTTGAGGGAAAGCTGAACGGAACAAAGTACAAATATATCCTTGATGAAAACCTGTTATAGAGTTCTCTGGATCTGGACTGGGCCAAATGTTCATCTTCTAACAGGACAATGACCCTAAGCACAAAGCAAGTACAACACAGGAGTGGCTTACGGATCACTCTATGGATGCTGTGTTGGCCAGCTAGAGCCCAGACCTGGACCCATTTGAACATCTCTGGAGAGACCTGAAAATAGCTGCCCACTGATGGTCTCCCTCCTGACTTAGAGCAAAAGAGGCTCTGCAAAAAAGAGTGAGTGAAAATTCCCAAATCTAGGTGTGTGAAGTTAGTCCCATCAGGCCTAAAGATGATTCTAAGCCAGAATCACTGCCAAAGGGGCTCCACCTATGTACTGACTAAAGGGTCTGAATACTCATGCCAAAGTACTATTTTTAATACATTTACAACATTTACTAAAATCTTGTTAACATGAGACTGCAAAATAGGAAAAATGTGCAAAAAAGAGGTAATACTTTCTGAAGGGACTGTATATTCTGACACCCACCCGCTACTATGGACCTCAGCTTGATCTAAAAACAGTGAACACACAGCGGCAAACAGCCTGGAAAGTCTTTTTAAGGGTACACACACACAGGGCCAATTTACATTTGTCAACTAACCTAACCTACACATATTTGGGAATGAGAAAGGAAATCCACACAGGCATTGACAGAAACCCATCTGGACATAATATCTGGGGTGAGCAAGGCATTCTGGGGAGAGCTACCACAGTCTCTTCACATTCCATTGCATGAGCCTCATGTAGCTTCATACAGTATGGTGCCTTACACAGTTGCACATCTGGTGCTCCTAATAAGCTTAATCAGATTTAGGATAATGAATAAAAGGAATTTATTTTCTCCACCTTGCACCACCTGTTAAACAGCACACTTACAAACATAGCGGGTGTTTGTTGGCGAGTTTATTTTGTTACTAATAAAGAATTCAGAAGAAGCATTTCACGCAGAGTTTGAAATAATAAACCTATAAATTTTCAACATGACCAAAGTTTATTAGTCTGTTTTTTTTCTATTAAAAAGTAACAGACATTGGAAAGTATGTGGTATAGCTGATGAGATGTGGACAGGAAGATTAGTAGAGACACCAGCTGCCACTAGAGGTCTCCAGTGCAAACCAAAGCCCATGCTAACTCCAAACGTGATTCCAATTGAGACATCAAAGGGATAGGAGAGATGAGTTGGGGCAAAGATTTTATCTGGAAAGGTAGTAGGCTGTGATAAGCAGCTATGAAGGAGAAACCAAGCGGTGAAAGACAGTTTGCACTGTACTGTTTTGAGAAGGGTATGTAAGTGAGGCACTCAACCAGAAAAGTAGAGGAAAGCAGAGGAATTTGATATAGTGCCCCTCTGACCTCTCCCAACCCCTTAATGTCTTCTGATTGAATTTGATGACTGATACTCTGGTAATTTTTAAATAGAGATTGCTGCCTACACTATACTGTGTTTGAATCCCATCCCCAGCTATTGTTTCTGTGATGTTTCTTGTTTTATGCTCTCTGCTGTTGGAAAACACTTTTGACCACCATGACCCTGAATTGGATAAAAGAGATTTAAGAATGTTTATATGTACTTGGCAAACCAAGGTATCCCATACAATACCATTTACTAAGACTGCTTAATGCTAGTAGGGCCGCAGGGGGCTGGAGCCTATCCCAGCAAGCATAAAGCACTAGATAGGAGCAAAACCTTGGACAAAGTGGCAGAGGGTAAATACACAAACACTAAGGCCAATTTAGTGCTGAAGCACCTGGGGGAAACCTATGTGGACAAATGGAGAACATGCACACTCCATGCAGGGCAAACCAAGGTTTGAGATTGCTAAACAGGTTTTTAAATTTTGAAATAGTAGTGGAAATTTCTACTAATGTAGATATCCCAATTATTGCAAAATTCTATTTTCACATTTTCCACTGATCTTTCTGATTAAAACCACACAATTATACTGTACTTACATACCAGGTCAAGCCTTTTACTTAGAAAGTCTAATAATGGTAGATAATGTTTTAAACTGCTCTGAGATTCTTCAGGCAGAAAGACAGAATCACCTAAGGATTAGTTTGTCAAGGCACTTGAAATTGACTGCCACTGAAACCATAATGTGCAAGACCCTTCTGTCTCCTTCTCTATGTGGTAGGCCAACTGGAGGTGACAAGACACTGATAGGGTAGTTTGTAACCATGTGTGAAGAGATTGAGATGAGGATCAGCACCTCCAATGCTGAAGTCAGGGTTCTCAGCTAAAAAAGGGTTGAGTACGTTCTCCATATTGAAGATAAGGTGTTACCTTAAGGAATTTAGGTATCTAAGGGGTCTTGTTCATGAGTGAAGGAAGGAGGGAGCTAGAGATCAGTGGGTGGAACGGCGAAGGATTGCTCAGTTGTGGTGAAGAGAGAGCTGAGCCGAAAAGCAAAGCTCCCAATTTACATTACCAGTCAATTTGGATTACTACACTGACCTATGGAGACAATCTTTGGGTAGTAACTAGATTGTGGATACAAGTGGTTTCTTCCACAGGGTGTCTGGGCTTAGCCTTAGAGACAGGGTTGAGAGCGCAGACATTTGGGAGAGGCTCAAAGTAGAGCTGCTGTTTCTCCATATCAAAAAGGCATTTGAGGTGGTTCAGGCATCCAATTAGAATGCCTCCCTGTGATGGTGTTTCGGGCATGTTCAACTGGTAGAGCCATCTTAACGCATGGGCACATTGGGCAGTTGCCTGTGGGGCCCACAAGCATGGGGACCCCATGCTAATCTATGTATGTTGTGACATGCTGAGTGCTTTGCCCAGGGCCCTAGAATACTGTTAAGATGGCTTGGCAACTGGAAGGCAGGCCTAGGACGTATACTGGAGAGATTATACATCCAAGCTGGGATGGGAATGCCTCAATATCCCACTCAAAAGATTTGAAGGAGATGTCAGTGAAAAGGGACATCTGCACATCTTTGCTTAGATTACTGTCCTAGTGAACTGGATACAAATAAATGGTGGAAAATGAATAGATGGATGGAAGGAGTAAGTTTTGAGGTATGGTGTTATACTCCGTAATTGTACCACTGGAGAGTGGCAATGTGTTGCATGTTTGCTTTGCACTTTTAAGAGAATATTTCACTATACTCTGTACACATGACAATAGTAACACTATAAAGCTATACTGTAAACCTATTGGCGTGAGTTTTCTCTGTTAACAATACAGGAGAACATAAGAAAGCACACCTTTAGTATGCAAACCTTGTGTTTCATATGTCGTCCTCCTCAAGTTACAGAACATTGGCTCCTCTCTTGCACATACTTCTAGTTAAACACCTTAAACAGCCGCTCAGACTGGGTCCAATCCATTTTTGTTGTCACAGACAAAGTTCCAATCCATTTTTCTTGCATCCTTTTATATTCTGCTTGATGGAGAAGTCTTCTTGCCTTTTCTTCAATCATACTGGATTCGTTGTTCATGGAAGAAATCCCTTTTATCACTTCTGGATTTTTCCTTCATGTTACAATGCGTAATTCCCCATTCATCTGATATCCCATTTCTGGGAAAGGGAGAGATCTTGTGTAAAAGGTCCAATTGGTGGCAATAAACTCTGCGATGTTTGGTTGCATGGGAGAAACGGCGAGAGAGAGAGAGGCCAAGGAAGGTAGAGGAGAAGCCATAAGAGAGAAGGCTTCAAAGAGTCTCGACTAGCTAAAGGTAAAGACAAGGAGTGGTAAGGTTTTGATTTAATTTTTCTGTTTATCTGCATATTCACTTCTCCATATTCTCATCTCCTTTGTCCTTTACTATATAAATTAAGCACACCATTTCGGAGCTTCTTGGTTTTATTCCAGTTGTGGAGTCCTCTTGGTATTTAATGATGGCCCTATTGTACCTCTTCATAACCACAGCAATGCAATTTTAGAAAACATTTGCAGTCGTAATTCTGCATTGTATTCTCCACATTGTTATATATTGCTTTGTAATTTATTGTATTTCTACTCTGACTGTCGTACGAAGGAATTAATATTATTTATATTTTGTATTTAGTGCTACTTTCATTTTCATCTATTAAGAAAACAAGCACAGCTAAAAAGTCCATTGAACTTTTATATTTGGTAAATAAAACCTGAACCTGAATGGTAGCCAAAGCAAGTGTTAGGCAAGAAATTTGACAAATATTTAATTACACCACATTGGCTAGAACAAAGGGCACAAAATTAAATGCAAGAACCTGCCCAAAACCAGACAAAGTCATAAGTGGGTGGTTGCATGTTCAGCTGACAAAGTATGCAAACATTCATCCAGATTAGGGATGCAGAAAGGAACTAGAGATCAAAAGATGACCCCAGTTGATAAATGAACATTAATCATTAAAAAGAGACATCCTGCTCAACAGCACAAAATATAGGGATACATTTCCTACAACAATTATTTTTTAATGCATTATGTATGTAATAATATGTGTAAACATTACATAAAAATGCATCTTGGACGGTTTCTACATTGCTGAAAAGTTTTCTTTTATAATTTTGTTTTGGAATAGAAGCATATTGACACGCTCAGGACTAAATCGCTAACATGCCTGTAATCTGTTTGACCAGAGACAAAAACACCCACACTGACAGCACCGATGCTCAGGTTACCCCCACTCTGGCTGCAGTTTGTGAGTTATGATCAAACATGTTCCCGAGGCTCAGTTCACAGAGTGATTAGAAGTCACAAGGTCTCATTTGTTACTTTGAACACACACAACTGTCATAAACCTGAAGAGAAATACATTTAAATAAATTGAGGGCTTTGGGTGTCTTCATTAGAGTTTTTATCATGATTAAGTATAAAAAAAACAAAATTACAACAATATCATCCATATGTTTATACTTCAAAGCATTTTATAAAGTACCCAACTTTACCCAGGTATATTTGTAGAATGGTTTAAGGAAGAAAGGAAAGGTTTGTGTTTTTGAAATGGTAACTCTGTCATTGCTAGTTTCCCATCTGCTACCCACACTGCAAACCTCTCAATGTCTCTGCTCTTGTGAGTCGGAAATTTGTTCTTTTCAGGTCTGATTGGATTGCAGAATTGCAGTAACTCCTTGCTGTGTTGTAACTATGAACAAGGATTTTCCTTTGTGTTGAGCTGCACTTGTGAAGAAAGTTAAGAACTGAATTAATTGGTCAGAATTACTGAAATGCGCAAAATGTCAATTAGTTTTAAGCAAGATGTGCTGACGTTAATGCAAGCAAACTAACTGTTAATAATGACGCATAAAAGTCTGTGATGCTTTTTCTTCTTGTTGCATGGAGTTGCTGCAGTGGGCTGGTGCCCTGCCCGGGATTTGCTCCTGCCTTGCACCCTGTGTTGGCTGGGATTGGCTCCAGTAGACCCCCGTGACCCTGTGTTAGGATATAGCGGGTTGGATAATGACTGACTGACTGCATGGATGGAGTTGAGAAAGGTCTGTGAATTAGACAGACTCTAAAATAAGCGCACTACTGTCTCTTTGACTGCAGAGACAATTTTCGTTATACTTTCAAGAACAGTAAAAGATGCAATATTGTAAAATTAAATTACAAATGCTTGTGTATTGCAAAACAAAGTTCAAGTTCACAATAACTGTCATGTAGACACAGTACAATACAATTCTTATTTGTAAGTGTTCCTCAGACTAGCAATAGAACTACGAGACCAGCAACAGAAACAAAAAAGACATTGAATGCATCTTAAATACTATATAAATGAAGCTAATGGTATGAGAGGCTCATGAAAACAAATTGTTCTTAAATCTAATGTGCTAATGTCCTGTATCATTTGCCAAAATATATTATTTCAGGCAATGCACAAACAAGAAATTTCTTAATCATTGGTAGTTATGGCTTTTTATGTAACTTCATTTACGCAACTCTGTCTCATCCAGGTACACTCATGTGTGAATAATTTCAACATGGGAAATCAATGCCACCAGTTATGTTCACCAAATATACGTAATCCCTAATCCCTGGTTCCATGTGTTAAAGTTGCTAGTTGTACAAATATCAAGATTCTCAGAAAATGTTAATCAATGGCACATACAGGCATAAATACATGCAATGTATATTTCTCTTTTGCATTTTTACTCCAGCATTTAACAAAAAAAAAAAAAAAAAAAAAAAAAAACACTTTCAAGGGAATATGATTACCTGTTTGGAGTGTTGTATTTGTGTTTCCCTTGGCAACTAGTAACATATGAACTGCCAGGGGCTGTTATGCTTTCACATAAGAGTGCAACTCAAGTGTGGTTTTTATGAAAAATGTGTCTTTGACACTGTTTCTATAATTACTCCTGGCTCAGGTTTACTATGGAACTGCCTTGCATACATTGGTGTGGAGAAGAACTTTTCAGACTTTCACCCACATTTGTTAGGAACAAAATTTAAATATGTGGGCAAGATTGTGCCAATGTACTGCAGGACTGAGCATGTTCACCTTCTAATCATCCCAACTGCCCATCAGGACTGAATGACTCCGCCTTTGTTAACTTGCTATTTTTGTTCAATAGTCACACCTAAGTTATAGTGAGGTCTGTCACAGCAATCTATAACCAAGGATCCTTCATACGCCAGAGTTTCAGTGGGCCACGTTACTTAAAACCCAGGAGTCAAAACCACAAAACTGCCAATATATCCAGTACACATGGTGGACTGTTTAACTGCCCATGCATAAATACCGTTTAAGAATGAATTGCCTTACTTTTTAGTTTTGGAAAAATCACATTTATGTACTACTCAGTTTTTGTATTTTATATCAAATTTGAACCTCATTTGATGTGGAAACTGCTTTTTGATTATACACAAGTTGGACAGTTGTGAGACAAAGTCAGAGAGGTGAGATTGCGTTGGTTTGGACTTGTTCAGAGAAGAGATGCTGAGTATATTGAGAGAAGAATGTTAAGGATAGAGCTGCCAGGTAAGACGAGAAGAGGAAGGCCTAAGAGAAGGTTTATGGATGTGGTGAGAGAGGACATGCAGGTGAAGAGTGTAACAGAACAAGATGACGAGGACAGAAAGATATGGAACAAGATGATCCGCTGTGACAACCCCTAACGGGAGCAGCCAAAAGAAGAAGACACTATATTGTCATAGAATTTTGACTTACTGGAACTGCTTTGTAGTGCCCCACGTGTATAGCTTTATCTGCACATGGACAGGTACGTTAAGCAAAGACACTTACCAGCTCAGCATAAGCAGAACAAAACAGTTAAGTCACACCTGTGCCAGTCACCAAAGCAGGTGCACACTCACCGCCATGCTTTTTACTGGAGGCAACCCCACTCCACTGCTAACCAATGTGGGAATACGGCAATTGCCTACATTTTATCTTATCACTTTACCTTGAATATATTATCAGGGAGATTCCTGTGTTTACCTATACTATAGTAACTGATAAATACATATCTTTATATGAGTGTTAGGTATATCTACTTTATAGCGTGCCATGTGTACAGCTGCCCCAAGCAAAGAGACTTACTAGCTCTGCACAAGCAGGCCAAATTGTTGTCTTCAGGCCTGAGCTACACCTTTGCAAATCACCAAAGCAGGTGCCCGCTCACCGCACTGCTTTCTATTGAAGACACTTCTACTCAGCTACAAACCCCTGTGGAAATATGGTAATCACCCATACTAGGTGCTATAAACAATATACCTTGACCCAATCAAACAATAGAAAATCAACATTATAAAGCAAAATTAATAAGATGAGTCTTTTCATGTCTGGGTACACAGCTGCTGCAAGTTGTCCTACCAGTTCTTTTGTTGTTCACATCTCTGTTCTCCTTGCTTTGCTCTTTCTTCCATGTGCAGCATACACCCCAAACATAGGCCTCAGCTCATGTCAAATTAACAATGATTACAAGAATAATCAATAAGTGTTTGTCTTTCTCATGGTTTTTGCACATTCTGACCCTAAATACCCCGCTTAAAAAGTAAAGTTAGTTTTACACATTCCAAAGAAATTAAGTAAAATATAAAACGTTCAGATTGATAAAAGATTCAAAGTTTAGATCAATATCTAGCAGTTTATATTAATATTAGATAAAAGATACAAAATATCAAAGATTTCAGCAGGAAGAATTATGGCTTGTTTAAACATTAAAGTGTGTCCTGATATTTAAGAGTTTAAAAAAATGCATAATAGTCTTGAGTTTTATTATTTGCTCCAGAAAATTTAAGTTCTAGTGGTCCTGAGTGCTGGCTTGCTTAATCAAAGATTTGATTTTGCTTGCTTGCACGGCAAGTTCGTATTTTACATATTGTTTAGTTCATAGTTTAGTATTGTGAGTTTTTAACATTTACTCTTCATATGGTATATTTCTGTGCTCATACACAGGCTGCTACTTATGTTATACAAAATAAAAATTGTCTTATTTTCTTAACTTGTGGAGGTGATGAAGGTTGTGTTTTGAAAAAACAAGCTAAGGTGGTTCAGGCATGTTGAGTGAAAGGTGGAGGATGATTCACTGAAGAAGTACTTTACTTTTTATTTGTTCTTTGCAAAAATAACTCTAATAAGGGTACTTACAGTACGCTATATAACTAAGTTAATTATGCAAGATTTTTAATAGTTTTTCTATTTGCAAGTTTTCATATAATGGAGATATAAAAACAGGAGTAAGAAGTACATCAGATAAGCCATTTTTTAATGTGTCCTTACGTATCATGATGATGTAGAGTAGAAATGTGCTGCAGGTTGATCAGACATGTAACTAAGAATTTCACTGTACTCTGTACACACAACAATATTACTACACCTTCTACTAATGCCACCTTCGATACCAGTGGTAAAAAGAAAGTATGACCTTGATTTATACTGAGAAGAACAGCACAGCACTTCTAAATAAAGGGCTTTATTTAGGGGGAGTTAAACGTTAACATTATACAAAGTTATTGTCTGTTATACCTGCATTTTTATCCCTCTTTAATTTAATATTGGTTTTTTATCAGCATGCTGCTGCTGGAGTATGTGAATTTCCCCTTGGGATTAATAAAGTATCTATCTATCTATCTATCTATCTAAATACAACACATGCTGCACTTAGTTACCCAAGCACTGCATTCAACAGGAAATACAAATCTGGTAAACAAGTGGAGTTTGCAGTCATGACACAAGTTCCAGATTCAGTGTTGTAATAGGCAGCAAGAACAATGGAACTCCTATTTACTGCACTTTCGAGAAGTATTCAGACCCTTTGCTATGACAGTTGAAATTTAGCTATCATTGAGATATTTATACACTTTATTTAGAGTCAACCTTTAGCTAATTCAATTATCTGGACATGATTAGGACATGCACACACATGTCTATAGAAGGTCCCACAGTTGAGCAAAAACAAAGCCATGAGGTCAAAAAATATTCCTGTGGAGCTTAGAGGCAGGATTGTGCCAATGCAGAGATCTGGGTAAGGCTACAAAAATTCCTGCGGCACTGAAGGTTCCCAAGAGCACAATGGCCTTTATTATTCTTTAATGAGAGATGTTTGGAACAACCACGATTCTACCTAGAGCTGCCTGCCTGGCCAAACTGAGCACTCTCAGGGGCAAAGCCTTGGTAAGAGGTTAACAAAAATCTGATGGTGACTCTGGCTGAGCTGCAGAAAACCTGTGTGGAGATGGGAGGAACTTCCAGGAAGGACAACCGTCACTGTCACACTCCTCTGATCTGGGCTTTATGACAGAGTCACCAGACAACACATGAATGCCTACTTGGTTTTTTTGCAAAATGGAAATTAAAGGATTCTCACTTGCTAGATTCTCTGGTCTAATGCAATCAAGCTTGAACTATCTGGCCTCAATTCTAAGCATCACGTCTGAAGAGACCAGGAACCACTCATCACATGTGCAATGCCATTCCGACAGTGAAACATGGTAGCGTTATGCAGGGGCTGGGAGACTAGATAGATTACAATAAAGCTGCACAAAGTAAAGTAGAGAGATACCCTTAATGAAAATCTTCTCCAAAGTTCTCTCAACTTCAGAATGAGTTAAAGACACACCATTAAACAGGATAATGACCCGAAGCACAAAGCAAAGTCAACACAGGAGTGGCTTAAGGATGTTTCTGGGAATGCCCATGAGTGGCCCAGCCAGAGCTCAGACTTGAACCCGATCGGGCATCTCCAGACAGACCTGAAAACAGCTGTCCATTGATGGTCTCCATCCAGCCTGCCAGGGCTCGAGAGAGTCTGCAGAGAAAAATGGCAGAAAAATCCCAAATCCAGGTTTATGAAGCTTGCCTTGTAACATCCAAAAAGACTTCGGACCATAATCCCTGTCAAAAGGACTTCAATTAAACTTCAATTAAATTTCTATTATTTAGAAAATTGCTAATTTTTCTAAAATCTTGTTTATGCTTTGTCATTTTGGGGTATTGAGTCTTTTGCATAAGTCTGCAAAAATAACAAAATGTGTAAAAAGTGAAGGGATCTTAATAATTTCCAAAAGCACCTAGCAATAGAAAAAAGTCATATTAACATAAAAACCAATGCATTGTGAAAAAAAGCATATGACATATTAAAAAGTGTGTTCACCCAGCTGGTACAATTTGGCGCATCTTCTGTGCAGTTTCCTTGATGAAAGTCAAAGTCTATTCACTGAAGACTGGAAACACAAAGGATTACCTTCACGTATCAATGCCTACAATCACTCTTCAAAAGTCCATTGTGATTTCCAGGCCAGATTGTTTCTGTCAGACACACAGCAACCACAAGCAACTAGAGACACAGAAAAAAGGAAAAGCAAAGCCACGGTAAAGTGACGCTAGCCATGCCAGCACCTTTGTTGGATGTAAATCCAAACAAACCAACTTCAAAAAAAGTATGATGATAATAGCAAAACAACCATTGTTGATTTAATTCTGTGACTCAAAAATGAACTGTGGAACAAGCAGAACATCACAAACAAATAAGCACACATGAGCAGACAGATATCTGAAAAGGCACCCCATAAAAGCAAGGCCTTTTTGGGCCAGACAAAACGTTCAGAAAATTACAAAAATCACTAAAACACAAGAAAATGTTGACACTTAAGCAGAACACTAGAAAATCTTTTACTACTCTGGCCCCTCCTATGTATCTGCTGCCTGATTAACTCTTTTTAGGCTAAGTGCTTTGTCATGGCTGTAGGCTACTTCTTTTTTTTTTAGAAGTTCACATTTGTTAAAAATGTCAACATTCTTTATTACTCAAATTGTGGAAAATTAACAAATGTATAAGCTGTCTGTACATTGTAATTTTGAATCATATGATGAAGGCATTGCTGAATCACACAGCTTGCAATATGTGTTGCATTAGTGTTTTTTAGCAGTGCTTTTATTGTTGCTTTCATTTCTCAGCCAAACATCCTCCTCTGACAGTGCAGAATACATATCATCAATAATATACAAAAAATCTTCTGCAAAATATTTTCTAAAGAAGGGACTGACAGTATTTGATACCATGCTGTAAGTGTGCAAGATTCAGTTTTTCCTCATTGTTCTTACTGCTATCTAGTAGATAATACTACATGATACATTCTAGGTGACTTTTCTTGGCATATTTAGCCTTCTGCCACTTGATACTGACATTTATTCACACCTGTCTTCTTCCTTTTATGCTAAGCTTTGTTGAAAGATGCCTTGAAAGAGTTAACAAGGCAAAACAAAGGACACCAACAGGAGGACCTAAGGATAATTACAGGAAATGGGACTGGCAAGGAGTGAAGTCTCAGGCAGATCCTAGCAGTTCCTATGTACAGTATATGTATAAATCTGAAAACAAAGCACCCACCTCCCCTATGCAAGCTATGTAGATCTTGCACTCCAGCTGGACTAAAGTATGGGTGATTGGTAAATTACGATATTAGATGCTAAGTAACACTTAGAGGACTACAATCAGATTTTCTTTTCGAAAAAACAAACTCTTATAAGCCTGCTTTATCCATGGCCCCATATGAGGACTGTAGAGTACATATTAAGGACTTATAAAGTTTAGGCAACTTTTAACCATTCATCCTATACACAGAAATATAAGCAAATAACGATGATGAGGGAAGAAGTACATATATGTTCCATCCTAAACATGTGATCTTGGGTTCTGACTAGCAAAGTGGTCTGGCTAGATGTGACAAACAGTACTGTCTTTAACTTTGGTGTTGACAAAGAGGGCATGCCACTCTAACTGGTTAGCAACAAACAAACCAATTGTGAACTCCGGCTTATGATGTACTATACTTTGCAATAGTGCATAATGTCAATACTACTAATCAATATGCAACATATTTACACTCTCTGGTGCCAAATTCAGTGAGTACTGCTACATTACCTCAAATCTTCAACCTTCTGTTTCTTGATACCTTAGTTTTCTTTACTTTGAAATTTCGGTTTATTTGAAACTTAATTCCCTTTATGCATTCCTCTTTTCTATCTTTTATGAATAAAAATACAATTCAATTTTAACATCATTTTAGACCTATTGAATGGCACTGAATGCCACCGAATCACCTCCAATGCAGGAGTGCAATAGATGACATCTTGTGCAATAGCGTTTCATGTGCAATTAAGGTCTTATTTTGAATATTTGTGTTCTCTTATTTCTTCTTATCCTTTCCTATCCTTTTGTAATTATATTTATTATATTTTGACACTGCGGGGACTGCGCCTAATTTTGTTGTATTTGTTACAATGACAATAAAGATATTCTGATTCTGCTTGTTTTGGCATGAAAAACAGAGATGACCTTACTACCACAAAACATATGTATGACTGACATTTCTATAGCGATCAGCTCCATTGTATTTTTGAAAGTGTTCAGAATTCTGATGTGAGGTACTTGGAAGTAAAAGTTGATTTTTTGGTTTCAGTAATTGCATTTTATAAAGAAATATACTTAAGAAAAAGAAAAAAAAAAAAAAAAATCGGTGCTTTGTGTCCTGATCACTGTACTTTAATGTAAGAGTCCAATTATAGCATTCTTTTTCAGCAAAAGAGACAAGAAAAAAAATTAGGTTTCAGAGTAGATTGATTACTCAGTGGGAAATGAAAAGCTTCAGTATAGTAAATGCAAGATGAGGGGTCACCCTAATAACCGTTTGCTTTCCCACTCAATTAATTCAAAATGCAATTTTTCAGCAGCTGCCACCTCAGACTTCTTTTATTTTCTAATGGTAGCAAAGCAAGTCAGTTATGCCACTGCAATTTTACAGAGCTGTTTCTTAACATGTTGACACACTTATTAGCAAGCAGCCGCCCTCTTTTTATAGAGTGGACCTTTTGTGAGGAAAACCCCTGCTGCTCTTGACAAGAGACAGACTGGAATTTCAAAGTCTGTGCAGCAATTTTGTGGCACGGAAATGAATTGTCATATTTTCTTTATAAAGAGAAAATGTACAGTTCAACAGTAAGATAACCAAAATTTTAAATTATCTGCAACAGCAAAGATTTTACCATTTATGAATAAATGCATTATATTTGAATTAATGTCCTTTATTATTAAAAGTTTAATTATTTACAGAGTACAAGTCTGCCTCATCAAGACCACATAACTCTGGATTCTATGTTCTGCTCTTTATATTTATAAGAATGTGGTTTAGTCACTGCGCCCCACTAACTGTATGGCCCTGAGAAGGTCGCTTAACCTCCTTGTGCGCTAAGAGAATATAAAAAAGTAAATAAGTTAAGAAAATAAACAAACAAAAAAAAAGAATTAAGGAAAAAATTGCAATACACTCTGATCTTGAAAAGCCATTTGCTAAATGTATAAAGTAAATTCAGAGAGCATTCAAACCCCTTCACTTTTTGCACACTTTAATTGTGCTGTATATTTCATTTTAAATGAATAAATTTGCCATTTCTGCCCAAAAATCTACACAGAGCAAGAAAGACCTTGGTCAGGGAAATGACCAAGAATCCATTGGTCACTCTAACAGAGCTTCAGAAGTCCTTGGCTGATGGGAGAACCTGTTGGAAAGAAAACCATCTCAGCACTCCATAAATCTGCATTCATGACAGAGTGGTTGATTCTCATTTGGACTTTGCCAAAAGGCATTTAAAGGACTGTGACAGAACGAGGCAAGTGGTTCATTGGAATAATGAAACAAAAATTTTCTGGGCAGAACTCACAGCACAAAGACAAGATACTGTTAATCACCTGCTTAATACCAACCCTACTGTGAAGGATGGTGGTGGCAGCATGATAAAGAGACATATAAAAAGAGAGAAAAATTAGAAACAGTATGAAATCTGGCTTCACTCTCCACACTAATTCCCTTATCTCTCCCTCTCTATCAAAGACAGTGATCAAGTCACTGTCTCCTGTGATCTGCTTCTGTAATTATTTTTTCAGGATGTTAGTCTCTGATTCAGGGTTTTTGCCATTAGAACAGAAAATGAATTAAGGTCACTGGCAAATTGTGTTTTGTCTGTTGCAATCTCCTCGCTTATTCTGTTGACCCTGGCAGTCCTGTGTGATATTCCTGATATGGATCATTTCCTTCACTTATTTCTTGAATTTATCCTTGGCTTATGCTATCCACTTTTCTATGTCTGCTGTGCTTTTCCATTAGTCAGTTAGTAGGCCTGAACATTGGAAAGCACTGCCTTAATTTAAGTGATTGTCCTACTCCTGCTGTTATGCCTATAGAAGGTGTCCTAACAAAGGCAACAAAAACTCAGTACAAGCAGAACTCACACACTGCTACACGGTCTCTTACTGTGTTGCAAGTTAATTCTGGTTTCGCCATTCTATGAGCTACCATGCTGGCTCCTCTTTGATGGTTTTACCTCACACCTAGTGACTTCTCAGGTCTGGATAACTGTCCCTACACTCTCTTGTCTACCAGGCTGTTTTCAATTGTGTTTGTTCATTCCTCAGTGTTTGCTGTCTCTCTAATTTCAGTGTTATCTGTAAATATTAAAAATTTTCTCACTGTAACTTTACCAAAATCTAACTTTTGTCCAGAATAAGCTGTATTTATTACTTGTAAATATGTGAATAGGGAATTAGTTCCCCAATCCTGGATCAACTTACGGCTTAGTCAGAAACTGAAAATACTGCAAATCATCATGGCAGATGATGGGAGAGAGTGGTATGGTCTTTTGATATGAAGAACATATGTGAAAGAAGTAGGAACATCCCATAAAATAAGCAGTTGTGGTGTAGCATGGTAGTTAGCATCATTATCTCTCATCTCCAGCAGCCTTGGGCTTGATTCTCACACTACCTATGAGTAGTTTACCCACTGTTCCTTGATTTTATTTAGGTATTTTAGTTTCTATTCACATCCCAAAAATGCAATTTAAGTCATATTTGGGTCTGAATTTACCCAAACTGGGCGAGTATAAGTTGGCTCTGTGACAGACTTCTTTGTGGTCCATGGTACCAGAATAATCTCCCTGTGGCCAGGAGGTTGATTTTAATAGTTAAGAAAATTTGTCTATGAATTGATGTTTTTTTTCCCTTTTCCCTGGTTTATAAAAAGGAAAATACATTTACAGTATAAAAAATCAAAAAATAGAAACAGGGATAATATTTTTGTAAGAATATTAAAACATTGATAGGAGCTGAAAATAGTGGTGGAGTGGTAATAGCTAAAATTAAAAAGAAGTGAAAAACTAAATATGAAGGAAGTGAAGGAGAGTGCAAGCTGACAAAGGCCTAAATGAGTGAGATTTGATCAGAGGTCATGTAAAGGCTGAAAAGGAGTATTTAACTGAGCAATTGTTGGGGAGCCGGGTCTGCTTATGAGGGGGGAAAAGACTAATGATCAAAGATGAAAAAAAAGATTACGGAATGAGTGGGAACGAGAGAAAGCAGGACATTTGAGAGGGAAAGTTTAACACAAAGGGGAGCTGTCTAGAAAAACAAAACAACTCTACAGAGTACTTACAAAAAGCTTTGAAAAGTGAGGCTACTTGAAAACATGGCTCATCTGTTATAGAACTATGCAAAACTATGAGAATATAGCCACATGCTGTTTACCTGTACTGACTGTAAAAAGGGCAATCAATCCAAGTAAATTAAAGAGTGAGAATCAAGGAAAGGAATCAAGACAAAGGGCAAAGCTAAGGTTAAAGGCAGAAGTCAAAAAGGGACAAACATCAAAGCCAAATCATAAACCAAAAATCATAGTCAAGGGGCAGAGTTTTATTTCAAAATACCAGCAATCAAAGTTCAAAGAGAGTAATACGCTAAATGTGGTCCAATCTCAGATACTTTGTACTAGTGTGTTGATGAAAGTCCTTAATGGGAAATCCCATGGAAATGGTTACCGTAACACACCAAATAGCAGTCTGATCCCTAAAATGAAAATTGTATCAGAAAAAGATCAAAAAAAAAAAAAAAAATACTTATAAATTCAAACTCTAAAAAAAAAAAATATGATTCCAGAATTAAATTCTTTGGGCATTAAAAACCCCAAAACAATGCCAAGATTAATATTTCAGCTTTAGGGAAACCTCCATCCATCCATCCATTATCAAACCCGCTATATCCTAACTACAGGGTCACGGGGGGTCTGCTGGAGCCAATCAACACAGGGCACAAGGCAGGAAATAAAGCCCAGGAAGGGCGCCAGCCCACCGCAGGGCACACACAAACCAAGCACACACTAGGGACAATTTAGGATCACCAATGCACCTAACCTGCATGTCTGTGGACTGTGGGAGGAAACCGGAGTACCCGGAGGAAACCCACGCAGACATGGGGAGAAGATGCAAACTCCACGCAGGGAGGACCTGGGAAGCAAACCTCGGTTTCCTAACTGCAAGGCAGCAGCGTTACCCACTGCCCCACCGTGCTGCCTCTAGGGAAACCTCAAGAACAAAAAATAGAGAAACTCCACAGACATCAATATCATTACCATTATCCAGGAAACATGAAACATATACTTGAGGGTGTCAAAATGACTTGAACAAAAAAAGTTGAGAAGGACAAAGAGTTGGAAGGAGGGTATGTAATTTGGCTTTGCATAATCCAATGAAAAATATATGTAAATAAATATGTATATGTATAAATACTTATGTATTTAAAAAAATAAAAAAATATTTTTAAACATCCAGCTGAGTGACAGGGAGATCAAGAAAATGGAGAAGCAGCACAAAATGTGAAACCCCAACAGGCCTCATTTCAAGTCTGAAAAACAAGAAGTTAATGGCAGTACTACATACAGTAAATCTTGGAAGTGCTTACTTCACTTCTGCAATCGCCATGAGCAACTGCCTAATTAAACTAGCTCCTACCTGAGCATTGAAGCACCATAACGCTGTACAAACCACTGTAAAGTTATCAGGCTCAAACAAGCTAATTTCAACTCTAGCTCAAACATGTTTTTTATTTTTTTAATCCTTTTGTTGTCTTTTACATATTATATTGTAAATATCATAAAGGTAGTTCTGCCAGCTGTATGAGTTGGTTAGCTACCAGCTCCTCTAGTGAGTATGATGGAAAGTCTACTATGAAACAGCCATTAAATATGGAAGGACTGGCCAGGTCACAAATTTGTTTCATATTCGAAAGCCACCAACTCAATCGGTATAAATGTTTTCAACTTCTGTTAGAGCTAGTAAGGCGAGTGGCTTTGGAGCTCATTGGTACAACAAATAAAGTATGTGGCTCGAATGCAGGATCTTGAAGGTTGCGATTTTGGGGGTAATTGAGAACAGATTCAATAGTACTGTAGATTCAGAGACCAAAAATGCAAGTGTCAGGCACATTCAAGACAGGACTCAAATAAAACTCATGGGATACACAGATGTCACTAGTTCATATTAAAACCCTAGATGTGCAAAAAAAAGTATATTTAACAAAAAAACACAAAAATTAGGCCGACTCATGACAAATTTAGGCCCAGCCTTTTATGAATTTCTAGTGGCACTACTTCACTATGGATTTTGATTGAAATCATTTAATTTTGGTGACTGCTGGATATCTGGAGGCAAAGTTTTTTTAGTATACATTTTAAGTTTTGCAGGAAATTTTACCTTACAGTGAACACATTTTGTTTAGTAATAATCTATACTGACTTTAACATCACTATATCCAAATCTAAACACAAGGTAATTTTTCATTGTTGGCCCTTTCATGTGAACAACTGTTTTTTATTTCACACTGTTATATCACCCCAGCTCATTGGTACCTCCTGATGTCAGGACTGCCTAATAAAACAATAGTCTTTGCTGTCATTGCACAGGAATGCCCACATGATGAATGAACACTTATGGGACATCCTGGGCTGCCAACTACAGTCTGGTCCACACTTTCTAAGGACTACTGTGACCTAATGAAGCAGTTACAAAATGCTAATGTTGCAGAAGTTCAGTTAAGTCTCCTATGGTTCCATGATGACACATAACAGCTTGTCATGACAACAATGAGGTTTTACCTGACACTAATTAACCTCAAATGTAACCCAATTATGAAATAAAAATGTTTTATATTTCTATGGTTCATGAATCTTTTTTTGGACCGGTGCTTCTGGGAAAAAAATATACTGTCATTTGGTACAGAAAAAAATGAACAGTATTGAAGTAAAAAATCTGAATCAAGAAGATTAATGAAATGCGACCAGACATATTACATAATGTAGCTGTCAGAAGTGACCAAATGACATACTCTTGGACTCTGTTTTAGGTTTTGACCCATGGCTGCAGTGCAAATCCCCCTTCTTTTTAAATCATGTCAGCTTGTCTTTAACTTGATCCAAGCTTGTCTCCCCGACAAAAAATGTTGACTTTGTGACATATCAAGGTGGCAGAATCTTGTGAAACACGAACGTTTTATCCTGGTATTGCTAAAGGTAATTCATTTACAGTATCTTTCAGGCATTAAATTACAAGTAGAACATTTGCAGCACTTTGCGTCCTATCCTAGCTATAAATACATGTTCACATGTAAGCTAAAAATAACTTCACCTCAAGTGCTATTCTTTCATGGAAAAAAGTGCCCTGAATATTGGTAAAGTCAAGTCGACAGCTGCCAAGTACACCTGCCATATTGACAATGCTTATCTGTTGAGTACAGCCTGTAATTAATGAAACATGGTAAACAAAATATGTTTTACATTAAAGGTAGCATTAACATTAAAGCTAAACTTAAGTAGCTACTACTTTATATTAAATGTGCCTCCCAGACTTTACTTTGATAGATAAGAAGCTTTTATTTTTCAGCTTTTATATTGAGTATACTATAGTAACAGTGTTGTCAGTGGAAAATCTGAAGCCCCTTATTGCAACCTTCAATATTTATATTGATTTGCAAAAATTACAGAGACACTCTGACTTACTTCTGTTCCGCACATAGCCATAATTACCACAAAATTCTCACCTTCTTGTCTTCCTTCACAGACATGTACTTTATTTTTGAATGAAAAGTTAAACACAAATTCCATAAGAACATACTGCACTGCAAATTAACAGTTAATAAGGCGTAGTGAGAAGAGCAAATAACTAACCAATCACTCAGGTCGAGATCAACACCTTCCATAACATGAAAGTGTGCTTCTCTCAGGCCCTACAAAGGCCATATATAAAATACAGACTGAGAAAGTGCAGAAGTAAAATGTATGATCCTTCAGGTAAATAGTTTATTCACCCCTTCATACTATGAGATCTTCTGTAAATTAAACTAATGTATACTTTGGAATGAGCATCTGGCTGGTACAAAAGTATCACCTGCTACTTATTGGTAACCTCTGACATTCCAGACACTGTGATAGATATTGGAGCAATCATAGAAGACAAAGGCAAGGTCAAATCTAGCTGGTTTGATATAGTTAAACATTGCTGCAATTTCATTTGGTTATATGGTTTTATAGATTTTTCTTTCATTTTTTCTTTGACATTTAATGATTTTGAAGGTGGCTAAATCTTATTTTGGTAACATTTTGTTGTAAACACTTTTCTTTAAGGATATTTTAATGTATTTCTGTGATGCCATTTTGAATTTAGGGTGTGTATTGTTGTTAGTCACATTAGGGTACAGAGCTTCATTTGTCCACATGGGAAAATTTGGTTTATTACTGATGCCCAATAAATAAATATTACAATAATGTGACAAACAACAAGCTCTCAGAGTGATTTAAAAAAAAAAAAAAACAGAAATGACTTGGCTAAAGATAAAAAGAATGGTTAGTGTGAGGCACTATAAAGGCCTTTGCCATTGGTATAAAGGAGCCTCCATGGCATTTTTTGAAACAGATCTGTTGAATAATTGTCTGAAAGTTCTTGATTAGTGTGTCAAAGACACAAGATGTGCAGCATTGTTCATAAGGGAATTCAGTTTTGTCTTCCTTCTCTAGTTCATTACTTCCTCCAGTGGGACCAGAGTGCAACTGAGCCTGTCCTTTTAATTAGCTTGTTGATTTGGTGGGCCTCTCTTAAAGTAAGGCGGTCAGTCCACCATACCACAATGTATAGGGTGGTCCAGATCTAATTATGCAATTTTCATTACACTATAGATTAAGTTTATTACATAGAAAATCACCCGAAAAATCCTGGACCATCGAGAAGTGTGTGAACTGACGACATGAAGAATCGTCTTCGTGCCGAACTGGAATCATCCCTACATAAATCAGAGTCATCCACATGATCTGGATCTGCATGATTAGATCTGGACCACCCAGTAGAAAATCACACTGGACATCACATGGTTGTAGAAGTTGTGAATGATGCCATTACCCATATTAAAGGAATGGAGTCTCCTAAGAAAAAAAGTGTCTGCTCTGCCTTTTCTTCTTATACTTTCTTTGTATTACAAGACTGGTGCAACCTATCATTGACGTTTACACCTTTACATCCACTCCTTCAATGGCGACAGGACATAGAGGCTCTTTGGTGAGATGAAAGTCAATAGCCAGTTCCTTGGTTTTACTGATGTTAAGTTCTGCATTCTGCACCAAGAAACAAAGTTATCCACCTGACTCCACCTCTCCTCAGTATCACCCCTTTATCAAAACACTACATTAGTGCAGAATCACCTGAGAAGTTCTACAAAAATAATATGGCCTGATGTTATATTTTTGGTCTGAGGTATAGAGTGAAGACTAAAAAGACCGGACACTTTTTTGTGGTGCTCCAGTGTTACTCATATCCACATCAAAGACACAGTGTTCTTGAGCCTCGTAATAGCAGGACACCAAAGGCTCATCCACCTGAGCTTACCCCTTAAGAGTGATGACTGAATGGTATTGAAGCTACTGAAGAAATCAAAAAACATAATTCTCACAGTGAATCTAGCTTTGTCTGGGTTGAAAAATAATAACCGATAGATCAGTGCTGAGCAGCCTCAGTCCTGCAGGGCCACAGTGGCTGCAAGTTTCTGTTCCAACCCAGTTGCTTAATTAGAAACCCATTCTTACTAAGTCTTAATTTGTATGTTAGTGTTTTTATTCAGCCTTCGTCAGGTCATTCTTATATTGTATTTTTTTTTCCTTTCCAAGGATATAATCAAAATGATTTGAAGTCTAAAATGAATGAGCATTTCTCAGTCCTTCACCATTTTCTCTTCAGCGTCCTCCAAATATTTTATTAAACCAGATAGTTCATGATGACTACACACAGGTGTATATGGAGGCAAGTTAGATGAAGGACAGCCAATTCCTTTGCTGTTTGCATACATATTATTGCTAACAAGGAGCAATTAAAAACAGTCAATGCAGCTGTTTAAGACTAAAATAAGTAGTTTAAGAATGGGGAATCTTAATAAGTGAGACAATTAAAATGAAGAATAAAAATGTTGCTTGAGGAATAAGTGCTTCATCAGCAATCATTGACTTCTCATTAAGAAATTGGGTTGGAACAAAAACCTGCAGCCACTGCATCCACCCCCTCTACACCAGGAATAATGTTGTTAACCCATGAGATAATAGTAGAAATAATATATAAAATATAATAGCGGCAAATATGTAGTCTGAGGAGCAAACAAAAATTACATTCAAGATAACATTCAGGAAAATATTGAACTATTTAGCAGACAACAGCTTCAATTATTGCAGTAAGCAGACGGGAAGGTTTAGTCTGAACAAAAAAATAAAGCATTGGAGTATAAGAACTTGAGGCAGACATTTGAAGAACACCAGCCATTCAGCCCAGCATACTGAAGCTCCTTGATCTGAATGAAGGAAAGTAAGGAACATTCCACTACTGGCACTATCACATACGTACACAGAATATTAAAGTATGGTTTTCTGCAGTAAAGTTCAATATTTTTATCATTTTTCCACTTAAGACATTTAACAAACGAGCTTGCCTCTACATGCAGATATTTTCAAAAGAATATTATTGTCATCTCTTCCCTGAGCAACATCACAAGGTTGAATTTCATTTTGCTGTCTTTGCTCACTGAATATTTTGTACTGAAACTGAGACATGTTCTGCTCATGGAAGATACCAGCCATCTGATCGCTACCATAATAAAATGGGTTGTGCTGATACCAACTTCATCTTTTCATCCCAAAGAATGATCAAAACAGGGATGGATTTTGGGTGGTGGAGGTTAATTTGAGGGCAAAAGAATGACACAAGTCTGATGAAGGAAAGGTTATATTACAGTACAATAAAAGACTACCAACCAAACCGAGGGAATGGATAACTGCAAAAGAAAGGCAAAGTTGAAAAACTATACCATTCAGTTTAAATAAATTGCTTGAAAAACTAGATCTCTCTCTCCATTGACAAAATTTTGATAACTGAATACAGGACACAACCTTAAATAGGATGGCAACTGTACTGTCACACACCATGTCATATAGTAAGTGTATGTAAATAGCAACACAGAGCATCACAGAAACAAAAAAAAAAATTCACCATTGCAATAATGTCACCAATGTGCTGCTGAAATTATTAAAACAAACCAAATTTTGACAGGTCAATCTCCTGGATAGATCTAGTTTTACTCATTTAAAAAGTAAATGTGGTGCATATGGAGCATGACAGTGTTCTGCCCACTCTCTCAGTAGCAGTATTTGGCCTTCCTCATTATCTTTCACTGCTGTAGATCTTCTTGTAGAGCAGCAGGTGAATTATTCAGTATGACAAATACCGTTCAAATTCCTATCCACAAGTCAAGACGTGAATGTTGTAAAACTACATGCATAATGGAATGTGACGGCTCCTATTGATTTCCTCAGAACAAAAAGGCCAGTCTTGTACATTTTTGGCAGTAACTGTTTTCAGTAAAACTTGTAGGAATTCAATCAAGAAATGCTTTCTGCTACATTGCTTTGCTGACAGCAGCCTCAGTTCTCCTTACTGGATGAATCATAGAGCCATGTCACTATTCTCTACTTCATTTTGGCTTCTGTAGTCCGTATTTCATCTTGCTATGTTACCCATACTATGAATTTTATTGCATGCCTCCAGGGCCTTAAATTGAGGTACTGGAAATGTAGACATGGATAATGTAAAACAGAGTTGTAATGCAATAAAATTAGTTTTCTCAATGATAATAGCTAAAAATCCATACCATTGTGTCCAAGTAACACAGTGTCTGCTGATTTTCAGTAGAACTGAGCCACTATTAAATAATCATTGTAATTAAAATGGTGACTAAATTGAATGTAATTAATCAGTGTACAGAACTTATGGCAAAGGTATCAAACTCAATTTCTGGTAGGCAATACAGGATGTCTTGTTTTTTCCCCCCAAACAGTTCATTCATTTGAATTAAAATCCAGCTTTAATTCCTAAATATCAGAAATTTCTTATTTTCCTTTCCCGACAAAATTCAAAGAGAGTGTCTTGTGAAACTTTTTTGTTAACTTTTAAATAAAACAAACTAAATGTGTCTGAATTTGTAATGCCAACAAGCTGGAAACTACTAAATATACAGATTATAAATTTTGTGACTGTGGATGATTAAGCCAAATATTTGAGCAATATATGCATATTGAAATGCAGGTGAAGACACCAGAGCCTACACTAAATTATTAGAGGTAGACCATACAAGTCCTTCAGAGATGCTTGCTATGACATGGTGAGTACAGATGTGCATAACCATAGACATACCTAATAAAGTGACCCATTTTATGAATAAAAATAAATCACATTAGATGTAGTATAATATAGACCTCAAAAACAAGCTTTGTTGAACCTCGGCCTGCTCAATACAATGAATTAAACTCCTTTTCTGAAATAGATTTACCTGAATGTCACAGAACAATTACTCAGCTAAAGCAGTCCCATTGTAATCTTGATTCAATTCCAGATGCCCAAAATAAGCATGCAGTACAAAAATGCATCCTGGAAAAAGCATGAAGTGAGAAATGCACTCAGGAAAAAAGAGGAGGTGGCATGACACACAGTGGATGAAGAAACTAAACAGACCCTCCCCAGAATGACAAAATGAAAAAAGGATTTAAGAAATTTGTGTAAGTTTATTAAAAATAAGAAACTACAATATCACATTGACACTAGTATTTTGACTCTGTACTCAGTAATTCATTGAAGTACCTTTGACAGTGATTACCATCCTGGAGTCTTCTTAGGTTTGATGTGACAAGCTTTGCACACCTGGATTTGAGGATTTTCTGGCATTCTTCTGAGAAGATGCTTTCAAGTTCTGTCAGGTTGGATGGAGATTGTCAGTGAACGGCTGCTTTCAGGTCTTCCCAGAGGTGTCCAATTGCATCCAGGCTCTGGATGGGTAGATTAAGGACATTCTCAGAGCTGTCCCTAAGCCACTCCTGTATCTTTACTTTGTCCTTAGGGTCAATATCCTACTGGAAGGTGATCCTTTGTCTCAGTCTGAGGTCTAGAGACGTTCTGGAGTAGGTTTTCATTAAGGTTATCTGTGTACTCTGTTCTAAGCATCTTTTACTGAGGACAGCCTTCAGCTTGGCCACTCTGTCGTAACATCCAGATGAGTGGAGTGTTTCAATTATGGTGATTCTTCTGAAAATGTCTCCCATCTCCACACAGGTTCCATAGGGCTCAGCCAGAGTGACCACATTGGGTTCCCTCATCAAAGCCTTTCATCTTTGATTGCTCAATTTGGCTGTGTTACCAGCTCTATGAAAAGACATGGTTATTCCAAAGTCCTTCCATTTAATACGATGGAGGCCACTGTGCTATTGGGAACCTTAATTGCCGAAGGCATTTATGTATAGCATTCTCTAGATCTCTGTTTGTGCGTAATCTCATATATGTGCCTAGCAGGCAATTTTTTCAACCTTTTGCTCAACTATGGGACCTTCTATAGATAGGTGTGTGCCTTTCTTAATCAAGTGCTATCAACTGAATTGGCCACAGGTGAACTCCAAACAAGGTATAGAAACATCTCAAATATCAGTGGTCATGGGATGCACTTGAGCCAAATTTCAAATATTTTACTAAAGGGTCTGAATACTTGCATCAATGTGTTATTTTAGTTTTTCATTTTTAATAAAATAGGGGGCTTCGCTCGCCCACCCCCGGGTTTGGTTTACCGGATATAAAATTTAAAGAGAGTTATTTTCATGGGAATTGTTACATATGCATTATTTTCACTTTTACTTTAAAACTTTTGTAAAAACAATACTTGTCCTTTACTTCCGGCCCCAGGTGTGGTTAAATCACTTTCTCGCAGGACGTATAATGCTGCTCGAGTTAGGGAGGCGGCTGAACGCATGCTAAGGAGAAGCGGTTGGATCATCTACCCCCTTGCTGCAGCTGCTGCTGGTGAGTTGCGTGTTCTGCTTGTTGCTGCTGTTGTTTTAAGAGCTTGGAGCACCTGAAGTGTGTCTAACTGCTAGGTTAGATGTCCAAAAACTTGTTGTAAATGTTGTCTCAATGCCTCGTCTCGCGCGACGTAAAATTGTCTTCCAAGAAGATCATGTCTCATCTCCTTAGTCTCCCTCCCAAGATTTTTTTTTTTTTTTTTTTTTTTTATAATAGAGAGATTTACAAAGATTTTTAAAAATCTGTTTTCACGTAGTCATTTTGGGGTATTGAGTGTTGCTTGAAGTGGGCAAAAAAATTAAATGATTTTAGCACAAGCCTGCAACATAACAAAATGTGAAAAAGTTAAAGGGGTCTGAATACTTTTTGAATCCTCTGCATAGCATATGTAGCAGCGTATTGCAATTTACATTACTATAAACTGAAACTTTCAAAATTTTCAAAGCAATAACATCTCCTATAAAAACCACAGTTTCAAAGATGACACATTTTCAGAATTTGCCCTTGACTGTTAATTGAGCCTCATGCAGTATTTGACTGCATGACGTTTCTGCACAACTAGACAACGATAGCCTTTTGACATTTGTTATTTGGTAATGGAGATAAATAATTTAGAGGCCAACTGAGATGGGATTAAAAGAGTCAATAAAGGTTGGGCTATTTCAAACCCACCTAATACCTAGAATCTCAGAACATCTTAATTTACTTAATTATTTAATCTTAATTAAGGGCACAAAAACACTTGAACTTAAACAAAATAAGTAATTTGATAAACAGATTTAGAAAACAATATGACTACAAGAATTAAGCTAAAGCTTTCTGGAATTTTTTAAACTTATTTACAGTTTTGGATATTATTTCATGTGATTTTGGTTTCAGTGATAATTTTGTCTTTCTAGATTTCATGGGTGCTGCAATTTTGTGGGTTCAGCCATTATGATGAGTGCCCTATGGCAGGCATAACATATAAAACAGACGCCCACATTAAGCATGCATCTGACCTTTGAGAAAATGTAGGAAAGACTCATCAGAGTCTAGCAGTCAAGAAAGTGAACAAAAATTATTTTTTTAAAATAATAATAATCAATAATAAACCTCAGATAAGCAGAAGAGGATGGATGGATGGATGGATGTTTAATCAAGAGATTTTCTGTTTTCTTATGGTTTGTGATGATCTCAGAAAATTGTGTAAAAGACCTTAGCTTTTGTTTACTCTACTAAAAAAATAATTTACTCATCTAGTAGACTGCTAAAATTGAGCTCTCTTTCAAATTCAAATATAATACAAAATCTTTAACTTAAATAATCAACTAATAGGGAGGAATCTACATTCCAAAATACCAGTACACCTAGAAACAACAACAAAAAAGAGAGTAGGAAAATTAAAAGGAAAGAAGGAAAACAAAAAGAATGAAAGAAAAGTAACAAACTATCGAAAAAATTATAAAAATGCAATGGGTAACTCTAAAACTAAAGATATACTAAACTGGATATTCAACACAAAAGATACTCACAGAAGTGATACAGACAGATTGTGAAGCAAAATTTTGTCTATTGACAGCAGGCCAATACCAACGACAGACAGTTTATATGAGCCTTAATGTTGGTGACTAGACTTTTCCTGAAAGAAATTACAGAATGGCCGCTCTGGGGAAGCAGGTGATAATTGGGGAGCAGGGACTTTGGGTATTGCAGTTTTACAATGTTGAATACAAACACGTTTTACTCTGCTCATATACACAGTAACGCTAAAGAATAAAACTGAACAAATACAGCCTTCAAAACCCACTCATAAAATAAGGTACTTTATTACTTGTGTCTTTTAAACACCACCTTTTACACTAGCTGGAGGTGTATTTCTTTGTTACAATACTAACTTCAACCATTTTGACACGGCATGCACATACAATAACAGAATTCAGTTATAAAGCCTTACACGGCCACTCATATCGCATTTTATTTATGCTGCTGAATGATATGTGAACAGCTTGACCCTCGACACAAGTCCTGGCTTGGTGTGACACACTTATACTGTTCAGCATCTTTTTTGCTATTTAAATGCTGGGTAATATCTACGTGACATTCAAAGCAAATAGAATATCTGCCTCTACATGGTTGCCATACTAGTATGTTTTCTCGGAACTAAATACATATTTTTCAGAATTTTATGTTCTCTTTCACGTTCTTCAAAAAACAAACACAAACCAGTAGTTTTACTGATGGCATAAGCACGTAGCTAAACAAGCACAGTTCCCAGTTTGAAGGCTTCTCCTCATAAATACAGAATGGGATTGGTCTGAAATTGACTGTTGAATAACAGTACACGAAATACAGCAGTTTCAGTTTCCTACCATATTAAACTCTGAGGAAATGTTCTTCCTTACTTCCTAGTGTGCCATACTTGCTCGTGTCCTGCAGGGACTTCCTGCTGTGCACACTTGTGCCTGCAATAAACTCGTGCTACAGCACCTCGTGTACTGTGCACGACTTTCTGAAAGGGATATGGTATTATTTATGAAGCCGCCAACACGTGACTGCATTTAAAATACAGGAAAAATGAGTATGTTAAAAAAAAAAAATATCTTGTGACACCAAGTGTTGGAGATAAATATGCGACTGTCCTGGGAAATATGGGACACCGGGTACATAGAAAAAACACACATTAGGCATGTTCATGAAATTGTCACCAGTGTGTCAAGAATATTCTGCATCATCTTTACCACCACTATTTTATCCAGCTCGTGATGGGGTTACTATACTGAAGGAGACACATGGCCTTTTTCAGACATGTGAGGAAGCCTACAAGATAATAGTGAACATATTGTGCCCACATCAGGCTATCGTGGCACCACTGTGCCAGAAGAGAAATCTTTTCTCTGTAAGCCATTTCACCATTATTAAAGATCAGGTCCAGGATGATGATGACATCAACAAGTTTAATAATGGATTTGAAGCAGTATTCGGCTACAATGGCATGAGTTTACAGAGGGCTTAATACACTACCCTCTGGAGCGCCTGCCTGTGTTGATGATCTGCATTGAAGAAGTGGCACTGTCAATGCACACATGCTGAGGTCTCCCATTTGAAAGTCTAGAAGCCTAGAGGTATGATGGTACAAGTATTAAATTCTGATGTGCAATTTATGCACATTACTCTGACAGAGCTGTTTTTTATTATCCAGTTGTGCCAGAGGGGTATGAAGTATAAGGGATATGGCAACCCCTATGGATTGGTTGAGACAATATACATTGGAAGTGGTCTAAACTATGTAAACTATTCCATATAAAGTGCCTGAGCACAAATCATTTCAAAATGATGGTGGGACTCCCACCGGCCTGCATTCAATGAGACAGTCCTATGAGCTACTGTACCACCCACGCAGATGACATTTAGGACAAATTTGCTTTGCTAAAGTTTCCAGAAATTATAAATATCCCTCAGAATGTAAAATGTTTGCATTTTCAAATAACACTTTATAGTTTTCTCACTGCAATGCTGTTGCTAACTTTCAAAGGGATATAAACAAAAAAAAAAAATCAGACATACACTGGAATTCTCAGAAAGAACAACAGGAAGCATCTGATGATACTTCAGAAAAGTTGAACTTTTTTCCAAAGAGTTTAACATCTTTGATCCACACGTTGTTTAACATAAAACACATGCCACTTTCTCTGCTTTAACCCAACCATTTATTTGGATCTATAAGGCAAAAAGAAAACCCATCTAGAGGTTTTACAGAATTTGTGGTCTCAGGAGTCATCTGTGTTTCAGATTAACAGAAAAACATGGCAGTTCCTGGTTAATCCAGCCCCTTATATTTACTAGCTTGTTTTCCAGTCACTAAGTGTTGCTAGAAAGATACTAGGCAGAGAGGTCAGTGGCCCCAGTGTTCTGTAATCACCTGGATGCCTCCTCTTCATCTCCATTTCCTAGCTATCTTTATCCAAATGTTCTTGCTGTTTGTGCTGGCTTTAGATAAATACAGTGCTGTTATCACCAGTTAACAGACAAAGTCAAATTTTAAATATTTGTTCTAATGATTAAAAGTGTTTGGTGTTCAAAAGGGATAACTATGGAAAAGAACTGCACAAACAATGAAACCAAAGTTATATACAAAAATCACACATCTGCATTTATCATCACTGATATGTTTTCATGACTGGGATCTATGATATGGGAAAACATTTTCTCTCAAACAGTGTAGGTAGTAGGAAGATGCTTCAGAGTCATAGCCTGTTACAGATTGCAGGGGTGTCATGGTTTCTATACTGCCAAATAGAAAATAAATAGTCACCAGACAGAAGAACTATCAGTTCATCTGGGTTTTAGCATAGCTAAGCTTACCTGCTTTTTTAAACCCAAAATTCCCTGCTACAGAAAGAAGCTGTCAAAAAAAGGATTAGCAGATGGGTCATAGCCTTGAATGTGTAGTGATCCACTCACCCAAAATGGTCAAAGTAGTGTGAGACCTCCAAGAATAATCAGGACAGCATGCTGGAATTCACACATGCTGCTCCAGAGAAGGGTGCACATGAAGGAAGCTTGAACTGCCACTTAAGTGGCTGGCTTTCACCTACACCATGCCAAAATGAACTTAGTGTCAAAGTTCAAGAAATGTACTTGATAGTCCCAAAATAATGTTAAATAAGTTTTGCTAGCTGGATAACTGTGAACTGCAGCTTGAAGAATCAAGTTCCACCAGGAACCTTGATAAAACTAGAGATGTCATTTACAAAATATTCAAAAAGCCAACAAGGCAGTCCTAAGCAAACACCAATCACTAAGCGCGTGGATGACCACAGAGGCAGTGCAATTTTCAAAAGCCTTTATAGGGCAAGGTGTAGTCCCTCCATGTTGATTGTCAAGTGGCCCCACCTCTTGGGGAACCACTCACCAAACAAAATGGACATAACAGAAAAAGTATTGAAATCACCCAAGATACTGTAATATTCTTAAATTTAGATAATTACGCCTGCTCACTAGAAACTAATATAATAAAGACATATATAATAATAATCACATGAAAAAACAGGAAATACACAAAGTACATTCCAATGAAAATGATCAGTTGGGAGTCAAAATATTACACAAAATCAATGTGACCTGAAAGGTCACTATAAAACACATACAATAAATATAAAAAATGTGAGCCAAAAATTAAGGTAATCATCCATCCATCCATCCATCCATTATCCAACCCGCTATATCCTAACTACAGGGTAACAGGGGTCTGCTGGGGTCAATTCCAGCCAACACAGGTCGCAAGGCAGGAAACAAACGCCAGGCAGGGTGCCAGCTCATCGCAGGGCGCACACACACACACCAAGCACACAGTAGTGACAATTTAGAATCACCAATGCACCTAACCTGCATGTCTTTGGATTGTGGGAGGAAACCCACGCAGACACGGGCAGAACATGCAAACTCCACGCAGGGAGGACCTGGGTCTCCTAACTGCAAGGCAGCAGCACTACCCACTGCGCCACCGTGCTGCCCAAAGTTAATCAGTCCACAGTAATAGAAATAATATAATAAAGTTTACAATCATGCAACATCAGAAATATAATTCCTGAGATTCAAAGGCATGTGTAGATGTTGTGGACTGGGACTCGGACACAGGCAGACGGACAGCATAGTTCCACCAGACACTGTTTATTTACAATATATTTACAAGTTTTTGTGCACTCACACACCCCAGTGCCTCCAGCACCGATTCCCCCAATGTCCAGGCCACACTCTTCCAGTGCCTTTCTCTTGGCCGCCTCCCGTCCTCTCTCCAGCTCTGTCCTCTTCCACCCGACATCCACTAATGACTGGAGGGAGGCGGCCCCTTTTATAGGAACCCGGATGAGCTCCAGCTGCTTCCCGGCAATCTCCCGCGGACACACCCCCGTGTGGCGGAAGTGCCGGCCGCGCACCCGGAAGCCGTCCGGGTGTCCCCTGTCGTCTTCCCCCCAGCACTTCCTGGTGTGGCGGAAGTGACGGGCTCCCGGGATAATAAGGCACTGGGGCGCCGCCTGGCGGTGGCCACGGGCCCCTACAGGGCTGGGCTTCCAAGCCCTCTACCCGAGGCCTCCAGTATAACCAGGACGGACGCCCCCTTTCGGTCTGGAGGAGGCACAAGCCCTCCTCTGGTCCTCCTGGGCGTCCCAGCCGGGCTCCACACAGGATATACCGGCATCGGGGCACCGCCTGGCGGTGGCCACGGGTCCCTACAGGGCTGGGCTTCCAAGCTCTTTACCCAAGGCCCCCAACATAACCAGGACGGACGCCCCCTCGCGGTCTGGAGGAGGCACAAGCCCTCCTCTCGTCCTGCTGGGCGTCCCGGTCGGGCTCCAGCCCCGGCCAGAGACCACAATGTGTAATTATCATTATATATATGTTTTCTTTATTGTTGTTACATTGCCTTTGTAAATTATATTACATATAATTATTTCTCAGCTCTTTCACTTAATTTCATCGATTCTTTGAAACACAGCATATTGTTCTAGTGTCTGCATGCCCTAGTGTTAAGAAAAAGTATTCATGCACAGAAATCAAGAAAACTGATAAAAATAATTATACAAAAAATAAATAACATTATTATAACTTATAATAACCAAAAGACACCACATGACCAAAACAGACATAAAGGAATTTAAATGCAAGCCATGGTCACTATCCTGGCTTAAACATATCTAGATTTTCCAAAAGACAAAACCAGAAGATAAAGAGAACCAGGCACCAATACCAAAAACACTAGTCAAAATTTGTAGTCAAAAAAGGCTCTAATTCTTAAAGTGGCAACCAGAAGTGGCAAACACACTGGTACTACTAACTACAATTTCAGATGTCAAATAATCTTTGTGGTGCCAGCTATCAAAGCATCACATTCATATTATGTGATGCAACTTCCAGTTAAGGAGGGGATTGTACAGGGGTGGGGGTTGATTTGTTTTCAACCCTTTTTTTTGTAAAAATTGATCAATTTGTATGGAATGATTACAATAAAATCAATAAAATTAAAGAAGAAAAAAAAAAGGACGGGATTGTAGGCATGGTTTAGCAACAGCTACTTTAAATGGTGATATCGGTGTGTAAACTAAATGCTGTTTAACTAAAACGCATGAAATAATTACTAACATACAGTATGTCTAGAGACAATAACTTAAAAATAACTATACAAGGAGATTTTTATGGGTCCATGATATTCCAGAAAAATAACCTTAAAATAAAAGTTATTCAGTCATTCAATGTATTTGTTTCATGAAAGGGCAATGAGGTTTATGTCCCTGAGATTTTATAGAGCTGCCCCTGAACACAGCAGTATTTCTCAGTTCAGATAGATAGATGATACTTTATTAATCCCAAGGGGAAATTCACATAATCCAGCAGCAGTATGCTGATACAAAAAAAAAAAACAATATTAAATTAAATAGAAATAAAAATGCATGTAAAAGCATTTAACTTTGAGTAATGTTAGCATTTACTCCCCTGGGTGGAATTGAAGAGTCGCATAGTGTGGGGGAGGAACGATCTCCTCAGTCTGTCAGTGAAGCAAGACAGTGACAAAAGTCTGTCACTGAAGCTACTCCTCTGCCTGGAGATGACACTGTTCAGTGGATGCAATGGATTCTTCATGATTGACAGGAGTTTGGTCAATTTTAATTTTAACAGATGTTAAACTGTCCAACTTTACTCCTACAATAGAGCCTGCCTTCTTAACAAGTTTGTCCAGGCGTGAGGCGTCTTTTATCTTTATGCTGCCTCCCCAGCACACCACCGCGTAGAAGAGGGCACTCGCCACAACCGTCTGATAGAACATCTGCAGCATCTTACTGCAGATGTTGAAGGATGCCAACCTTCTCAGAAAGTATAGTCGGCTCTGACCTTTCTTACACAGAGCATCAGTATTGGCAGTCCAGTTCAATTTGTCATCCAGCTGCACTCCCAGATATTTATAGGTCTGCACCCTCTGCACACAGTCACCTCTGATGATCACAGGGTCCAAGAGGGGCCTGGGCCTCCTAAAATCCACCACTAGCTCCTTGGTCTTGCTGGTGTTAAGGTGTAAGTCGTTTGAGTCGCACCATTTAACAAAGTCCTTGATTAGGTTCCTATACTCCTCCTCCTGCCCACTCCTGATGCAGCCCACAATAGCACTGTCATCAGCGAACTTTTGCACGTGGCACAACTCCGAGTCGTATTGTAAGTCTGTTGTATATAGACTGAACAGGACCGGAGAAAGTACAGTCCCCTGCGGCGCTCCTGTGTTGCTGAACACAATGTCAGACCTGCAGTTCCCAAGACCAAATGACCAATTAAAGATTTTAAAATGATTCCAACCACAGGACTTCACTATGTTTGCAGTTGCAGAGGCTAACTGGGTGGATGGACAAGAAAGACACAGTTAGGAAGACAGAAAGACCTGGAGACTGGGGTAGAGGGAAAAGAGTGGGGTCTTGGAGTGCTTTGAAGGATTTAAATCAGACAAGTGAAGAACCACCTAACTGGGTTACAGACTTGAGTCACTAGGTTGCAGGATTCCCTTTACCTTTTTTACTTCATTATTTCTTATAGCCTGCATCCTTGTGTTGTGATTATTTTCCATTTATAATTTTAATCCTTATTATGTAAGACTTGGAGTTTTTTGGGATACTGAATCCAATTCTGATGTTAGCTTTCATTTTCACTTTTGTTTTAATATGGCTAAAATTTGTTTGTATATTTTTCTGTTTTGTTAATGGGTGCTGCCATTTTGGGATATCTGGTGTTACAGCATCACTATGGTAACTGAACTGGAGGTCATGACATGTGACATCAGCAGTGTAGTGGCATAAAGGTTGTGCTGTTCACTTCCTGTTTATCCAGGTTTGAGGGATAATCCCTGTGACACATTGTTACATTAACTTTCCTGGCATTTGATTCTTTGGGAATTTGCCAAAGCTTTAGGGTTTTCATTTTGGTGAAAGATCATTTTGGTTTCCTTGTGTTCTGTCACCAGAAGAATGAACAGACTGAGAGAAAAGGACCAGGAAATAAATGACATGTGAACACACACGGTAAGTGCTTACATCGTGACAATGTCAAGAAATTTATTCTGAAAACTACCAGGATCATAACCAAAATAAACTCATGTAAAGTATTGCCTTTTAAAATCTTTTAAATCCACCAAGTTTGATAAAGGTGGAGTCAAAATGGCTGCTATGTAATGTTTTAGAGATGATCAGTCAAATGCAACTTCTGGGGATAAGCCCGCTAACAACTGAAGGTATTACTTATGCCAAAAGTTTCTCCATAGTAAAAAAAAAATATATATTTTGAAGAAGTTTTATTTTAAGCAAGAAGAATGTGTTTCTTGAAAAAGAAATTAATTTCAAACGGAATTCATATCTCCCGTTTTAAGATATAAGTATATTTGCTGACTTGTTTTTCATCTTCTGGTCCTCAAGTCATATTAGTTCTGCTAATTTTAGAAAAACATCTTTTAGCTAATTATGCCATCTTCTTCTGAGTTTAGGGCAAAAAAACATTGTTCATTTGGCAAAATGTATTAATTGATAGCCTTTTATTGTATAGAACTGAATTATTCATGTTTTTAAAGTTTATTTCATTAGCGTTTTTTTTTTTTTATTTGGACATTCTTTTATTTATGAGATGTGTTGAAACATTTTGTGTGACCACTTTCAGCGTTCATGCGACATCAGTGGAACATCCACAATAAACATGATAGTGGTACCACATGGCACTTTCTCTCGGTTGGATAAAAATCAATGAAAAACTTTGGCATAGTTAGTTTCTTTCAAGCAGGCCAAAAAATATGTTCCATTTTGGTTTGAACATCAGTTCTCGGTTTGCCTCTTTTCTCTTTTGCTGGTTTTGATGATGTTTCTGTTTTTGATATTGGCCAGTTTGTCATTACATTTCTGCCTCATGTTAGTCTCCTGGTCTTAGCCTCTTCCTCACAATAATCTTTGTAGATTCAGAGTCAGAGTCAACACATCCCTCATATTAATATTATTCAATTTAACCTCAATCCACATGAAGTTCAAGTAGATTTTATCATCACTCCCTCAAATTTCCTTCCAGCTTATCCGTCTCACGGGGTTCACAGTGGAAACTAGCCCTGGATGAGTGACAGAGTCACCCATCAGCCTATAATTAACATCTTGGATGCAAGATGAAACTTGAGAAAACCCATATGACACTAAGAGAAAGGTAGTGACTATGCAGAGAATTGGAGTGTCAAGTTACCAGAACTGTGTGGCACAGCCAAAACCAAAAACTGCAGAATCATGCTGCCCTTATTATACCTTGAGGTAAAAAGGCTTGCTTTGATAAGGGAAAACTGAAAAAGTGGACCAGAAGATGAACAAAGCCAAGGGGTGGAGACAAAAGAGTATTCAAAAATTGATGATGGGGTAATTATCAAAAATGGCTAAAAGTAACAGCCACCAAAACCCAGTAAAAGAGGCAAAAATGCAAGTAACAAACATTCAAAGTCAGAACTAGCAAGAAGAATACCTAATAAAGAAAACAAGTAGTAAAATGTTTTTCAAAATATTCTAAAAGTAGGATGCAGACTATACCACAATGCCATTTTTATGCGCAGGAGAGGAGAATCTGGTATAATACAACATATGACTGGCAAATGGGCCATACCCAATCCAAAATACACAAAATAACAGCACCAGTAAAAAGTAAAAGAATGACTCAATAAAACTGAAGCTATTAATATAAATTCATGAAAACAGTATTCTAATGTTCAGAAATTAATATCAAGGTGATCATTACACCCCTGGGTCTAATGTCCGATCATTTGTTCATTTTTAGATCAGTTTATCCAGTGGAAGTCAATAGAAACCAGGACCCAGAAATATAATGTGTTGAAATTCACATTTATTTTTACTTTTTATTCATTCTGTATTTCACTTAAAGACCTTATTTAAAAGTTAATTATTTAAGATTATTTTCAGCACTATTTTGTTTTTCCAGTGGGCACCTCCATAAGAATTTTACATTGTTCATTAATGTAGTAACGCAATCCACAATGCACTGGGACAGTGTGGTGATATCATCATAGGTGCAACTCTACAAAGATTATCTCTCGCAAGTCTAGTGTATCTGAGATTGCATTTATTTGCAGACTGTGCCTTCTTTTGTTAATTTATAGGATAAGTGTTTTGCTCTGTACTTTGACTTTGATTTTTAGGTTAGAACTACTAGTTTTGACTTTAGCTAGGTTAGTTTTGATCTCATCTTTTTCCTCTTCAAAATGTTCTGGCTTTCATTTTGAATTCAGTACAATATGTAACATTCAAAACAAAAGCAAGTATTTTCTGAAGAAAAGCAAGGTGCTGTAAAAGTCAGCCTATATTGTTAGTACCATATAAATCAATGCATGACACAGACCATCGCAAATATACTGTGAGCAATACTAAGAATTGTACTTCTCATGAGTAAACATGCACATTTCATGGATTGAAGCCGTATCCCTAATGAAGAGCAAATTTTGAAATGCTTACTACTTTACATTTTTTTAAACGTTCTTCACAAGAAAATATTGTGGAAGGAGCTTTCCCCTTGGCTTTTCTAGATGCTGTTTGTCATATACAGTGGAACCTCGGGTCACGACCCTAATTCGTTCAAAAACTCTGGTCGTAACCTAATTTCGTCGTGACCCGAAGTGATTTCCCCCATAGGATTTAAGTAAATACAATTAATCCGTTCCAGACCATACGAACTGTATGTATATATCCATCCATCCATCTATTTTCCATCCTGCTGAATCCGAACACAGGGTCACGGGGGTATGCTGGAGCCAATCCCAGCTAACACAGGGCACAAGGCAGGAACCAAGCCCGGGCAGGGTGCCAACCCACCGCAGGACACACACAGACACACCAAGCACACACTAGGGTCAATTTAGAATCGCCAGTCCACCTAACCTGCATGTCTTTGGATTGTGGGAGGAAACCGAAGCACCCGGAGGATACCCACGCAGACACGGGGAGAACATGCAAACTCCACACAGGGAGGACCCGGGAAGCGAACCCGGGTCTCCTAACTGCAAGGCAGCAGCACTACCACTGCGCCACCGTGCCGCCCTGTATGTATCTATACTAATAAACGGCAAAGCCCTCACTCACTGACTGACTGACTGACTGACTCATCACTAATTCTCCAACTTCCCGTGTAGGTAGAAGGCTGAAATTTGGCAGGCTTATTCCTTACAGCTTCCTTACAAAAGTTGGGCAGGTTTCATTTCGAAATTCTACGCGTAATGGTCATAACTGGAAGCTGTTTTTCTCCATTTACTGTAACGGAGATGAGCTTGAAACCCGTGGGGGCGGAGTTTCGTCTGACATCAT
>JANRMT010062837.1:89713077-89774380 GCA_026402145.1 Polypterus bichir lapradei | reverse complement strand
TAACACACTACTTCTCCGCTGTGAAGCGCGGGTATTTTGCTAGTATATATATTTTTTTTAAAGATTTTTAAGCACAAAAAATTGTTAATTATACCATAGAATGCACAGTGTAATAGTAAACTAAATGTAAAAACATTGAATAACACTGAGAAAACCTTGAACAGAGAAAAGTAACATTGCAAGAGTTCACGCTACAGCCTTACGAACCACTCGCTGTAAACACTTTTTTTAATGAGTTTTAAGCACAGGGAAAAAAATTAACATTTGAAAAACTCATAATACAAAAACTAACCATAAACTAACCTTGTATGAGTCGATTTCTGGCATGAAGGAAGTGAGGAGGAACTGGGTGGAGAGGAGATTACAGTTTTGAGGTAAAGTCTGTGACAATGCGGGTTTGCTGCATGCTCCCCTCTCGCTTCCAGGAGCCCTTAAACCCGTCACCGTTGGTAATGTTACCGATGACCACGACAGTGAGGCACTACTGTACAACGGAGCAAGGGGATGGTGCAAAAAGTGCCAAGTGCTTTTATTAAAATCAAGAAAATAACAATCAAAAAAGTCCAAATTGAATAAAGTGCAGTGCTTTCAGAATCCTTCAATAAATAAATAAATAATCCCATAAAAACAGAAGTTAAGTGGAGGTTAAAATCCAACAGAAAAAAGTCTTTATTAAATACAATGAGGTTAAAACAATGCTGGAAGCAGTCTCTTTAAAAACAAGCCTGGTGCTTTCTTTAACTGGTGAACCCTGCTGCCTTCTTGGCCTTACGCAGCCAGCCGTCTCCACTCCAGCTCCTTGATTGCTCAGCTGGAGCGACCACGTCCTTCTGCCCCACCCCTGCTTGGGCTCACTGTCCAGCTGCCTGCGGGCACTCACTCGCTCACACCGGTGCTTTCCACACTGCTTCCTGCTTACTTCCTCACTCTGCAACCTCTGTCTTTTTCTTTTTCCTCCCTTTAGCCGCCTCGCGCTTCTATTTATGAAGAGGACGTGGCAGCTGTAGCGTGGCGATTATTTATTTTAAACTGGCCTCTTGACGTGATCTGTGGACCCACTATACCACAAAGTCCCTCTGCGCAATGCACGTCTGACTGAGAACAATGTACTGTACAGGGAGAGACTGAACACATGTGGAATTCATCGGCGCGTACGAACCGGAAGGGAAACTGGCTTCTTCGTCACGGAGTGTGTAGTCGTGAACAGATGCAAAAGTTTGGCTAACTTTTTGGTCGTAACCCGATTTGTACGTGTTCCGAGACGTTCGTGACCCGAGGTTCCACTGTATAATAAAAAGTGTTAAAAGGGTTGCACAATGCTTACTGCTATTACCATGCAGCATTATCAACTTGCTTTCAATTTCATGCATGGTCATTGTATGTAGTCCGCTACTCCATGAGAGAGTTTTCTTTATATCTGCAACCACAACCCATATTCCAAATCCCAAAGATGTTTAAGTTACATTCATTGGCACCTGTAAACAGTAACAATGTGTGTGTGAGTGCAATGTCCCTTTCTATGCTGGCTCTGGTTTTCTACAGATGCTGTTCGGATTTTATCTTGTCCTAAAGTATGTGGAAAAAAAAAAAAAAAACATTAAAAATGTATGGAAATACTAAATGACATAAAGGAAGTTATTTGTGTGCATGACTAAAGCCTTGTGAAATTAAAATTTCGTGCATATTTACAGCCTGCTTCAAACACCAGAATCTTTAAAAATGATAACTTGTAGATTGAAAGAAAGTCTACTGAAATACAACCACTGAAGTTCAAAATCATTCAAGAAAGAAAGAAAAAAGTGCCATCTCTTCACAATGATTGAAAAAGTACTTTGGCACTGCAGGCAACATGTAAGTCAAGATGGCATTTGTTAAGGGTTCCCACAAGACAGGGAAGAAGATCTAAGCATGTATAGTTCAGAGTGTGCTCTAAACTTTAAAGCGACCACACACTTTGATGCTGCAACTCCCTTTTGATTAAGTTTCACAAAAGCATGTTAAATGTCGGGATGGGCCTGGAGGCTATTTGCCAGCCTGTATATTTTCTTTCTATGCTTCCCAACTCAGCTTCACTACAATAGGACTTTTTGCAAAGTTAAATTTCTTCAGTCATTTTTTTTTTTATTGATAGCCTTTCACTGCAAATGTTTAATACGACATTCCATCAGTCTGCAAGAAAAGACAAAACAGGCATGGTAAATTTTAGTAGTCAAATTTCATAGTCAAAATGACCAATTAGATTTAACAGAGTAGATGAGATTTGAAGATCTCCAAAGAATTACTATTTACAACATTAGTCATTATTCCATGTGTCTGTGGTTCTGTATGAAGAAAATTATCTTCAGTTTATCCTTAACTATATTTCGACTGTGAAGTAACTGTGCTTTGAATGAGTTAGAATCCTTAGTCATTCACTGAGACTATCCATGTTCTGTATACACTCTGAACAATTCAGGGTCACTATGACCATAGCCTAACCCAACAACAGTGAATGCAATGTAGCAATGATTCTTGTGTTTTGTTAGCGAACTGACATTTAAACTCTTTTAGCAGAAAACAGAAGATTGGCAGAAAAAAACTAAACAAATAAAAAGGTAGAAAGTGAAACAAAACTGAAGCTCAATATGAGAGACAATAATTAAGGTTGCGAGAACAAGGGAGTCAAAACTGAAAGTACACAAGAGAAAAGAGCACAATTATTTTTTTGAGATCAGATATGGATTTGAACTCATTGCCTTACTTTTATCCTATTGTGTTGATTATACATGGGTCCCAACCTCAGAGGTCACAACCTTAGCAATACTGGAAGCAGACCTAACGATGGAAATAAACAATTGCAGCATATGAAGAGCCAAAGTCATACTAAATCATGACACCTTGGATAGGGCATCACTCTATCACAGGGCACATTTCTGCACACACCAAGGAAATTTAGCACTTCCAATTAGCCTAACACAAACATTTGTGATGCACCAGGAAAACAGAAGTACCTACAGGTAAAATCCTCACAGACAAGAGGAGAATATCCACAACATAAATATGCACACAGCGATTCAAACTAATCTTCCCTACCTTACCCTTAAAGCAGTAATACTGATCACAGTGGCACAATGTGGTTGGTTAATGAACCCATATAATCCAAATTTAAGGTCATGGGGCCGACACTAGAGCACTAGGCAGAAGACAAGAGCCATAGTCAGGACACCAGTCTACTGTAGGACACTTGAGCACACCTCTCTGCTCATTCATATCAGGCAAATGTGCCAATTCATCTAACACGCGTCTTTTATATGAGAAGCAGAATACCAAGAGAAAAGATCCTGCAACCATAGGAAGAGCATGCAAATCCACACAGATACTGCCCAGACCAAGAAGCCTTTAACACTGTTCCAACTCACTTAATCTAATGTGAGGATCAAGGCAGTAACCAGGACTAGACATAATGCCACTATGTATTGAATCATTAATGAAAATAATATATAGTAATAAGTAGAAGTGGTATTCATTTTTCTTAAGAGTTACATTTAAAAAATAAATTTTTAAAAGGTGATGAAACTGTAATTGAAAGAAAATGATGGTTGTTCAGTTTACCCTTGGGAATTAAGTTCTCTTTTGCATAAAACATTTCTTATCAATTTACAATACATGGCCAAAAGTTTGTGGACACCAGACCATCAAGACTATATAAGCTTGTTGGACAGCCCATTCCAAAACCATAGGCATTAATATAGAGTTAGCCCCCACTCTCATCCCCCACCTTTGCAGACATAATGGCCTCCCCTCTTCTTTACACAATATTTTGGAGTGCGTCTGTGGCAATTTGTGCCCCATTCAGCCAAAAGAGCATTTGTTTGGTCAGGTAATGGTGTTAGACAGGAACATCTGGCTCACAATCGGTGTTCATATTCATCCCAGTGGCGCTCAGCGGGGCTGAGATCAGGATTCTGTGGCGACCACTTGAGTTCCAATACTCCAGACTCATCAAACTATGGCTTTATGCATCACTATGGTCTTTGTGCACAGGGGCACTATCATGCTGGAACCAAGATGGTTAGCCCAAACCTGGAAAAGCAGCCCCAGACCATTATCCTTCTTCCACCAAACTTTAAAGTATGCACAGTGCAGTCTAGAAGGTAGAATTCTCCTGGTATCCACCAAACCTAGATTTGTCCAACTGACTTCCAAATAGTGAAGCACGATTCATCCGAGATGTTTCCACTGCTCCAATGGTGGCATGCTTTACACCAACAACATTTATTTCTATGGCACATTTTCATACAAACAACATACCTCAAAGTGCTTTAACAGATGTCAAAAAGAAAGATCCAAGAAAAGATTAATCAAAGAAGATTAGGTAAAAATATAAATAAAGAACTAAAAAAGAAAAAATAAATCTATACGATCTTATAAGACAAGAATTTATAATTAGTAGAAGGGCAGTGTCCTTATAAACAACATCATAAAGTCTCTAAAGATGAGATACTGTATATGGCATTGCAAATAGTAATCTTAAGCTTGTGTGTAGCTGCTCAGCCATTAACACATATTTAATGAAGCTCTAGATACACAGTTCTTGTGCTGATGTTGCTTTCAGAGGCAGTTTTTGAGCATGTTCTGAATTGTGCAATAAAAGACAGGCAATTTTTACGTGGTATGTGCCTCAGTACCTGGCCGCCTCACTCTGTGAGTTTACATGATCTGCCACTTTGTGGCAGAGCTGTCGTTGCTTCTTGATGCTTCCACTTAACAGTAATAGATAGCACTTACAGATCTAGCAGAACACAAATTTCACTTACTGACTTGTAGCAAAGGTAGGATTCTAAGACATGGCATGTTTAAAGTCACTGAGCTCTTCAGTATGATCCATTCTACTGCCAGTGTTTGTCAATGGAGACTTCATGGCTGTGTGCTTAATTTTAGGCATCTGTTAACAATCAGTGTGGCTAAAACACCTGAATTCAATAATTTGTGAGGTTGCTCGCATACTTTTCACCATCTATCGACAGTATCCGTCTATCTGGTGTTAATTCCCTATGGCCGTGAAATCTGGTTAAACTTGTTGTGGCCCATTTTTCTCAATGAGCCATCACTGAGCTCAATGAGCTTTTACGAAGTGATACAAACAGGACACACCCAAGAGATATTCCAATGCTGAACTTATAATGGCCAGTATCAATCAAGAATGGCCAGTTGCATTTCTTAAGATCCACCGAGAATGAATGCCATTTCAGGGTTTAATTAACTTTATCGGCCTCATTAGGTAATTATCACTGCAAAGTGTGCTCCATTATAATTGATGACTGCACCAACCATAATATTTATGACAATGAAAAAAAATCAATCTGTAAAACTAATTGGGTCGTCTGATTAAAGGCCTTAAATGGCAGAGGTGAAGTGACCCATAACGGAGCAGTAGGTGATTGGCATTTTTGTGCTGGCAGTGGACAAACCTTAACCCTTTACATCTGGATGATAACAATACAGAATGAATCAGTAATTTAAAATTCAACCACTAATCAGATCAAATGGATTTGAAAATGTTCCTTTTAGCTATGAACGGGTTGGCACAGTGAATTGGTGGTTAGAACTGCTAATTTACAGCTCCATAATTGTCTACCTTCAGTATCTACCTAAATAATTTAGCTCCTAAAGAGCACAGAAAGAACACAATGCTGTGGAAGGACTCAAATAAAACAAAAACATACATGCCACAATTTAAGCAGAGATTATACATGTTGATATTGTGAATTGTGATTTATTAATTTTGGATTTTTGGTTTCTGTGATGTCAAGTGTCGTTATTATTATGAGAAGTCACCTGTGCCGCTGTAGCTCATACACCTCCAGGACATCAGAGATCCACCTACATGCTATACAGTAAGGATGGTGAACTTTTTGTCATGGGCCTTGTTGCATCCTCTCCAAATGTAGTTGTCATGGTTGTGACCATACAGTTCCATTTTGGTATCATCACTCTAAAGGACTTTGCTCCAGAAGATTTGTGGCTTATCTAGATGCCTTTTGGCATATTGTAAGTGGGCTGTTTTGTGGCATTGGCACAGTAAAGGTTTTTTTTTTTCTTGCAACTCGACCATGTAGCACATTTTTGTTCAATTACCTCCTTATTGTGCATCTTGAAACAGCAGCACCACTTGTTGGCAGAGAAGCCTGTATCTCAGCTGAAGTAGCTTGTGGGTTTTTCTTGGCATCTTGACAGATGATCCTGGCAAATGTGTCTGAAATCTCAGTTGGTCTACCTGACCTTGACCTGATTACAACAGAGCTCATCATTTTTCGCTTTTTTATCAGCATGTGAGCATTACTGACAGGCATTTTCAGATCTCCAGATATCTTTTTATATACTTTTACTGATTTACACAAATCAGCAACATTTTCTTGTGGGTCCTTTGACAGTTCTTTTGCTTTCCCCATGGCTTGGTATCCAGCAAAGTCAGGGCAGCTCTGCATGAATTTAAATTGACTATACAAAGACAATGATTACAATCAAAGAGGTTACAGGTCTGGACACTCTCCCTTAATTACCCTTCATTTGAACCTGTGTCTGTCAACTTGTGTGTATATTATCAGTCCCAATATTCAAAGGTATGTAAACTTTTGAATGATTTCAATTATCATTATGATTTAAAAAGGGCACACACAATGTGATAATAAATTTGCTTGCCTGAGCACACTCCCTAAATAAAAGGAAAGCAATCTGCATGAATACTTATATTTTCCAAACAGTGGCTAATATTTCACAAATTCTGCCAGGGTAAGTAAACATATGAGCATGACTGTATGTCAGGCTCATTATTGTTAAACAGGAAATGTGCTTAAGGTTTGCATAGTTTTCATTAAGGCATACTGTTTGGGGCACTTTCATTTAATTTAACTTAAAAACAAATAGTGAAGGTGCAGGTTTAGAATTTTTACCTTGTTTTGTATAAATCTTTCTTGTGTTGAATATGGAGAAAAAAAGATAATTTTATTGTTTGTTCTAAATAAACTAATTTTATGTTGTTTCTTTATTATGGAATCTAGCCCAGATTTTGTATTTGAGGATTACCCTAACTAGCAATAATGTGTTTAATTGGTTGACTAGGTTTGTGGCGGTGGGCGAGTAGATATTAAAGTTCCTGAAACACAGGAGGAGTGGATGACAGATAGGAAGTGTTCACAGGTAAAGGAGCTGGCTTAATATTTTTTGTTGGCTTTGTAAAATAGTTGGCTGTAATTCATAACTGGATTTAATCTCTTTATCTAGTCTCACGGGGTCTGTTGCAGTGTACCTGAAATATTACCATAATAGTAGTGGCTCAAAACCAGACTATGTAGTATGGTGCTAAGAGGAGAAGCTCCTCATATATAAGTGCTATCTAAGTGAAGAGCAGAAAAAAATCAGTCCCATGTGTAACTAATCCTCAGCTAGTCTTGTTTGAGCTTTGTATTTCTCTTCCGTTTGACCAGCTAGTTGATTGATTGCCTGTAAATGTCAGTCCACCTACAGTTACTGCCTTGCCCGCTCTCAATTAATGATGTGCAGCTACACATTCCTCTTAATTTAAAGGGACAAAGCATAGAGAAAAAGTACACCCTCAAATAAACTTCCTAAAAAATAATTACAAACATTGAGTTTTGTTTGATCAAAATGAGAATAACTATCGCTATTATAGATGTTATACATTTTGAGTATTTCAAAAGGCCCTCAAATCTCTATATGGAGAGTAATGACAACGAGCGGTACACGATAGTTGAATCATATCAGAAGCATAATTGTCTTTCTGCAACTCATTTTCCAAAAAATGAAAATTTTACAAAATAGTTGATGCTTGTTTTTCATTACGTGCACAAACTTTTCTTAATAACTGAATTAATCCAACACTTGCCAAAATGTCTAACATACCTAGTCAGAGACAGTACAATATATATAAAAATGTTTTGTCAGACAAACTCTATATAATACATATTGTGAAAGATCTCATATTAAATCTGGATGACATGTGCAAAGACACCTTCATGGCAACTTTGAAGGAATACAAAATTGAAGAAACTTGTAACATCTTTCAATGTGCACTTCCCAAACCGGTGATTAAATGTTAAATTTATGTTTTCCAGTGAATTTTCAAGCATATAATATTAGATTAGACACCTTACCTTTTATCATTACAGAACAGTTTAAATACCTAGGGGTAAACATCACAAGTAAACATAAAGCTCTTTATCAACAACATTTCGCCGTCTGCATGGAAAAAATTAAGCAAGACTTGCATAGATGGTCAACCCTTCATCTCACTCTAGCTGGAAGAATTAACACTGTTAAGATGAATATTCTTCCTAAGCTTCTTTTTTATTTCAAAACATTCCAATATACATCAATAAATCATTTTTTAAGCAATTAGAGCAATTAGATTCAACAATAACCTCATTTATTTGGAACTCAGAACATCCACGTATCCAAAGAGCGACCCTACAAAGACCAAAGGCAGAAGGTGGCATGGCCCTACCTAACTTTCAGTTTTATTTCTGGGCAGCAAACATACAAGCTATAAAAACCTGAACACAAACAGATGAACATACACAGGCCTGGTCCGCAATAGAAGTAAAATCCTGCAGTACTTCTTTATATTCCCTGCTCTGTGCCCCAATAAAATGCAAGTTATCGGCAATACACTAATAACCCAATTGTGCTTCACTCACTTAGAATATGGAATCAATGTAGAAAGCATTTTAAAATGGAGAAGCTTTTATCTGTGGCACCTCTGCAAAAGAACCATCTCTTTCAACCTACGCAAACATATGCAGTTTTTAATATCTGGAAAAAATTTGGGATTAACTTGTTTAGAGATCTTTATATAGACAACATCTTTGCATCCTATGAACAATTACATTCCAAATTTAACATTCAAGTTACACATTTCTTTCACTATCTTCAAATTAGGAACTTTGTTAAACAGAACCTGCCCGGTTTTCCTCATCTTGCACCCTCGTCCATGCTGGAAGAAATATTGCTCAATCTCAAGGACTTAGACACCATCTCTACAATATATAAAATTATTTTACAGTCCCTCCCTTTCAAAGATCCAAGAGGACACTGGGAAAAAGACCTCTTTATCAATACATACAAAGTAGCAATTCAGAGAATTCACTCAAGCTCCATAAGCACAAAGCATGCAATTATTCAACTCAAAATTATATATCGAGCACATCTGTCTCACCTAAAACTCCAAAATGTTTCCAGGGCAGGATCCAACCTGCGAACGCTGCAATCAAGTCCCAGCCTCCCTGGGTCACATGTTTTGGGCCTGCACCAAATTAACATCATTCTGGACCAAAATATTTAATTACCTTTCAGACAGCCTTGGTCTCACAATCCCTCCTAACCAATTAACAGCTGTGTGTGGAGTTCTTCCAGATGGGCGCAAAGTGGAGAAGGACAAACAAACTGTGATTGCATTCACTACACTTTTGGCATGCAGACTTATTTTGCAAAACTGGAAGAATCCTAACTCTTCTCTTTTAAGTCAGAGGGAAACCGAACTATTTGAAATTGGAAAAAATCCAAAAACTCAGTTAGAGGATCTGTACAGATTTTTTTCAAAACATGGGAGGATCTAATCAGTAATATTTTACAATAAGCTCTTAAAGCACAAAGGAAGCAATTATTTCTGGATTTCTTTTTCTTCTCCATTCATCTCTATTGGCATATCAAACTTATCAATTTAGGTATGTTTACAAGCCTTAAGTTTTACTCCGTTGGCCATACTCTCTCTCTCAGGGGTGGGGGTCGACTTGTTCTCAATCCTACTTTTTGTAAAAATTGATTAATTTGTATGGAATGATTGAATAAAATTAATTAAAAAATATATATATATATTAAATGTATGTTGATCTACAGCGGGGTTTCTTCCAACCAGATTCATAATCAGTGACAACTACTGATAATAACACCGATCTCATTTAATTAGCTGGTATTTTTACATTTTTAAGAAGCATGGATTTAAATGCTTAACTCTCTTTTTATTATATTATGTCCTTTCTCTGTGGGGTTTGCTCCCTTCATTGTATCTTATTAATGACAATTAAAAACAAACAGAGCAGACACACAGGTTAAACAACACTGAATTATGAAAGGCTCCAACTACTTTAATGTCAGACCCAGTAATTAGTAAAATAATGGATTACTTAAACAATTAGAACAATTAGAATTGTTAAAAAATATATACATATTCCCATATAAACTGCTTAGTATATTTTAATATATATATTAATATATATATTTACATTCTGTATATATATATTTTTATTTTTTTTTACCAAACCTAGTTTTCTAATTTCTATATTGTTCCCAAAACAGGGAATCTGGGAAATAACAGTTCACTTAATTAGCCCAGGAGTCCAATTAAAAACAGAAGCTGGTTGGAACAAAAACCAGCAGCCAGAGTAGGTCCTCAGGGCCAAGTTTGAGAACCCCTGATCTACAGTATATTTTTAATTCAGTATCGCACTACACTACAGTCTAAATATAATTATACAATATTGTTTCCATATTTGTTAATGGCCTATAAGTACACTTTCATGTACATAGCTGTCTGCCTAATGCATGCAGAATTCATTTTGTAACATAACCCATCGTAGTTAGTCTGTAAAACCCATTTATAAGGTGGTCTAAGTTCGTACTTAGTTGTCTTGGTTCGCTGCTAGTTCGATGCTCTGGGGTACAACACAACAGCACTAAGACCAGATCAGCATGGGATCATCCTTTTTCCTGATTTATTTAGTTTTTTTATTATTACCATTGTTATTATCATTTATTTTACCATCCTTTTCACTGCTGATGTGCAATTTTGCCCGATTGCATTGCTGATGCACATTTTATGAATAAACACCTCTTCTAAACTTGTTCACATCTTGTTGTGTGTCTCCATGTTGGTATCTGCTTTGGTCTCATTCTGTGTTTGAGTGCTGTCAGCCTTTTTGGCAGCAGTGTCTGAGGTGAAGGTGCTGCCATGCAACATAGAAAAAATGCTGAATTTCATCCTATGCCCTGTGCCTCATTTAACCTTTCCAAATGTAGAAGTAAGGAAACAGTTGTCCTGTACTGTACATGTAAAGCATCATTAGATAATATCTGCCTTACAAATAAAGTGTAAAGTTGTTCATAGTTAGGCTTTGGGATGTGTGGCTGTACCAACCATTCATGTTGTCCTTTATCCATTCCTCCATGTATCACATTTGGATTAAGTTTAAGGAGTTGGGATGCCAGGTCTGTTCCATCAGCATCAAGTGCATGGCAGAACTCAGCCCTAAATGGGCAGCAAATCCACATTTTGTTACTTAAAATCTGAATGATCTTTTTGCCAGCAATGATATATATTATACAGCAGGTCTGAGCTCAGAAGAATCTGAAAACGAGGCAATGCTCATTCAAAAACTGTCCCTGAAATATCAGATTTAGCATTTAAACCCACTAAATTGTAATTTTATCTGAACAGTGTAGCTTTTGAGACTCTTTAAGCCAAAGCATTACTTCAGTTGCCCTTATTCAGGTGACAGCACATCAGGCCAGCTCCTCTGAGTATCTTCCACAGAATGAGTCAGCTGTGATTCACACTTCTCAGCTTCCATAGAAGGGGGGAGTGGTGGGCCGAGTAGGGGGCTTTGCTTTAAAGATTTTTTTTCTTTTTTCCATTTACTATTGTAATCATTCATCTAAGATTTTCTTAACATTTTTCCATGTTGTATGGAGACACAATTATTATTAAACAATTTATAGTTTTTGATTTAATAGCTGCAGTGTTACTGGTCAAGATCAATTAATATTTAAGAAGAGATGTGTTAGATGTGGTACAAAGCATTCCATAGTAAACTTAAGATGACTCAAACATTTTAACACATTTATTTTATACTCATATAAAATATGGCATTAATTTTCCATTTTCTGGGAGGCAAAGAATTATTGTTACAATGCCCAGATTTGCATATGTGTCTTTCAGAGGTTATTTTCTACTTTTACATTTTGGCAATTCCAGTAGCTGGATAGACAAAGTGGCTTGTGGTAATTATGGCAATGGATTTCTTAGCTTGTTTTCACTACCTCTTTTGTTTTACATATTAGAAACATGGGTATGACTACCACAAGACCATTTATCTTCTGGATTCTGGTGGTAGGACTGTGTTCTTAATCCCTCTTCTGGAAAGCAGTTTACTAATGGGGAGTATTCTGCCACATCTTTCAGTCCGTTAACACTTCAAGATCCACCTTCATCCCCTACTGTAAAAACTTTTTCCAGGACTGTAAACATCATGGTCCTAATGCTTTTAATGGTCCTAAAGAGGATTAAAAACTGCACATTCTAAATGTAAACACAAGTGACTGACTGGCACCCCTACTGGGAAAAAGGGTGATTCCTGGTCAGAATGGGAGGCCATAATTGATGGACACTATACATGGGGGCATAACATGGTGTTTGATTATTTGACCTTTTTAACGTTTACTGTGATATTTAGCATACAGAGTCTGGAGAAGAGCAACCAGGCTGATTCTGGGTCTAAGATGTAAGAGCTACGAGGAGAAGAGATTGAAGAAGCTGAACCTTTTCAGTTTAAGCAAATGGAGATTAAGAAGTGACATGATCAAACTGTTTAAAATTATGAAAGAAATTAATACAGTAGATCCTAGTTGTGACTTTAAAACAAATTCTGTGACCATGGGAACATAGTTGGAAAGTTGTTAAGGGCTGATTTCCCGTAAATATTACAATGTTTTTCTTCATGCAAAGAACCATAGATACATGGAATAAATGACCAAGTAGTGTTTTGGAGAGGAGGACTTTAGAGATTTTCAAATCTTGGCTTGATGTTTTTGTGGACAATACAGATGAATACGGTGGATGGGCTGAATCGCCCATTCGTGTTGAGCTAATTGGTCTGTTCTTGTCACAATTTTTGTAATGTTTTAATTATTTTACAAAGTATCCCGAATCCCTGACACCCTAAATATGTTTTCATCTCCTTGGTTCTGCAAAGCTACTATTTTGTGTAAAAATGATCATGGACTTAAACTTGGGTAACAACACTAACCACCACACCACTATGTAAATGTACAGTCCAGCAGGTGTTATACAACATAAGATGTTTGGATTTGGAGTATGATGAGGCACAAACCCTGAAAATCTGACTTCATGTTACAGCTGTTCCACTGCTTTGCCCTTTTAATGTTTACTGCAATATTTAGCATGAAGAGTGAAAAATATGTAAGAATATCACATTTCATAGGTGAAACAACAAGCTGTTATTAATGCTTAGGTCCCTCAGATTTGGAGGGATGTGAAGACACGTGATGGATAAACCATGGGCATTTTTGACCTTTAAAGTCTAATTTGAGTTGAAAATCAAATGTTGACCAGCATTTTTTGTATAAACTGATGAATGATCCTGCATTTATTTTGGAATGCAACATGAAAGCCATGTGAAGCATGAAGTGGCTTTACACTTGACAGTACAATCAAACCAATGTTTATTTCATGCATTACAGCATAATTACAAGATGTTTAACCAAACTAATATGCCACAAAATGAATGCAAAATACAGAAAATACCAATTATAAGAACAAAAAAGAAAACAACATTTTATTCTGTGAATAAATGGGCAGAAAGGTCAGAAGACCATTTATCTTTTGGACTCTGGTGGTAGGACTGTGTTCTTAATCCCTGTTCTGGGAAGCAATTTAATAAAGGGGAGTATTCTGCCATATCTTTTGGTCCATTAACCGGTGATTACACTTCAAGATCCACCTTCATCTTCCATCTTCTTCTTCTTGCAGCTGCTCCCGTTAGGGGCTGCCACAGCGGATCATCTTCATCATATCTTTCTGTCCTCTGCATCTTGCTCTAATACACCCATCACCTGCATGTTCTCTCTAACCACATCCATCCACCTTCATCACCTACCGTAAAAACTTTTTCCAGGACTGTAAACATCATCGGTGGGTTTGTTTGTGGTATTAGTTTTGTACTTTTGTCCTCAACTTTCTTTGTCATGTTTGTAATTAGTTATTGTAGTAAATAAGGAATACATATACTGTATTTGTTGCTGAATATAATTCATCTATTTGGACATTTTTTCTGGTGTGTTGTTATATTCGGGTGTCAGGGTGGAGGTACTGTGGGGTTGGGGGTTGGCCTGATTCTAACTGTCCCTCATTTTAAAAGCATACCGGCTTCCTCGTAAATCTTGTGGCAACCTCTGTGCTCTCCCAGGGTTTGCTGCACAGTGTATAACACTGTTACAATGGTTACATAAAGTATTCAGGCCTTTTTACTTTCTGCATTTTTTATTGTGTTGTAGATCTCACTTAAATTGATATTTTTGCACATCAATCTACACTCAATACCCAACAATAAAGTAAAAAAAAAATACTTTCAGAAAGTTTTGCAAATTTATTAAAAAATCAAATTAAGATGTCCAATTTTGATTCCTGCCTTTTACCTGAAGCTGTCTCAATAGGCATACCATCTATGCTTCAAAACAAAATCCACCTGAAACTAAGTATGTTGAAGCTCAGCCAGTACTTGGATGGGAGACCATTTAGGAAAAGCCTGGGTTTCTGCTGGAAGAGGTGATGGTGAGGCTAGCAGGGAATGTTTACCCTGTAGTCTGTGCATGTATTCCATTGCCTTAGTGCAGTCATGGTGACACTGTGATGTAAAAATGGTGTTGTCCTTCAGATAAGACATAAAACCAAGGTCCCAACTCTCTGTGGTCATTAAAGATCTCAGGGCATCTCTTGAAAAGAGTAAGGTGTATCCCAATGTCCTGCTTAATTGACCATCATGGCCTTATCCAATCTGGCCCTCTAATCATCCCCTTTCCTTTAATGGATAACTATCTCTCTCACCATTTTACGACCTAATAACTAATGTCTGGTAAGCGTACTGGTGCAATAATGGCTACCACAATATCATCAAAGAGAGTGCTGCACATTGGTGGTGTTTGAAGTTGGTTCCCTTATCTATCTAAAGTGCTTTGAGTAGCAAAAAAAGTGCTATATAAATGTAAATAATTATAATCATTATTATTAATTTTAAAATATATGCATTGATAGATTAAATCGATAATCAATTTTTGTTATTTCAATCTTTGTGAAGCTTATTAAAATAATGTGCACTTCCCATAGCCAGGTGACTGTCTTTGTGAATATTGTTCAAAACAGTAAAGAAACACAGTAGCAATGTAAATAAGGTCACAGAAGAGTGCATGGTACACATTCCTCATGTCTGTACCACTTTTGAACTAAAACTGATTGGTTATCGAAGCTATATAAGAAGAGGATGACTCACAGCTAAAAGCCCTGAACGGGACTAAGAATGAGTCAGAATCCCAGTCTGAGAAACAGGACAGGTTGTGCAAGTCACCTGTTTATATCTCCAGAGCACATTTACGATATTGAGGATTTTAGGTAATGCAACACTAATGCTTCATAAGAAAGGGGACAATGGCTATGTGAAACTTTACTTTGTATTCTTTAAATCCTTGCCCTGAACTAAGCTATAATAATGGGAAAACCACACACTAAAGGTAATGGTAAAAAAACCAACCTGATTTCTCATTTTTTAAATTTGCTTATCAAGCCCTAATTTCTTAGGAGCCTTCAAGTGAAGTTGACCTATAGAAAAATAATGTGCGTGATTGCCATATGCAGTAATGAATGTTGCCAAAATAAGCTTTGTGCCCGAGGTCCTTTGAAGAGAATTAAATTTATTTAAATTCAAGTTCAAATACATTGTCATGTGTACTGAATACAGTGAAGTTCTTACTTGCAGGTCTACTCAACATGCAAAAAGTTACTACTCTCTGCTGAAACACAAGTATTACTAATTTTGTCTGGACCTTACCTTGAAACCTCCAGATGTTTTACAAAGAAAATTGACAGTCAAAAATGAACACAGATGCATACTGTATATAATGCAAAGTAAAGAAAATCCGAGCACATCTCTCCAGTTTTGATGTCACTACATTGGTTACCCGAGCCATTTAGAATTGACTTTAAAATAATGCTTATGGTTTACAAAGCTTTAAATAATTTAATTCCATCCTATATCTTGGACTGCCTTTCACCTTACACTCCAAATCGTAATCTTAGATTTTCAGGTGACTGTCTGCTTATAATTCTGAGAGCTAAACTTAAAAAAGTGGTGAGGCAGCCTTCTGCTGTTAGGCACCTAAAATCTGGAATAGCTGGCTAACAGAAATTCACCAGGCTAATATGGTGGAGCACTTTAATAAACTGCTAAAAATCCATTATTTTAACATGGCTTTTTCATAGCTTCATTTTAGTGTGACCCTGATATTCTGTATATGCATTTCATTATCTTTTTTTTTTTTCATGGATATGAAATCCGTACTAATCCCTACTTTCTCTGGTGTTCTTTTTCTGGTTTTCTGTGCAGGCGATCTGCGCCCCCCAACCCGATCAAAGCACCATGCACTCCTTACATTGATGGATTGAAGGCCAGAGTTTCCACTTGACCATCATTGTTTAATTCTTCCATGTGAAGCCTGAAAACCATGAGGACTGATTGAGGTCATTTATGTTAGGTAGAATGCCTAGTGAGGGCTCGGTGGCCTTGTGGCCTCGGAGCCCCAGCCGATTTTGTTTTTTCTCCAAATGTCTGGAGTTTTTTTTTTGTGTTTTTTTCTGTCTTCCCTGGCCATTGGATGTTACTTTATTATTTGTAAATAAGTACTGCCTAATTTTAATTTTATGTTTATATTTTTACTTTTTTCTTTCTTCATCTTGTAAAGAACTTTGAGCTACATCATTTTTATGAAAATATTCTATATAAATGAATGTTGTTGTTGATTGTGTCACAAAGTATAATGTGATTTTAGAAAATATAGTCTATATGGCTTTTGTAAGAATTAGTGTTTTCCATTTGGAAGCCACTGATTTGTGCACTTACAAGTTGCAAAGATAATTGCTGAGCTGTACGCAGCATACAGCATTTTCAGGCCCTGCAAACATTGTTTTATGCAATTGAAGATTACCGAGTATTATAAAGATACTGTTTCAGTGCAGGGATTCAAACCTGGACAGATAGGTGGACAAAATTAATAAAAGTAAGTAGAGCTTACTGGTGCACATTAGTGCAACATGCAAAGTAATGTTAACATAGAAACACTTTTACATTTTGAAAATTTTGTTTAAGGCAGACATGGTTTCATTTGAGTTCCACCATGTATCCTGTCTTTTCATAATTGGTTATGTTCCTTTTATTTGGTAACTAGCTACCCATGTAAGACAATTTAAAATCTAAGTAATTAAACGTGGACCTCAGTGTTTGCAGTGCATCACTTTTTGGAATGTATTTTGTAATGTGTGTAGTAATAAAATGCAGTGCATTTGTCATTCCAACAGATGGTGCATCACAAACATTAGCACTACTTTTACAAATCTCATAACAAATGTCATATAGCAGAGACATAGCAACTGGATGGACACGCAGATACACAGACACTCATACAGACATTTGTCTTTTTATTAAGGTAGATACTATAAGCTGATTTCTGTCCATCCAGATATATTCACTGTTAACATTTGCAGTGTGCCACAGTGTGTGACAAACTGATAAAGAAAGAAAAAGAAAGCACAACTCTGACAGATGTCCTTCACCAAGAAAATTTAAACCAGGTATATTATATATAATACTAGGTTGGTGAGATATTGGTTACTAAGTTCTTCTTTTACATGCATCAGTCTGTTTTCTATGCTGCTTTGCACAGTCTTTGGTAGCAGAGAACAGGAGCCTATCCTAGCATCATCGAGCATGGGTATGAAGTATATTTACATACAGTATATTGCAGCACCCAGAGAATTGTTCTTTCAGGAGAGGCAAGATTCTTTTGAGACCCTTCTTAAACATGGGGGAAGGGGTGTGGCAGAAGCTGGAACACAGAGACAATAGTGGGAGAGTGGGAGTTGGGCTTTTTTAAAGTGTTAGTGGTACAAGAGAGACAGGTTGAACAAGATGTTAGTGAGCAGTTGTTAGATATAGCAGCCCTGCCAACAATTTAAGTCCTTATAGAATAACACTGTAAATGTGAGATAGCTTCATATTTGTTGTTTTAGCAGTTTTCTCCTGTAGCCCGTAACACCTGGAACACAGCAGTAGGCACATTAGGTTCAGTATCCTATGTGTTACAGTAATTAAGCCTGATTTGTAGCTACATTTTATTTGCTGTGTGTCTGCCTTATTTCTATCATTTTGGTATTTGTTATTATGCACTGTAAAGGATGGCAAGCACGAGAGGCCAAGTCAGTAATTTGACAAGAAAGAAAGCAGGGCATTCCTTACCTCAATGAGAAGATCGGTACAAGGTGTCAACACCGTAATGGAGCTCTGGCGTCCTGGATGGGCTCAGTCAAGGGTCCTTATCCAGCCGGGAAGCCAGCATGCTGGAATGACAGGGAGATATAACTTATAAACTATTCAACAAGACAGTAGATTGGCAGCATCCATTGACTATGGTACCCATGCAGATACCTGCAGGGAGTGTTGGAAACTGGCCTGTTGGTTTTCCTGGGGTGCAACCAGGGGGTGCTACAAGAACTTGAACTCCTTACTTTTGTGAGGCTTGCATTTCACCTGGAAGTACTCCCATTGGACAATGCCCTGGTACAAGAAGTACGTCTGGGTCTTGTATAAGAGAAAAAGGTTTTCCTCCCTCAGCTTGAGTTGCAATTGGGTGGAAGAAGGACAAAGCTTGCCAGGGAGGAGTGAAGGTAGAAAATGTAGAAGAAAGAAAGAAGTAAAGACAGAAAGAGAAGACAGAATTGTGATTGTGTTTAATAAGAGGTCTATTTTTGAGGTATTTACTGTAATAAACCTTACCGGGACTTGTGTCTATTAGGTTGCGTTTGAGATTTGGGGTGCTGCAACGTCCCCTAATGGTCACAACATATACATTGTACACATATCATCTTACTGTAAAGTACAATCGTCCTCTGCCACCAGCCAGAATGCTGCTCTACTACTTAAAGAATGCTGCTATAGTCCAAGCATTTCTTACATCCTCATTAATATGTTAATCACTCTATTAGCAGAATTACTGCAAATCACATTTTCAAATGGCTTTCCTGCATAAAGTATTGGGAGACTAACAGACTGCAACAAATTCAAAATGCTACTTCTAGAGTTCTGACTTGGAACAATGTGAACATCACTCCTCAGCTGGCTCAGCTATACAGACTTCCACTACATTATCAGATTATCTTAAAGAAAAAAGCAAGAGTATCAATATGAGCTCATAAAAAATAAAAAGAGTGAATTGTTTATTGCGAAGTTTAAGGTTTAAAATTTTTTTTAGCTTGGTGTCTGCGATAGCTGGTCAGTAATGAGGGCATCTATTAATATTCATTGATCAATACTGTAGTGCCTAGGGCAGGAAATGGATCAAAATGTGTTAAACTAACTTTATACCCACATCACAATCTATAAAAAGACAAACTGCCCATATTTAGGCCATTGGTAGATTGGATAGCGCTGCCGCATCACAAATCTAGGGGGCTTGGTTGTGATCTTCATGTAGTCTGCATGTTTTCACCATGTCTATAATGGTTTCCTGACCACCTCCCATAAGGCATGCAGGTCAATTTAACTGGCAACTCTAAGCTGGTTCCATGGGTGTGTGAGTTGATGGTGGGGTCTGGACCTGCGATTTGAGTGTGCCCCATCCAGGTTTGTTCCTTGCTTTGTATGTTGCCAAGACAGGCCTAGCTCTTCATGATACTTAATTAGTTGTTATACCTGTAAATTATATGTTATATCATCTCAGCCACGTAGTCTGTTCATTCCCCACATCTGTCAATTCTGCACCCCAGCTCTGCTCAGCTTGGCTCACTATCGCTAACATCTGCCAAGTGTGTACATATCCTTTGTGTAGTGATTGATTACCAGCTATCCTTCACTTCAGCCTTGCAGATTTACTCTATTTAACATCTGCAAAATCAGATGTTATCTGACATCTGAGTAAGCAGCCCAGACTAAGGCCATCAACGGTGTCTGGTGATGCCACTTCTGCATGGCATCAGATCTTGAGACAGACTCTTTTCACGTGTAGCTCCTACACTCTTAAAAATAAAGGTGCCAGAGGGGTTCTTCAGAGCGATGCTATAGGGGAACCATTTTTGGTTTCCACATGAAGGCTCCAGAAAGACCCGTTATTTATTTAGATCTGTAATATACTCCATAAAATAAATAACCATGAATTGAATGTAGCAAATTTGTGAAATACCAATATGTTATGATTTTGAATGGACTGTTGCTGCATCCAATAACACAGGCTAAGCACAGGTTTTCTCAACCCGTTAGTGTCCTGCTAGGTAGCCTACCATAAATAAAATATTTCTGTTGTTTTTTTACACATGAGCAACTTTTTCAAAGCATAAAAAACCTTTCCTAGAATGAAATGGTGCTTTGTTAAGCAAGAGTTTTTCAAGGAACCACACAACCCAGTAAAGAAACAAGAAGTGCAATTGAAGAACCAGTATTTTTGTGCTGCCCACCTCCATTACTACTTCTGACTCCCTCAATGTGTTTAAGAAGCGTTTAAAGGTTCTCTTGTTTAGTGAATTTCTCTCCGAAATTAGTGGTTAGATTTTTATAACCTGAGAGCTGTAACTATATTTTGATCCAAGCTGTTCATTTTTGATTATGAATTCTGCAACGTTGTCCTGTAACACTTGTTCCTAGAAACAACGCTCCAGATGTTTACTCGATTATGTTGACCCCTTTTGTAAGTCCCTTTGGATAAAAAGTGTCTGCTAAATACATCTAAATGTAAACAGACGTACGTACAGGTTTAACTGGCGGCAATAAAAATTCTCGGTGCGTTAGTTTCTGCCTTGATACCTGCGGTCGATGTTGCCAGGACAGCCTGCTGTTCTCCGCTCAACAAAAACTGAGCAAAGCGGTTTAGAGTAGAGACGGGCGCATGTATAGCTTTCACACAATTAAAAGTATTTTATCAATATAACATATACAATACAGTAAATGTATCTGATATTTTTGTCTTTAGCGATTCTTTTGCAGTCTAAACGTAGTAATAGTCGAGTTAAATATAGCTAATCTCATTCGCCACCGTCATACAGATTAGGGAGCACTGATTTTCTGTTCTGTTCCCGGCTCGTCGATTCCGCGGCATGGAATTTCCTCACGCAGGAACTCCCGAGTCTCAGTTTGATTGATGTGAAGCTCCTCCAATAGGCTGTCCATTTCTCGACACCCTCTTTGACATCCTGTCCAAGGCAAAACTTGGTATGTTTTTTGAGCCGAATACTCGCGGAATGTGCCAGTGAAAAGAATCAAAGATGGGATTTATATAATGGATAACATACTGAACAAATAAGGTAAGTTTTGACCCGGGGGTGTACGAAAGAATGGGTGTATGAGGGGGGCGAAACGCTGAACGGTGGGTGCCAGAGAAGGGTATCCGAAGACGAGTCCGTAAAGTTATCCTCAGACCGGAGCGGCGATCTCTTAAGTGCGCGTGTTGTCCCGACTGCACAGCCGTCTTCATCATTAAAGATTCCTTTAAGTAAATCAGTGCACTTTCGTAGTGGGTGTGATTTAGTGCGCCAAAAAGGGTCTGGGAGGAGAAGCCACATCGCGGACAGAACTTAGTTGAAGCGTAGCGGTCAGTTCGTGTATCTGAAATCGAACTTCTTGATCAGTCTGAGAAATAAGTGCACGTTGTCCACTACAGCCGGCAACACAGCCCCTTCGCGACCACCCCCTTTGTTTTTATCCCCCAGTTGCAAAACAGGCAATCTACTTTCCTGCTGCTCATTTAAATTGTCCATCAGTTAAAGTATTTTCATTTCTGAGTTAAATTATTCTTTAACCTCTGATAAAAAGTACATTTTTAAAACGGCAGTATGAGTGCGAGTCCCCATGATTTACTTTCAGATGGCATAAAATCTCGAAGTGCAGGAATCTCGTGCCTCTTTAGTTTTATTTTGGTAGTTTGGTTTGTTTATTCGCTTGGGCAAAAAAGAAAACATATTTCCGCACAAAAAGCGACTTTGTTAGACAGTGGCATCCCGTCCACGGGTGCTTCCTTTTGGTAAAAGTTCGGGCTCCAGTGTTCTGCTTTTCCAAACTTTAATGATGAGACTTCAAAAGCAGAGGTGTACTTTAAACGGGATCGTAAAAGCCACAAACATTGCTCAAAGTCGTTTTGACTTCTTCCCTCTTGTTGTATGCAAATATTTACTTTCTTTTTCTTCGTTTATTTATACTTAAGAAGTTCTAAATAAATAATGTTAGCTTTGCCTCCGGGGCGCGTTTTCTGTGCTTATCAATTTTTCATGAGTGTTTTGGTAGGTTGGGTCACGAACGGAGTGTTAAACAATAGTTACCACGAATGAAAAAACAGACAATAACTTCCACTATCAACTCTGGACTTGTTAAATCTGCCTAAATCAGGCCAGCCAAGAACAAGTCATTCGTAATTAACACTTTTATGCGTACATTTTAAACAAGGACGGGAAAAAAACTGTAAAATAGATTTGTTACGTTCTGCGTAACAAGCAGACGTACGTATATCGCGAAGTATGTCGCAAAGGCAAATTTATGTATTCATTTTAATGACACCATGACCCCGAAAATGTTCAGGAGTTTTCCTGTAACATATCTAACATTATTTGCTGCCGTATTTCAGTGACAAATGTCCGGAGACAATTCCCTTTGTTTAATAATGTTGGTCTTATGTAGCTTGTAGTGGTGTGAGAGTATTAGTGGCTGCCATTTAAAGAGACTAGAGAACTATAGTTAAATTGCTAAGAATGTAACAGTGAACTTTTTTATCTTTTGCAATTGAGAAATGTTTTTGAAGTGTTTAAACCATCCACCTAATGTATTAAAATCTACTGACTTGTCATTAGTCCACTTAGCCCGTAAAAGCCCAAAGATGGTATGTTTTTGTAAAAGCTTAACCTCATAAATTTGCAATTTGTACATGTTTTGAAAGTGTTTGAACCATTCAGTATTAAACTCTAAGGATCATCCATTACGCCACATTTCCAGTAGAAAGACTCATACCTGTGGTAGTTCTGTATTTAGTGAGTGATATACAGTAATCTGTTCTTGTATTTTGCTTTGAAAATTGACATGGTGCTCCGCGCCAGCACTTGGTGAGGAGTGCTGTGTAAGAACAAAGTTGTTTGTTCTCTGGTATTGCATTTATGAGATGGCAAAGACAGAATTGCTGTTTAACTCTGTGATGAGGATTACTTGTGTTCTGTTTTGTGTATTGTATTTATCCCATTTTTTGACACCCATTGAATGCCCAACCTAAATCAAAGGGGTTCTCTCTTTCTCTCTCTGTATTGCCTTTCCCACAATTTCTTCCATTTTTTTTTTCCTCACAAAGTTTTTTGGGAGATTTTTTTTCTTGTCTTCTTAGAGAGTCGAGGCTGGGGAACTGTCAAAAAACAGGGCCCATTGATGTCCATTGAAGGATTCCTTCTGTGATTTTGGGCTATACAAGAAATAAATTGTTGTTGCTGTAGAACACACTAAATTAAAAGTTTAAATAAAAGTATCACCTTGTATAATGCTATTTTCAGATATATGAATGCTAAGATTGTGAGATACCCGAAATTTAATTGTTTTTGTTTTATATTCTCATTAGTGTAAAATCCTTGTATCTGAATTCTTTATTTACTGATTTTTACAACTTTAAGATTGCATATGCTGCCAACCTAATTCTTGATTTACAACTACCATTCTGGAGAAGGAAAAAAAAGACGGGTAAATAATTTTGTTAATCAGTAATGCTAAAGTTACTGTTTCATCTAAAATTCAATTCTGATCTCCACCGTTATCTCCCCACTCAACAACAGTCTTTTATCTCCAGTCACAGTCTTGGGACTGTTAACAGAAAGGATTAGAATTTTCCCACTGCCCCTAAAATATATCAATGTATGCATCATCAAGTGCTCCTGTGATTCAACATTTCTTGAAGGATTGTTCTGTCTTTTTGTGCACATGTTCCTTGTGAAAAATATATACAGTATTTGAAAGGGTTATTAACCTCTGGGTGCTCTGGTTTCCTCCCATATGCAGCATGGGGAACTGGCATTGCAAAATTAGCCCTGTTGTTTGTGTCTGTGTGTTTTCACCCTGTGATGGACTAGCACCCCAACCAGGGATTATTCCTGCCTTGCTCCGAATGCTTGCTGGGAGAGGCTGTAGATTCCCCATGATCCTGCTCAAGATAAGTATAGTAGGTTTGAAAATGGACAGTGGGAAAAAAGGCTTGTTAATTTTAAATATTCCTTATTTGATGTTAGTTTTACTTTTAGATGCAACTGATTTGGTGACACAAAGTATAGTCTTTTTTCGCATTCTTTCTAATTTTATGACATTTTTTGAAATTAAATCGTTATGTGCACATTATGTGAAGTTAGGAACTTTTCCTTTCATCCCTTCTGTGTCTTTTCCCTTTTTTTGTTGTTTTTATAAAGTAAATAACTTGCTTTACTGCATTAGGATATAGATGTAGACTAGAGTCTGTTTTTTAAAATCCTATGAATGAATTATATGCAGACTTTAAATATTTCAAAAGGTTTTTAACAAAAACGTCTTTAATCTCAAAAAATGTTAAAGTTGAATAAGTTACAATAGTGTTCAGGTTTTAAAGAGCTGAGGGAACAAAAGAGAAGAGAGTATTCAGTCCATCAACCAAGTTTGACAAATGTGTGTTATTAAAAGACACCTCACATTAGGAGTTGTTGTTTCATGGCATGCAATTGCCAAAGAAGCTCAATTTTAAGGCAGTGTCAGTATGCATCTGCAAAAGGGAAGCTAAAATAAAATACAAAAGAAGGTTTGAGACACACTATTTAATCTAATAAATGCCCAACAGCCAAACTATGCATCTCTAACCTTCTAATCTTTTACCTGTTTTTACTGCCACACATCTGGCATGCATGAATTTTTGGGGTTTTCACTATCACCATGAATATACAAAAACTGACAAATGTTATCGGTGCTATTATTATGTAGGGTGGCTTAAATGTATATGGTTTTGTTTTGAATATTTTACTTTGCCTTGTAGAAAATGATCATTTTATCTTCCTGATGTTGCATTATACTTAACATTAATTAAGAAGGCTTTGAGTAGAATGATGGGTAGAGTGAAGTGAGAATAAAGCAAATGTGTTTAAAATGAACTGAGAAGGGCTTGTTACCAAGATGAATATTTAGGTTCCATTTATCATTGTTTTTCAAAACAGTTGTAAGTCATCCCAAGTTAGATCTTACAATTTTGTATGTTGTGGGATTGTGCCAAAATATCTATATTGATCTGGGTAGACCACATTTTGAATATTTTGTACTTTACATGGCTTTGTGGGTTGAATTTGAACACTCTGAAATGTTTTGAGCTTTTTCATTCAGAAGGGAACTGTCATCAGCACACATTACTGTGATACCAGTAAGTGTCACTACATGGCTTTCAATCTCTATGTACTGTGCAAATTGTCAGTTAGGCCACTGTTGCACTATATGACTTCTTGTTGCAGAGCATGTCATGTTTAACAACTGTAATTGCTGGATCTCCCTGCCTTGAGAATATCATGTTGCATGACTAGAAATCACATAGGAAGACTGAATTTATACTTCCTCATGAATTACCATTAGTTTCAAATTTCCCACCGCACCACAAAGTATTGCAAAGGTCGATGCATTTTGGTATCTAGTAAACATGAAACATTTTGTTTTCCGTTTTTCTATTCTTTTGTGGTTTGACAATATTGAGATGTTGAATAGACATTTGTGTTGTCCTCAAAGTGTCACAAACTGTTTACGTGGTTCAAAACACCTGTTTTCCTTCATTTCTCGTGGCTGTCTTTGTTCTTATTTGGTCTCTTTTTTGTAGAATTTACTGGGCTCTTCTGTGCTTGTTGATGTTATATACATTGTACTTCCAGCTGAGCACTCAATGGTTGCCAGCTCTCACAAACATAGGAGCCCAACACCATTACTTGCGACCAGTCAAGCCTTTTTGATGTGGCTAGTTACAATACTGTGATTGAGTCAATGCTATGGACAGAAATCATAACCATAATGAAAGGGGTGGAGGCCTCCAGAAAGTGCCAACAAAGCAGGCTCCGGTCCCCACTGGCCTCACCCCAAACAGCTAGCCCCCCAACTGCTAGCGGGTGGGGCAACTGGCTTTTAAAGTGCAAAATACCTTAACCGTCTCTGTGAATAACTTTGGATTGATAATTGTAAACAATTTTTATAAATGAATATATTTAATTACAAAAAAAAGAAATATATCAAGAAATATCAAAAGAGCAAAAAGGAGTTGATTGAAAGGAAATCCACAGTAAACAAATCCAAAAACACAATCGAAAAGCAAAATCCAAGTACTACAGCAGAAATATAGTCAGGGAACTATGATGTTAGAACAATCCAGATGAGAAAGCTCACCAGTCCAAAGAAATTTAAACAAAAAACAATAAAGATAATTGACAAAGAGACTCCTACCAATTTTCAATGCACAATCTCTGACATTCTTTTCTCTAGGACTTAACCGGCTAGAGTGGTGATGTCAGTGTGGCCATGCCTCTTGGGGTGTCACCCACAGAACACAAGGAACATAGGAGAACAACATAATACATATTGATAATAAATAGCACAATATTAACAAATATACCTAATCAACATAAGAAAAATAATACTTTGAAATAAAAAAGAAGGCACAAAATATGAAAATAAACATGTACCAGGGTATACACTCTTAAACATAACAGTCACATTCTAAAATTGGTGGCAGGCGCACACTGTGTGTGTTTTTGACTCTAGAGGATTTTTTAGTGAAGGCAATAACTGAAAATTGCCAAAATAGTCAGGTAGTGTGACGAGGACTTTAACGGCAGATTTTTCGTAAAGGTAACACTTTCTAAAGGCCACAACAGGCATGTGATCTGAAACTACTGATCATGTGAATATATGAGCAACTGTGTGGTAAAAATAAGTGTAACAAGATACACTGTGAACTTAATAACATAAGAAATTTAACAAATGATTAGAGACTATTCAATCCATCTAGCTTATTTGTTTAGCTAATAGCTAAGCTTCTCAATATCTCACCAGATATTTCTTAAAAGTTGTCAAGGTTTCTTCTTCCACTACATGTCTTGGTAGTTTGTTTCAGATTCCCAGAACTCTTTGAATAAAAAAGTGCTTTCTGGCTTCGGTTCTAAATGCACCTCCCCTCAATTTCCACTGATGTGCTTAAACATGAATTCTCCTGAATCTGCTGTATTAATGCTATTGAGACTTTTGAAGATCTTGATGAGGTCCCCACAGAGTCTACTCTGCTTGTGAGTAAACAGGTTTAATTCTCTGAGTCTGTCAGAGCAGAGCATGTTCTTAAGTCTTAGAATGCATCTGGGTTGCAGCTTCAAGTGTTGTTATGTCTTTCTTGTTGTATGGTAACAATAATTGCCCACAATACTTCAGATACATCCTTACGGGCACATTATAGAGTCTGAGCATAAAATTCCCCAATTTATATCCAACAGTTTCTTCCATATAAGCTAACATTTTATTTGAATTTTTAATTGCTTCTGCACATTGCTTAGATCAGTAGTTCCCACTGGGCTATGACAACAAGGAAGGTTGCATTGCAATTTGGCAAAACTGAGTGGGGTGCGTTGTCAGACTTTGTCGTGGTGCAGTCGGTGTCTTGAAGTGTGCCGCCATTTGTAGATCATTTATGAGTTGATGCTCCTGTTGTACAATATGAAAAGAATCGAGTATTACGCATGCAGTTGTCACTTGTGAATGAGCCACAGAAGTGTGCATTCTCGCAGGTTCCTTGTTGCAGGTGTAGCGTTCATAAAGGTAAATAACTTTTTTTTAAGAAAATGGAATTTGGACCTTGCAATAATCTGCAGAGATGGGCAAGATCTTGTATTGATTTCTGTGTAAGCTCTAATGGTGAAAATTACTTTTTTCGAAGTTTGATTACATTTTTGCCTTGGTGGTGGCAAGTGGGACTGAATTGGATGCAACACCTGATGCTTTACACTCCACCCATCTTTCCTGCTGGTGGTACTGGCAAATAGTGCAGCAATTGTAACTGTGCGGCGCATATGTTTTTGAACTGCAGTGCTGGTCTTATTGGGGGACAAAGCTTGTTGAATGTGTTTCATTGCTTAGCAGTGTGCCGGCACCATTTGCTTTACGGGGGTCTACAATCCTCCCCAAACCCCTTGATTGTTGTGTGTCATTTCCTTGTAGCACTTGATGCTTCATGGCATACCCCAAGCCCCAGATCTCCAATCGAGTGTCTAAGCTTCACGGGGTAAACATTTTCAAGATTATTGAAATTTATAAATGTAAATTGCTCAATTTATATTTAAGTTAAAAGCTTATTTTTTGTAGTTAAATCTGCTCACTCGCAGTACTGTATATGGTTCAAATTGTGGTTCAAAAATTAGAAATTTGACTTCTTCGCCTTCAGATGTGATATTACTTTTGTAGGAGGTGCGACAATAAATCAAACGTTTTCTAGGGGTACAGTGCATAGAGAAGGTTGGGAACCACTGGCTTAGATTATGAAAATGCTGTGTTGACATAAACCCCTGGTAATATGTGAATACTTGACAATGCATTTGAAAAAGAAAGGTGAATAGATGCTCCATACCTACCTCATCTTCAACAAAGTTTAATGCTTTCCTCATTCCTATTTTCAGACTGTAAATGCATCTGTTTTCCCCTTATGAACACTTGAGAAGTTAGCCTGCTCTCCCTATGCATCTTCCATGTCTTCTAATAACTGTATACTCTTTACTGGAGAGTTGTGTTGGAATGAGATGATTAAATATAATAATATTCTGTTCTGTTTTTATGAATTTATTTTTCTCTTGTGATTGTTTATATATCCAGTAACATAAACAGGGAGCATTTCTGTTATTAGACTGTAACTCTTATAATGATCACTCCAATCCCATCGAAAATGATGTGCTGTATAAGCTCTACCTCTCCAATCCCTAAGAACCTGAGATTGTGATTCCGTCATGATTCTCTATAGGCCGTGGCTTTTCTTCTGCTGGCAGCATCTGTAGTGGCTTGGTGACATTTGCCCTTGGTTTGGCTAATTAATTTAACAAGCCTTGGTTTTATTTGAGCCACTTCAATGAGTTTACTACCATTGTGTTTCTTCTCTTACTGTACACACTGACCTTTTAATTTTTTTTTTTGGCTCACTGGACCGCTTGCTTTGTTTTTTTGATTTTGTTGGTTGCCTGCCCCACACTCTTTCTGGCCTTTATTAATGTCCTGACCTTTGCCTGTTTTGACCCTTCCCTTTTTTGTTACTGAAATACCCACTTTGCATTTTGTGATATATTGTAAACAATGCAGCTAATGGCTTCTATCTTCTTTGTTGTCCAGTTTATGTTCAGACACCCACAAGGGTAACAGATGGCGTAAGTGAAAGTGAACTGTGGGGTTTATGGGAAGATCCCCAAAAATTGGCATGTTGTGTTTGTTTCATTATTCTCTGAAGGCACAATCCTCTTTGGCTTCATTTACGCATATTATTTAAGAGCACAATCTTGATAAAGGTATGCTTAGAAACAGAATATATTTGTTAGACAATTAACACCATATGTGTTCTAAACCAATATATTCCACACCTGGATCTTATATTCGTTTGGCATACATTCTATTACATTTATTTATAACCATAATGTGGCAAACATGCCTACTTGGCACATAGACACTGGTGTTTTATTGCTTTTAACCCACTTCATGTAAATTAAATGTTGTTAAAGTAAGTAAGTTGTGGAAAGGCAACATTGTTGTGTGTGAGTGTGCCTTTCAAAACACTGTGTATATTCAGTTCTGGCTTTCAACAAATGCAGAAGTGAACAAAAATATGTTTGAAACAGATTTAACTTGTGAATTTCTTAAAAGGATGTTTATTTAAGTATTTAAAATGATTAAATCTGTTTTTTATTCTGTTTTAGTAAGATAATGTGCTCAAATCTGCTTAATCCATATTAGGATTATGGGTGCCAGAACCTACCCTAGCAGTACATGGGTCTAACACTAGAATAAAACCCAGACTGGGTGCTGTTTGCTGTTCATGTATTTTATTAAATACCACAGCATATTCTATGCCTAATAACTACTTTAAGCATCTTTCTAGAGGAGATCCAGGCTGCTCTTGTGTAATGTTCACCACTCGGGACAGGCTTGCTGCTATGTGCGACTGTTGAAAATCCAGTGAGCTTTATCTTATACAACAACTCCTAGCTTCCCATGGCCACAAATTCTACCCACTGTCCAGATAACACATATTATGTCATGCCATTTCCTATAGGGTGCAAGGCAGGGACAAACCTTGGACAGGGTGCCAGTCCATCACAGGTCGAACACTCACCAAACATACATTATGGCCAATTTAGCATCTTATACACATTATATTTGGGTGGCGCAGTGATAGCGCTGCTGCCTCACAGTAAGGAGACCTGGGTTCGATTCCCGGGTCCTCCCTGCGTGGAGTTTGCATGTTCGCCCCGTGTCTGTGTGGGTTTCCTCCCACAGGCCAAAGACATGCAGATTAGGTACACTGGCGATCCTAAATTATTCCTAGTGTGTGCTTGGTGTGTGTGCCCTGCCCGGGGTTTGTTCCTGCCTTGTGCCCTGTGTTGGCTGGGATTGGCTCCAGCAGACCCCCGTGACCTGTGTTAGGATATAGCGGGTTGGAAAATGACTAACTGACATTATATTTTCTTAATTATCTATTTTTAAATCATGGCCACCTTTGCTACTTACCTTACATTATTTGTGTGTAACACACTCTTCTTGTGTTTGTGTCATTCAGTGGATCTCCAACTCAGCCCTGAGATTTTACTCCAACTAAGTTCTGTTTTCAATTGGACCCCTAGCCAAATTAAGCAAGCTGTTACTTTCCAGTTTCTGTGTTTTGAGGTCAATGGAGAAATTAAAAAAATATTAAGTTTGGTAAATCTCTGAGTGTACCAAGCATTTATGTATTATACCTGGAGATAATTTCATGTTTTTTTTTTCTTTTTTAGGTTGGCTTTTAAGATTTTCCTCATTATGATTTTCATTCTGCTTTCCAGGTGTTCTGGTTATTTAATACATTAATTACTAATGAGCACATAGGTGGTTCTGATGCTGAAGGGGATGCAGTCTTTCAGCATTTAGTTTTGATTGCTTAGGTATCTGCTTTGCTCATTGTTAAATGTCATTATTAGAACACAATTAAGGGAACAAACTACACAGATAAAAAGTGTATTATCTGAAAGAAAAAAGAGTTAAGCATTTAAAGCTTTAGCAAAAATAAAGATATTTCTAAATATCTTATACGTGCAAAAACTGAACTGTTGTGCTTTTGTGAATGCAGAATAAGAGAAGAGAAGAGAATTTAAATGAGATCTTTGAATGGTAAAATGACTCCCTAATTGTTGTTAGAACAAAACCTGCAGCCTCTTGGGGTGACCAGGACTGAGTTTGAGAGCCATTGGTCTAGTGCTTTAACAAACTTTAAAACCAAAATGAAAACTCCTATATCATATGCCCCTACCATTTGGTGACGAATTTCAGCTGGGTGTGTGCCCTTGGTGTGGAGAAACTGGACCACACTAAGCACCTCTATGTTTGACCAAGTTTTAGGGCACCTTGTGTTCTACAAAAAATGTTCAAAGCAGTAGATATTTTGCGGATTTAACAATGAGTCATATTCAGAATTAACAGGTAAAAAAGAATGTCATCATACTGTATGTAGCAGCAGTTAAAAAGTTAAAAACAGACCCCAATTAGGCATTAGGTGGCTATAATAGCTTTCATAGACTGTAGATTTCAACTCAGTGGTGATGATGATGGTAATACTATTAATAATAAAATTGTATTTATATAGCGCCTTTCCTGTGCTCAAGGCAGGTGATGTAAAAATTGCATTAATAAAAAGTAGCCGATTGAGTGTTATGGTGATACCAACCATACTCACAACCAGTTCATGTGATGGCAAGTTCCAGGCTATGTGTAACTGTGCTTAGGTGTTGTTTTGCTCTCAACAGTGTGTGAAAGAGGGCAATATACAAGCTCAAGTAACCTCTCTAAAGGTGAAAGTGAAGAATTAAATTAAACAGTAATTGAGGTTGTATAGAATGGTCCTCTGTTTTCAGGTGGATGACTTAGAAAGTTTGTCAATGGGAAGTTTCTGAAATTTCAAAATTTGTTTAGCATGCTATATTTCACAACAACAGAGCTTTACCTACAAACAACCTTCAAGTGTGCCAAATTTCAACAAAAACATTCTGCTGGGCATTAAGTTCTTTCATGTGGATGAACAGACAGACAAGCAAGATGATGATAGTAGGTTGCATTCAGTTTTTACTTGCATGTACCTAAAAAGCAGTAAATGATAGCACAAAGAATAAATCTCAGCAGCAGCTCTAACAGTTAAAACATTAGACCAGCTTTGTTGAGAAAAGGACACTCATGCCAACAGAGCTTGTCAATCCATTTGCTTAATGAAATAATAATATTGAGTCCAGTTCTGAAGGACCACAATGTGCCACAAATTTTTGATGGTTAAAAATCATACCTTTTGACTTAAGAGTACTGTATACCACGCATCATACTAGTCATAAATGTAGACTCCTAAGACCTTCTATTTCACTTGAGTTTATGAGTTATGCACACAGCTTCACGTCCTAAAGCACAGTGAGACACATGCAAGAAAAAGTTGTCCAAGCATATTCAGTGATGTGGGAATTCAATAAAAACTCAAAGTCAAAATTTAGACTCTGTCGCAATACCTTCTATATACAGTATGTGTATGTGCGTATATATCTTCTTTGCACATTCCTAGCCTGCGCTTTAACTTGCGCCCCACTTCAAGACTAGCCTAATAACTGTCAGAGAGTATATCCTTTAAAACTGCACTTCCCAGGATCTGCAGTAATACTGTCCTCTAAACTTCTAAAGAGACTAGGAATTTTAAATACGAGTCTACTAGATGCCAGGTGCATCCATGTCCTAGCTTGATGCCTCCTTGTGGCACTTTTGCATTTAGGCCAGTTACTGGGCGTCTTCTTTTCCTGATTTTCCCTTCCTCTTGATATAGAAATTTGCCTCTTGGGCTCTTTACGTATGTACAAATAGGTCACATATCACACATCTGTTATATGAATACATATTTTCTTCTAAGATATCATTGCTTATTCCTGTATTTTTCTCCATAACCCTAATAGAGTGTATTACTGATTTGAAAAATAATTCATCAAGATAATTCAATAATCAAAGCAATTATTTACTATGCCTTGGCTGGCACAGTGGCACAATGGGTAGTGTTGTTGTATCTTTGATCTGGCATCTTGGTTTGGAATCCCACAACCAAATGTGTGGGTTTTCCAAAGGGTACTCTAGTTTTCTTTCCAAATTCTTTAAGACATACATATTAGATAAACTGGCCATTCCAAACTGGCACCTGTATGTTCAAGAGAGAGTCTTACAATGGACTGACACCCTAGCCAGGGCTGTTTCCTGCCTTGCATAGAGTGCTGCCTGGATAGGCTTCATCTCCTCTGACCCTGAATTGGATTTAGTGGGTTTGAGAATTTTTATGTTTTTAATTACGCTATATTTATTTATATTTAAGATATCTTCTGGCTAATGTCTTTTAATTTTGTGTATTTCAAATAGAATATAGAAATATTAATGTTTTATTTTACTATTTAGATTTCATTCTGTGTAGTTTTTGTGTATATTTGACTGCTGCTTATATCTGCAGGCTGCTGTTACACTATAATTTCTTGCTAAGGTTAGTAAAGCACAGTATCTATCTGTCTGTCTGTCTGTTATTGTGGGGCTGAGTGTATATGTACTGTAGTTTGTAAATGTTGCAGAAGCTGTGTAATGAGAATGGCAGCCACTGAAACTTAAAATACAAGCAAGCCTTGGGTAATGTTGCCAACTATTGAAAAGCTAGGATTTACACAAGGTACGCCTATGATAAGGCTGTACATTGTTGTGTCTGCAGTCTGCAACTGTCAAGCAATACAAGGGCCTCTTGTATTTAAGAAAGACTTGCTGAATTTCACTGGCAGTGACTTCTGTTGATGTTTAAACACACGTTTTCAACCCTTTAATCACAGCTTATAGTGGCTCTCATTATTTGTTGAAAGGGTCATGTTTCAGTGCTTTCTGCAGGTACTCACTTCAGCAGAGCTGGTTGCATTTACTCTAAAAGTGATTTTTATTTGCACATGCAAACTCATTAAGATGGGCATCATCCAAATCTGTTATTATTTAATGTATTATTGATACCAATCAGTACAGCGTGTGATGAACGTTCTTACCCTGTTTGGAATGGATGGAAGTGTGGGCCTTGTTCGAAACTAAAGAAGTGAAGTTAGTCGGGCCAAACTTTTTTTTCCCTCTGTGAAGTTAAATGTCTTTTCCCCCATCTGCCTCTGAATGGATTAGTCTCATCTAGCTGCCAAAAATCTCACATGATTCACAGTTAGATCTGTAAGGGTTATAAAATAGTATTTTATGTTTATTTTGTGCCTGAAGACTTAGTGGTTTATGGTGCCTGACTTCTTCAGCAAAATCAGATCATTTAAGTAAGATTGGTTTTCATTAATGTGTCTGAACTCTCAAAAAAATTATTAAAATGTCATCCATTTTAATTTCTAAACAGAAAATTAAATAGTCAGCTGCATATAATGCCTAATGAAATGCATTATGTTTCTGCTTACCACATTCCATACCTATTATCACTGCATAATTTTGATAAGGATTCCCTCCCCCACGCATGGATTAGTTATGACATACATTTTACAGGAAAAAACTGATATTCAATTTATTAAACTGTTGCCTGTGGACAAGATCAATAAAACAACTACCAAAAACTAGTGTTGACCACAAACAACACATTTCATACTTTCTGAGTATCTCTGGTCTCTCCAAGGCCTACACCAGTAGTTTTTGGTTTGTGTAGCTGCCAAGCTGGCTTTGTATCCTGCCAAATACACCATTTGTGACCACTAGGCTGACCATAATACAGAGAACTGTTATTGTGTATGATTCCTACTGTGCTTTCAGTCTTTTATAATGGTTTTATTTTTAACCAACAAGGTCAGTTCAGTCAATAGTCTTGTTCTTTTTTCCAAGATTCTTTACTTGGAACACCTGGAGTGACCTCTCAGATTCCTGCACCTCCAATGTGTCACAGAAAACTTAACATTCTCTGGAAATATCTGTTTTTATATGCTTCTTCACAATAGTTTAACTACCAGGGCTGTGGAGTCAGTAGATAAATCCTTCGACTCCATCTCCGACTCCGACTTCTTAGTTTCTGGTACTACTGACTCCAGCTCCCCGACTCCAACTCCTCTGTATTTAATATGCTAATGTATTTTCCATGTTGATTAAAGGATGGCAACATGCACATCATTTAACCACAGAACTACTGGCTAGGAAGCTGACTCTCTATCGTATTGGCCAGTTTAAACAAAAGACAAGAACCCCTGAACACACATCGGGTCATAGCACACACCTACACCTACATCATTACACTTGTTTACACTCAAATGAACTTGTTAAACACATTACAAAAGTGTTTTCATTTTATTTCAGATATAATGTACCATAATCCAGATTACAATATGTGAATGTCAGGTTGTATAATAGCTCAGCTGAACTTCTCACTAGTAGTAACACAACTATGCACTGGACTTTATTCTTACATCAGATAAGTGCTTACTTATGACTATTGTTTGTGAAATGGAACATTTGGACTTGCTGTATTTTTTTTCATTGCAATTTAAATTTATTAGGAGTCGGAGTTTAAGGTTTCTTTATTTAGTCATGTTTACACAAGAAACATGAAATTTGCCTTCTCAGTTGCATCTAATAACAGATAGAATGAAATAAAGCAGATAAATAGAAACGAGAAAGGTTAAGGTAAGGCAGTTCGATAATACATATTTACACCAAAAAAAATAGGTTACAGGATATATATCAAAACCTTAATCATTATCTCCGATATTTCTTATTGAAAAGTCGTGTGGCACTAGGAAGAAAGGAGTTTGTGGAGCGATTTGTGTGGGTTTTCAAAGCGACTATCCTTCCTGATTTACTGAAGTTTAGTTCTCCATGTAATGGATGTCTGTCATCAGTTGAGATGATTTCCAGTTTCTTTAACATTGCCCTCTGACACACACTAGTCAAATCATCTACATCAGCCCCAATAACTTTAGCTGCATACTTCGTAATCTACAGGAGCTTTTTTGAGTTTTGGTTTGTCAGACTATTAAACCAGGCAATGAAAGTGAAAGTGATCACAGACTGGATCAGAGTGCGACAGAAGGACAACATGAAGTCCTTGTCTACTTTAAATAGTTTCAGTTTATGGAGGTGAAATAAGCACTGGTTGCATTTAGAGAATATTTTTTTTTGTATTTGTATTTCAGTTAAGATTGTTATCTAGGTAAGTTCCTAAGTATTTATATTCAGTCACTATTTCTACCTCCTCTCCCAGAACTACAATAGGTGAACATACATATTTCTGTCTCTTAAAATCAAATATCATCTTTGGTCTTTTTTACATTCAGAGTGAGAGAGTTTTTATTGCACCAGTTTACCATACAGTCCACTTGATTTGGATAGCGGCTTTCATCCTCCTCAGATATGCTGTACATTTTTGCCAACTCCGACTCCAGATACCCAAAATTGTCTCAGACTACTGTCTGTTTCTGTTTGTTAAAGATTGTTCTTTGGAGGTATTAAGCATTTATTGTGCAATAAGTTAAGCACAACTCTCTATACCAAAAACAGCATGGTAAAATAAAAAGGAGTGATTTGTAACTTCTATGCCCCTGTATTATATTGAAAACACTACAATAACACTATAATTGATGTTTTAACCATGTGAATTGTTTTTTGAAAACAGACAGTCATGTCAAATGCAACGAACTTTGTGACAGTCAAGTGTTTTCCAATGTTTAACATCACCATTTCTTTTAGTAACACTTAGTAAGCTTTTGGGCACTGAAGGCAGAAGTTATTTACATTTACCAAGTGGAATTTTCCCCCATTCATCAGTTATCCTGGTTTTCAGCTGTACAATTGTACGTGGCCTTAATTGCTCAGAATTTTTGCGCTTCATAATGTGTCCTGCAGAATGTGGCTTAGTGTTTTTCTGCTGGAAAATGCAGGGACGACCCCAGGAAACACTGCTTTTGGATGGCTTCAAAATCTGTATGTATCCTTCTGCATTAATGGTGCCCTCACAGATGTGCAAGTTACCCATTCCATGCTCTGAAACACCCTCATACCATGACAAATTCCTGATCTGGGATGTGATGCTGATAATAGCCTGGAAGGTCTTTTTCCTTTTGGACCGGGAGAACATGACAACTGTTTATTTCAAGAACCATATGAAATGTTTTCTCTTCGAATCACAAAACACGATTCCATTGTGCTGTGCTGTTTTCCAGCTCAGATGAAAAGTCAGCAACACTTCTAGACAGTGTTAATGAATGGCTTCTGCTCTACACAGTAAAGCCTTAGCTTGCATCTATGGATAGTGGTGGATGGTGTTGAATGACTAAGGTTTACCGAAGTATTGCCAAGTCTTGGGATCAAAGATAACTCGCATTCAGAGGTGGTTTTCAGCCTTGCTCTTCACGTACCAAAATTTGACCAGATTCCTTGAATCTTTTAATTGCACCGTGGAGGGTAAAATGCTCCAAATGATACTGATTTGTCTTTGGGGAACATTGTTCTTACAGTACTGTATTTTTCATTGACATATCCGTTGACAAATTAGCAAGCTTCGACTCATCCTTGTTCTTGAAGGCCTAGGCCTTTTTTGGAGGCTCCTTATACACTATAACACAACTGCCTCATTTATTTCACATCACCTTATTATTTCAACTTGTCACATTGTTATTTGTCCTAAATTACGTCAGTCCCAACTTTTTTAGAACACATCACAGGCATCCATTTCTGAATAAAAATGTATATTCAAAAACAATGCAGTTGATTAGATAAAGCATGCAACACCTTGTCTTTATGCCATTTTTGTTTGAATACAAATCAGAGTAAATTTTCAAATCACTCCTTTTTGTTTTAAGTAGTATTTTCCATACTGTCCAAACCTTTTTTGGAATTGTTCTTATAGAAGTTGCTAAGGTGTTCCACATTAGGCAGTGTGATGTAGTGGTTAAGGCTTTGGTCTACAAACCCTGAGGCTGTGGGTTCAAATCCCAGTACTGATGCTGTGTGACCATGAGGAAGTCACTTCACCTGCCTGTGCGCCACTTGGGAAAAAACTAAAGAAAAAAAATGTAACCAGTTTTATCTGAAATGTTGTAAATTACCTTGGATAAATGTGTCGGCCAAATGTGTAATCCATGTTCTAAATTAAAACTATTTTTTTTTTCTTTTTGCTTCCAGTATTAATTAACAAATATGTCTTTTTGGTTGACTTAAGAGTGGATTAAGAAATTGATTTGTCCTAAGCTAATGAAACTTGCAATAAGCTGAATTTTGTAGCATCACATCAGAAGCCCTATTCTCCTGCAGTTGGTGGGGGAGTTGCTGTTAACTCCAATTTTTGATTTTGGGAAATTCAGTTGTTAGTTAGTATGACTTGATGAGCAAGAGTAAACTTTGAGTAATGTCTTGATTTAACTGAATTGCTTGTGGGATAATTTGGCATATCTGTGTTCACCCTGCTCCCAGGGCAAAGGTTTATTTTTTCTTGTTTTTAATATAAAATGGGAAGCATAATTTATTGTTGAAATAAAACACATACATGGTTAGACTTTTCACCATAGGTTAGAAGTCAGTAATCTCAAGTGACATTTTCTTAAACCCATTTGACGACTTTTCCAGCAATTTTCATTGAACCTCAGCCAGGCGGCGGCAGATGAGGATGTGCTCCCGTGAAAACAATCACCTAATGTGACATACCTAATGTCTGTGACTGGCTAGAACAAAATCAAACCTGTTTGAATTTCTTGTTAGTCAGAGGGGTGGGGCTATAAACACAGGAGAGCTGACAACCAATGCATAGAATGTAGTGATGAGGAATAAGGGTCAGGTGTGTTTTGAACCTCACAAATAGAAGAGAATCTCGTCTGTCTGATGTTTTGTGTTTTATGTACTAAGCACAATGGAAAAAAAAGAGTAAAAGGGCAGTGACTGCTACTAAACTCACTGCAACTGCTAATCCTAAGCACAGAGCCTGCTCTGTCAGGCAACACGCTATTGGCAGTCATAAAACGGGGCGAGAACAACTATACTGGAATATTGGCACTGGGTCAGTAAATATGATATGGGCTCTGATTTTCAGTTTTGAAATTTGATGTGATGCAGTGAAAAAATCTGTGACTGCAAATATGACCATGAAAAAAAGATATGTAATGAGACGTGGGCTTTATACTCATGTTGAAAAACATTTTACCAACATTTCTTATACCACTTAAGGCTGAAAACTGATTTGAGAAATTTTGAAGGACACATCTCTTGAAATGTGGTTGAAAAATTCAAATTCTCTTTATGAAGATCTGTTCAGTTTATTCGTGCAATTCTAAAGAAAGTATGCCAGGTCGACTGAATCTTTTTATTTAACTTGCTGCCTTATACAAAGAAATACGTTAGCTGTCAGAGTTGGGTGGGGGTTGAGTGCTGGGTTTTATGGATTATCTTTGGAAAGTATTATGTACTTGTCATGAATTTTTTTGGATTGGGTTGTATTTTGTTATCGCATTTCATTGTTTAAATAAATTAGAATGGGTGTGTGGAGTTGTCAAAATAGAGACTGAACAAATACAAGAAAAATACCACAAACCAGATAGTATCCCTGTGCTGCCTGTGTGGGCTGTATAAAAACAAATAGGAAAATGGAGTTTTCTTATTTGTATCAAACATACTCTACAGTATATCACACATAAAGAAACAAGTACTTAGAAAAATATACTAATTTTATCCACTAGAATTTTTATATGCTAGATTTTCATGGTCTCCTTACTTTTCAGTGGTTTGTTTTGTGGGCGAGTTTATCAGTAAATACTAAACTGTTTTTCTAAAACTCCCAATTTTTTTCTTATTTTAGTTATTTATAAGCAACACAGTTAATGTTGCTCACTCCACCCTTTTATCAGATTTTTCTTGGAATCTGTATTTTAATGATTCATTTAATGTACTATGCATCCTCAAAATGTTACATTTTCACACAGATTTTATCATTGTTTCACTAATTGTTGTATGTTGACAATTATATATATACATATATTGTGTTTTGCCCCACTGTCATTTGCAAGATTACAGGTTCACTTATGTACTTATAATACTGACAGAATAATGGCCAAACAGATTTCCCATGTATTGTTAATATATTTGGCCGTGGACTGGTGCCTGTCCTTGGCTTGATCCCAACTTGTGCTATTTACATCCATGATAGATTCAGGCTGTCAGTGATCCTAAATTGGATTAAGTGGAGTTGAGAATGTTTTGATTTGATGTTTATGGTTTAGTACTGAGCATCACAATGTTGTTGCAGATAGTACTGCCGCTTGTGGGTCCAGGAACCTAATTTGATTCCTGGCCCGTCCACTGTGCAGGTGGATATGTACGCTCTCATTGAGTCTGCTGCATGTATCCTGAAACACTGTGTGTCAAGTTAAGTTCATGATCATAAATTAAGAATGTAAGAAATTTGACAAACGAGAGGAGACTATCCAGTCTATCAAGGTTTTTTTGTTTAGCTCAAGTCTCAGTCTCTTATATGTTGACAAGGTTTCTGCTTCAACTCCATGTCTCAGTTAGTTTGTTCCAGGTTCCCAGAATGCTTTGGGTAAAGAAAAGTGTTTCCTAGGTTCAGTCCTAAATGCACTTCCACTTAATTTCCACTGGTAGTCCTCCAGTATGTGATTCACCATTAAGCTGAAAGAACTATGTTGGACTGATATGAGTTGGTATGGGTGTTTGTCCCCTGAGATGGATTATTAACTTTCAAGTATTGGTTCCTGTGCTGTTATGATGGTCTTTAGTTCCCTTTAACCATGAAGTCAATAAAACAGGTTTAGAAAATTGGTAGATTGTTACATGTTTCAAATAAAACTTGGACGTTGAGCATATCTATAGTAGATGGATAAGGAAATGCATGGATGGATGGCATTTTATCTGTACCGACAGACAGTCCATTATCCAGGACACCATAGCATCATCTACCTGCTCATCAATGAGAATACCCTGTCTACATTACAGGCATGGCTGGATGGTATTGAAATCACTGGAGAAATCAAAAAACATCATCCTCACAATGATTCCAGTCCTTTTTGAGCAGACAGATAATTGCAGCTTTCTCTCCAATCTCTGTCTGATAGACAAACTACAGTGGGCTAAGATGGTCTTTACCAAAAGGACTCTTACTGTATAGTCCAGGGTCAGCATCTCAAAGTTCTTCATGATGTGGTATGTATGTGCTACTGGGCTGTAGTCATTAGTTGAAGTGTAAGCAAAGCACACCTAATTAACTATATAGTATTAAATTATCCATTAATTAATTACTGGTGTCAGGGTTAAAAAATCCAGAGAATAAATCTGGCCTTAAGGGTCACATAACATCTTCCATACTTGAATTGCTCTCTTTGGCAGTGCATCTGTTCATCTTGGTCATAAAATATATAAGTAGCAAAACCAACATCATTGCTCACTAAACAATCTGCAAGCACAGGTAAGTGCAGGACACTGATTATCGATGAGCTATTGTCGGTGGATATGTCAGGCCTTATGGGTGGTGATTTGGTGCCTGCGTCTGTTGTTAAGAAACAGTTCATGGTTTCAAACGTTATAAAAATATAGTTTTTGAATGTATGTTTGAAATTAGGGTCATTTAGACAAAAAAAGAAATTTATGTTATGCAAACTGGAAGTTCCTATAAACTGATTTTCTTTCAAATCAGTGGAGTTATAGGAGTTGTTGCAATCATTGAATTTTGTCTTGACAAAGACACAAAAACGCTCATCATGTTAAAAATGTTGCTTAGAGATGCCTAAAATATGCATACACTTTGAAAACCTGAGTCAACATTTTAACCCAAATGCAGTACATTTAGGAAATACCAATAAAGCAGAGGGTGCTTATATTTATTTTCTTTTGAAACATATGCTCATATTTTGCCATCCCCCACTTTATCATCACTTTGATGAGGCAAGTGAAAATTTTATAGGAAAACTGGTATCTGAGTTATCAGTTTACTATCTGTGGACAATGTCAACACATTGAAAGCAAGTGTTGAGCTTATCACCAACAATTATAGAATGAAAAATGGAAATTAAAATGTTGAAAGATTTTTTTTTTAATCTAAGTGATTCAATATTTCTCCAATTTATCATTTACTGTTTAATATTAAATGTGCTTTCTTAATTAGATCAGTTTGCCCCTTTGGGTGGTAAATAGCTCTTATATGCTATAAGTTTAATTTAATCCTACTCTAGATGTGGTGAAAACTTTTGATAATGATAAATTATGTGTATGTGAGACAGGGCCGGATTTAGACTTGATAAGGCCCTAAGCTATTTGAGACATGGGGCCCTTTATAAGTCCAGATATGCTGTAGTATATTTAAGTATATATGACAATTGCTCACTCGGACAATTTGTTTTGGGGGCCCCCAAGAAGGCGGGGGCCCTAAGCTATAGCTTGTGTAGCTTATACGTAAATCCTGCACTGATGTGAGAAGATAATAACACTGGTTGCTTGTCAGTTTATGTCTAAAATACCACAGGACTATGGCTTGAGAAAATGTCAGCAGTTAATCCTTAGTTTGGCAAAAAATGGTTGAAATGTAAATTTTAGTCTCTGGGCAAATGTATTCAGTCTGAAGAATTTGCCTGATTGCAGTCTGATGATTTCCAGGCCATTGGCGCTTTGACAGAGCTAAAAAAAATGTTTCCCCCGGTGTGTCAAAATGGCCCACTTTCTTTTTGTTTTATTTATACACTACGTGTACTGGCAGTATTTTACCTTTATTTTTATGCAAAACCTAAGATGTTGTTGACAATACTGGCATTGCTGATTGAGGCCAGAGTTTGTGAGAAAGAAGACAATTTGAAGGTCTGGATTGGCAAGCAACTCATAACTAATTTGGGAAGAACTGGAAGAACCATGACAGAAATGTGCTTCCTGAAACATGCACAGTTTTAACGGTGAAAGTACCAGGTAAGCTAACATTAGTCAAGTGCCATGTGGGAGATGTAGAGAGTGGCAAAACAAGTTAAATCATTCCAAGGTTTAATAATTTTTCTTCAGTTTTTGTACTATACTTGTATGCTTTTCACTTTATTTAATTTTTTATTACAGTCCTCAGTGAGAAAGGATCCTTACTTTTACTCAACCATCCATCTTAAGAATGTCATTACATAATTGCAGGAAGCCACAGCTTATCCAAGGAGCAGTGGGCATAAGGCAGGAAAGAACATTAGTTGAGCTGCCAGTCTATTGCAGGGCACAGAACACACAGGTTTAATATTAAAGAATATTACTTTGATATCATATTAACAAATCTTTGCATGTTTTCCTTAAATTTTGAAATTTGGGATTAATTTTTGATGTCTTCAGTTATGTTTAACAACAAGTGTGTCATTTTAAATATCTTGGAATCATAAAAGATTATTATTGAGAGAAAAACATTCAATTAAGATTTGCAATGGCCAAAGATACACTCAACAAAAGAAAAGTCAACAGGAATTTGAATGGAGAACTGAAACAGCAAATGGTAAAAGCACTAGTGTGGAGTGTTTTACTTCATGGTGAGGATGGTATTTTTTGATTTCTCCAGAGCCTTCATTACCATTCAGTCATCTCTGTTAAGGGTAAGCTCAGGGATATGCAGGTGGATAAGCTTAGGGTGTCCTGGCTAATTAACTCCTCCTTGGGTAGTCCATTTTGTGAGACTCAAAGGACTGTGTCTCTGATATGAATGTGAGTAACACTTGAGCCCCACAAGGTACAGTCCTGTCTCCTTTTCTCCTCACTCTGTGTACCTCAGACGATAAATATAACACCAGATCATTTCACATGCAGATATTCTCCAATGATTCTGCAATTATGGGGTGTGCTGATAAGGGGGGTGAGACAGAGGTGAGGAATCCAGTTGAAAATTTAGTTTCTTAGTGCAAAGAGAATTGTAGGCACCTTAACATCAACATCAACAAAACCAAGGAACTGGTTATTGACTTTCACCACACCAAAGAACTTCTGTGTCTAGTGACGATTCAGGGAGTGGACGTGGAGGTTGTGCACTCCTGCAAGTACTTTGGCACCCAAACTAATGACATTCTGGATTTGTCTAGTAACACAGAGGAACTATATAAGAAAAGGCAGAACAGGCTCTTTTTTTCTTAGGAGACTGCATTCTTTTAATGTGGGTAGTGACATCTAGCCAGTATGATATTCTGCTCTTTGTTGTACTGATAACATTATTTAAAGAGAGGCCCACTGAATGAACATGCTAATTAAAAAGATAGGCTCATTTAAGGGATGCACTCTCAACCCACTAGAGGCAGCAGCAAAGGAGAAAATGAAAACAAAACTGAGTGTCATTATGAACAATTCTGTACATCCTCGCTCAGACACACTTAACACTGAGGATGTTTAGCCAACAAGTTATTAAATAGACATGTGTCAGGAAACACTATGGGGGCTCCTTCATACCTATGGCAGTATGCCTATATAATGTCTCACTGTGACTATGAATATGTTTTCATTTTTAGCCAAGCCAGAAGTTTTCTTTATTTTTAGCTTTTTTCCTTTTTAATCATTGTGGTATTTGTTATTTGTTGTAAAAAGCCACATTTCCCACAGGAACAAGTAAAATTTTCTATGTATCTGGAAAAAGAATGTATAGGGATAAACTGGATGTACTGAGAAGAGCGGTAAAGGAGAGGACATTAATGAGAACAATTTCAATTAGAAAGAAGTAAAGGAATGTAATTATGTATGATGGGATATTAATCTATACTGTTGAATGGAGATTAAAGGAGAACATTCCAAATGGAAGGCAGAGAATGATGCTACTGGACAACGTTTTAAAGTTGCAGAAAAGACCATAGTGTAAAATAGAATGCACAAGATAGGAAAAGTTAGAGTTGTCATTTTCCTGATTGAATTAGTGGCCTAAGATGACTTAGTGAAATATCTTTAAAGAGTTACCATGGCTTTAATATTGGGGGGAAGGGGGAAGTATTTTGTTTTTATTTTTTTATTAAATAAAGCTTAATTCATGTACTAATTTTGTGATCTTGTAATTCTAATACTGGGCTGAAACTTTACTCAACCCCACACATTAACTAGGCTAACATAGAGCCATTAGTTAACAAACCCCATTACTTTGAGATTTCAGGGTGTACTTCAAAAAACTCATGCAGAATGGATTGAACCTACACACTTTATATAGGTGGTATCCAGGCCGGGTTTTACACCCAGGATTCTGTGAGGCAATAACATTAACCACTGTATGTCACTAACACGTAAATATAAAGTAATAAACAGCAAATTCCTCATGCAGTATGTCCTATAGGTTTGTTGCATTTTGAGTCTGACATGATGAATAATTTCTAAATAAAATAATCTGTTTATAATATTTTAGGTATCCCTTGAGATCTTTTATTTTATTATTTTGCTTTCTACCATGTTATTCTGCTCTATAACAGAGGTCCATTTCCTCAGTGTTTTATTATTTCTTCTTTCAAATTATATTGTACTATAAAGTTCTTGTGCCCAAGCTTGGGTTTGCACCATAGATGCAGCTGCCCATCCTAGTGCAGTCGGATTGCCAGTCATTTGTATTGACTATACAATAAAATATTTTGGTAGTCAAGCTTTTATGCTCCGTGATAATTAAATCCATCCATCAGGCTTTGTTTTAATGGACAGCCTTTCAAGGTGAGCCACCGTTAAATGTGCTCCTTTTGCTAAGCCTGCTTAAAATATAATTGGCTGTAATCAAGACCTGCTCACTATAAACATGCAATCTGTAACACATTTATCATTGTGATAATCCATCTGTTTTATTGCACTTTAAGTATATATAACAGTGTTTGAAGAGGTTAGCTTAAGAGCTTCACGGTGAAAAATCTTTTTTATGCACTTTGGATAGCAGCTCAAATGAAACAACAATTTTGTTCTTCTGTAGTTTTGATCTCATTACTGTAATACAACATTATAATTATTATGTATTTGATTTTAATAGCATCCAGTTGTCCTTCGTAAAAACAAGTATTGACCATTCACATTATTATATTTTTAAGAATACTAATCTCTCTTATTATAAAAAAAAAATCTTGGGACGAGACGTAATCTTTGGAAAAAAGACAGAGAGACACTTTCACGTCCCGCGAGACGGACTAGTCACCTCATACAACCTTTGGAATCAAGTCCTGTGATACACATGTAGAGCAGGTTAGAAATAATGGAAGTAGGAAAATTCGAAAATCTCAAAAAAATGAGTAAAGATTGCATTAGCACAAACAAATTGAAAATATTACTCGGTGAAATAACAGAGCAGCAAAAAAGAGATCGAATAGTGTTTGAGGATATCTGGGAGACAAGAGAGACAAAGCAGTGAGACAAAAGAACAGGTGCTGTACAGGCTTTTTAAACGTTTGAAGCGCTGCACGAAATGCAGATCACGTGGCATGGAAGCAGCAGCAAGCCAGCAGCTGATCGAGCAAAGAGGAAGTAAAAAAAAAAAAACGGTATTTGTTTCCCATTGTATCACCATTTAAGAGGGGTTTCGGATGATCAACCGTGTCTCCTTAGAGTGCGTTCAGCCCAACCCCTTCACAAAGGCGCGTAGCGCTGGCAGTTTAAGGGGTAGGCGAGCGAAGTGCAGATCACGTGGCATGGCAGCAGCAGCAAGCCAGCAACTGATCGAGCAAAGTGTAGGTTAAAAAAAAACTGTATTTGTTTCCCATTGTATCACCATTTAAGAAGGTATTCGGAGGAGCGTCTGCATCTCCTTGGGGTGCATTTAGCCCCCCTTTTCACAATGGCACGTAGCGCTGGCCGGGGGGGAGGGGTTGACGAGCGAAGCGGGCAGGGGGCGAAGCCTCCTAGTATTACAGAAAAACAAGGGCAGGGGGCGAAGCCTCCTAATATTACAGAAAAACAAACTATTAATCAACAAGATTCGAAACTCACATATACTGTACAATTCATGTATTAAAGTGACAAATATATATTCTTAATTACCATTAGAAAGTCACAAGCAGCTTACTGCATATTGGTGGATATTGAGTGACAAAATATCAACATCCGCCAGTCTATCCTTTCATTTTCAAACCCATTCAGCATACATGGAAGGCCAAAGCCATTAATGGTTGTGTCATTGGCAAGACACCAGGGCAAGCACAAACAATTTATCCTAAGTAATTATGTGCCATACTTTGTGAAATGTGCTGATACAGACAGGCACACTAATATGTTTGAGAATCTGCTGCTTGTTTTTATTGTGAAATTTTAAAGATTCCCAGAGTATGATTTGATTCAATATTGATGGTTTTGAACATACGCTAATATATAAAGTTTATGAGTATAAAGCTAACTGTAATGACTTATTAAATATTTAGTATCTGAGAATAGTGCATTCCTCTCCTCCCTAACTAAAGTGTGTGACTTGTACCAGAAGATGTGATAACTGAAAGAAATTTTATCTGTATTGTCTATCAGGCAGTTGGGAATACAGTATGTATAGATGGATGATATTTAAGGATTTTTTGGAGGTAAATCAATCAATCAATCAATCAACATTTATTTATATAGCACATTTTCATACAAAAAAATGTAGCTCAAAGTGCTTTACAAAATTAATAGAAAAATAAAAGACACAATAAAAAAATAAACATAAGTCAACTTTAATTAACATAGAATAAGTAAGGTCCGATGGCCAGGGTGGACAGAAAAAACAAAAAAAAAAATCTCCAAAAGCTGGAGAAAAAAAAATAAAATCTGTAGGGGTTCCAGACCAAGAGACCGCCCAGTCCCCTCTGGGCAATCTACCTAACATAAATCAAAAAGTCCTCTTTGTATTTAGGGTACTCATGGAAGGACTTGATGATGATGGTCACGTAGACTTCTGGCTTTCAGTCCATCAATGTTGGTGCATCATGCCTGTAGTCTGTTTAGTGGCAATGATAGAATCTCTCTCGTAGTACAGTATGGCAGTGTTTCTCAGTCATAAAGTGCACGGTTGTGGAAGTAGACACTTTTAATTTACACTCTGAAGGCAAATGTAGAATGCAGAAAACTTATTCATTGATTAGAATGTCAAAATAATTTATTGCTGAAATGGTACGCATTTTACATGTGACATTTACATATTTACACATAGATTTGCCAAAGGAAAATAAAATAAAAGGTTATTTAGATCCTGAAAAGGAAAGAACAGGTAACATACTGTACATAGCAGGGGAAGGAGGGAACAAAGGGTAGATGAAAGCCATAAAAAGAGAGAGTATATGTGACAAGCTGCCATTAGAGAAATCTATTAGCCAATCATTGAACCTGAAGAAATATGTGAGAATAAACTCGACTTCGGCTTTTCTTTGAAAAGTGTTTTGAAATCCTGTGAAAGAATACAAACTGAGAGATCAGTCTGGGTATGATCAATGGATGTGAAGCGCTATAAAGCAGGATTTGTAAGGTCTTTGATTTTCAGCAGTAGTGTAAATAGGTGGAAAGCAACAGCTTCAACATTAATCCTTTTATTTTCTAAACCCACTTAGTTCATTAAAAAGACTGAGGCCTATACTGTTAGCATGATATAATAACACATGCAAGTGATGCTGCCTTTTTAACCTTACGGAAAGGGAGGGAGGTAGTTGGGAATGGGAGAGAGCAAAACCCATCACTTAAAGGCTGTGTAATTTGTGGGTCTACTGTTTAAGCCAAAAAAAAAAAACGTATTCTAAACATTTGTTGTGTAGCATTCTCAGTCATTCAGGAATGCTCTGGCAGAATTATCAAAGCACTGGGTGATGGTGAAAGATTCCAGGAAAGCTTGGCCTCCACACACAGATCCATTTAAACAATAAGTATAGATGAAAAAGGTACAGTCAGTCCATCCATCTAAACTATGTAATGGATTCCAGGGAGCCATCATCTACTCTGGCAGCATCAGAGACAAGACAGGGACCAAATCCAGTAACGATGCCTGTTCATTACAAGGCACTCTCACACCCCCAAACTCAGTCAGCATAGAATTACCAGTTAATCTAAAACATGTTTTGGGGATTTGTACCTAAATCAGACCCACACAGAGAAAGAGATAATGTATAAACTCCACTCAGACAGTAAAAGAGGCAAGCATTGAACACAGGCCATGGAATTATAATTCACTGTGCGACCATGCTTCTGGAAGACTCAAAGAAAGCACAAGGGCATGTTTACATGGTGGATCACACACCCTGTGATGGGATGACACCCCTTTCTGACTTGCTCCCTTTATTTCTTGGGTCCTGTCCTTCCAAAACTAATAGACATAAGGTGTTGAGAGAATCTGTGGTCCCTACATCAATGTGATCTTTCAACTGAAAACATATTCAACTGAGGTCTGGTAAATGAAAATTCACAATTTAACCTGCAGTCGTAAAGAAGGGAGTTGTTTTCTCATGATGCCAAAGAGATGTAATGTTTAGTGCTCAAAAATTTGAATCTAAGGCTGGATAGTTGCCTTGTGGTTTTTTCATGTTCTACACCTACAGTGTTTGTATGTGAATGTGTTTTTTGGTACCCCGGTTTTATTTGCAGATGCTAAAGAGAAGTAGGCTAGGTAATTGGTGACAGTAAATTTGCCCGGTTGTGCATGAGTACACACTATTATCAACTGGAATCCTGTTTTGGGATATTTCCTTTCTTGTGCCCTGTGCTGTTCTAAACTGGATTAAACAGATTGGAAATATATGTTTATGTACTCATGTCTCTCAAATATATTAACAATTTGTATATACTGTATTTCACTTTAAAATAACTGATTTAAAATAACAATATGTTGCAGCCTACATTTTAATAACAGATATTTATAAATTTATAATTATACTTTATTTGGATTGCACAGTGGTAGTGTGGGTAGCACTACATAAAGTCTTTGCTGTGGTGCCCTTCAGTTCTGACAAGCTACCAGCTTTATACAGCACCTTTCTGTATTAAGAACCATGCCGAGACACTCTATGAACACTAGTACAGTACAACTTATTTAAGTGTATTTTTGCATAGTGGAGCACAGGTAATTTAAGTGGCTGGTGTAGGGTGATGCAGAGGGATAGAGGTACAGTTTGAACCCTCTGGTTATGGGTAAGAGTCTAGTCCCAGAGCCAACACACCACACTGTCTCTTTGAACACTCTTTTTGCATTTGTGTGAATTTTCACCAGAAGCACCAGTTTTCTTACGTAGCTTTAAAACATGCTATTGGGATTACTGGCCTGGTAGAATTAAAAATGGTATGTGTACCATGCAAGAGACTGACATTCCATCCACAGTTGGTTTTCAAACCAGACACAACTTTATATCGAGCAAAAAAAAGTTTGCATATGTGGAGCAATTTGAAAAACTAATTCTTATCTAAAAGTTATCTAGTGATTATCTTCCCATTTGCTGAACGTTTAATAAAACTGTCTGAGCTTTTGGTCTCTCTTCTTCTAGTGTCATGCCTGTGCAAAGTAATTTCAGCTTTCCTGGCTATTTTTTCCAAAGAATGGAAAGAGATGTGATGTTAAATGTGTTAATCTATGTAATAAAATGAAAGGAATGAACTCCGCCACATAGACATTCAGAGTCTTGAACCTTCTGTTGTGTTTATTTTTTTTTTGAGGTTGGCCACAAAGCTTTCTCTTTATAAGCAGTCCTAAAATTCTCACAGGTTCAGCTGGTTGGAAAATTGTGCTATTCTTGGGGTGCCACATTTTATGTCTGTTTTTGGACTTAACACATTTGATTCATTTAGCTGCCACTTAAAGTACGTGAACAAAAGCAAAGAATAACCTTTGAGAGCTTCATTTGTCAAGAAGAATATATTATGAATTCAACACATAAATGAGACAAAAAATCAAAATGATTAAATTACAAAAACTTTTAGCTTTTTGTTACACACCACAATTATTCCTTTATAAATTTAAGATTACTCAATATCCACCTAACTGTTCATTTTTTATATGGAGGGGCACCTGGAATTAGTTAATATAGTGCCGTAGTTTATGTAGTGCCCTACAAGGACAACAGAAAGCAATTTCTACAGTGTATACTGTAAATGAACAATTAAATAATACTTATAAGAGGCTTTTGTTTTAGCTGAATGCCAGTGTTTCCAGCAAAGCAGGCTCGATAACATATTCAGGTTACATGGTGGAAAACGGGTAGAAATTGATTTTGTAATCTTATGATTTCCATTCCAACTACGTAACTAAGAGTCTGTATTTCCAAAAATGGGTGACATATGCATCTTTAAAAATGTACTTGGTGCCAAACAGCCGTACAATTAACCACCAAGCCTGGGATGTACGCCACTAACAATTATAAGGTTTTGTTTGACAATGTGGACAGGCCAAAAAATTAACTGGATAATTTTGAAGTAAATTTATTAGGAGTGACTTCATTTTTAGTACGCACACATGTAATGTGCTGGATTATTGTGAAAAGAATAGAATTGTGTGGTGGTTCATTTCTGGGGTGCACATTTTTAGTTTTTTTTTTTTTTTTTGCTGATTCTCTGTTGTCAGTTTTGTGTTTTTTTATAAAATTTGACAAACCTTTTCCTCTACTGATATTATTGTTTTCAACTACTTTTTTATTCCAGTACTGTGAATAAACATTTATTTTAGTTTTCACTATGGTTATGAACAAATGTTCAAATAATGGTAATATTTTTAGGTTTGTACATCTGAGCTGTTATCATTAAGTTTTATTCAAGTTAACGTCATTATTCCTTGGGTGGACAAATGGAATTGGATGTTTTGTGTAATGGTAATTGCTTGACTGTACTGTAGTGTTGTCCTATCAAAATAAATTGACAACCTCTTGAGTCCCACCCTAGTTAGAATAAAAATAATCAGAAGTAATAGAATAACTAACAGATCTCCTCAGTGGATTAGCAAGGCTGACACATCTATCCATTTTCTTAGTCTGATACAAGGTGATGGGAAAGGGTAAGAAAATACAAAGTCATAATTTTAAAGATACCTCAATAACATTAATAAGAAAAATGATTCTAATGTTAACCTTAGATATTCTGAGCAAGTGAGAGCATCAGATAAAGAGAAATAAGAAACACCAAAAGCAGTTTGAAAAAAGGTTTATAAATAAAGCCAAATCTTAACATACTTCATCTCCCTCTCTGGCTGTTCACTTACGGCTAAACACTAAAAAATCCTTTAGGGTTAGGAACAGCTTGGCGATAGAAATAAAATTTACTGATAAGAAGGACTTACTTTATAATCTTCTGTAGCTTTTACCAGTAAAGAGGTTAGGAAATTCTGATAGATTCGGAATATAATACAGTAGGAACTTGTCTCAAATAAACATATTCAGATTCAGTTCTATATAGACCCATGACACATGGTGACACAAGAAACAGAGAAACATACTATTCCTTTCTCTTGAACTGTTTCACCCACAGTGCAAGCTTCTGTGAATATTCTGCAAGAAATTAGATACTATACTCTCATGCTGTTCTTCAGTCATACAAACTTCTGTGCATGGTGGCACAAAAAAGAGCAAGATTGTCTTATCCCCAGTTCTTGTTCTGTCTTATCTTTCATGACATGAGAAAAGACCAATGTGCTTGCTTTCTATACTGTCTATTTTTCTCACCACATGTATGTTCTCAAGTCTAAGCCTCACCAAGCTGATTTTTGTGAAATGCCTCATGCATGGAACTTGAGTTGCCACAGAATAATATGACTTAAGGAATATTGTATTTAAAGTTACTGATACATACTTATATTTGAAATTTTTATTGTCCAGTAAATAATGTAAATATCATTAGGTATATCCATTCATTATCCAAACCGCTATATCCTAACTACAGGGTCACGGGGGTCTGCTGGAGCCAATCCCAGCCAACACAGGGCACAAGGCAGGAAACAAACCCCAGGCAGGGCGCCATCCCACCGCAGGGCACGCACACACGTGCCAAGGACAATTTAGAATTGCCAATGCACCTAACCTGCATGTCTTTGGACTCTGGGAGGAAACCGGAGCACCCGGAGGAAACCTACGCAGACAGAGGGAGAACATGCAAACTCCCACGCAGGGTGGACCCGGGAAGCGAACCCAGGTCTCCTAACTGCGAGGCAGCAGTGCTACTACTGTGCCACCGTGCCGCACTCATTAGGTATACGCAAACCAAATTCACTCTAGTTGGACAGTGTATGGGGGTTTTTAGGGGTATTTCACTACATGCAATGTTCCACTTAGTGCCTAGAAATGTGTCCTTTATGCAGGACAAGGTTCTGTTGTACAAATAAGAATGGTTAAGTCTTGGAAAGGCTTAATATATTGCCTGGACCAGGCAACATTTCATCAATATTTCTTAAAAAAATAAAGGGATTTTTGCAAATGCAATGTATATTTTACAGAAAGTACTGCATACATGGGGTGATTCCTAATGTCTGGAAGGTCATAAAAGTCAGCAGAATCATTATAAAAGGTGTCATTTTGCTTGGCTCTTCTCAACAAATGTATATTACAATGACATAAATATATATAAAATACTACATGCCAGAAATAAAAAATAGCAAATACAATTTCATAAGATGGAGGGCTGGTCAATTTGTGAGCATAATTACTGTAGTCATGCAATCCAGGGCTAAGGTCTGAAAGATAATATGTACAAAGCTAATGCCCTAAACCAATTTTTAAATAGGTTATCTCTACCATGCCCTCACATCATCCAGACTGTATGAACAACTTCCTGTATGTATTTTACCAGTACTATTTCAACTGGTATGGCCAGTGATGAGACTTCCTCTGACCATAACAATGAGCTTTCCATAACTGATGATCAAGTGTCGAGACAACTGAGGAGGCTTCACATAGGAAAAGCTGGGGGCAGGATGGAGTTATTTGATGTTTATAAGTATTTGCGACCCAAGTTTTCATAACAGTTTTAATCGTGCCCCCTAACATTTTTTTGAACTGTAGATGCATATTTTATTATATCTACTTAACTTTTATCAACATTTATCTAACTCTATATTTATTGTTCTAGTATCAGAATGTAGTTTAAGTTAATTTGTTTTGGTTTCAACAGATTTTCTTTAAAATTTTTGATTCGTTTTCTTTTTTTCACATCTTCCTGCCCTCCATTTTGTTACTTTGCGCCCCCCTAGGAGGCCCGCCCCACAGGTTGAGAACCACTGAGTTAGTCCTTTAGTACTTAAGACCTGTACTAGCCAACTTTATCCTCTGCGATCTGTCCAGTTTGTCTCTAAGGCTCCACTGCTGTTGAAAACATCATGCACTGCTTGAGCTTCAAAAAAAGGCAGATGACTCTTCACTTAATGACTGTAGACCAAGGGCCCTTATGTTCCATATCATGAAGATCTTCGATAATGGGGTCCTGGACTACAGAATCCTCTTGTGAAAGATCACCTGGATACACTGCAGTTTGCCCATCAGACAAAGATTGGTCTGGAGCACTTTGAGCTACTTTATTTGTATGAAAATGTGCTATATAAAATAAATGTTGTTGTTCTTGGAGGATGCAGTTATGTACAGTATATGCTCCACTAGGCTTATTCCCATCTGGACAAATGTAAGTTAGTAGCACTGGAGGGATTAGGTTTTTTGATTTCCCCAGTGTCTTCAATACCATTCACCTATCTCTGTTAAGGGGTAACCTAAAAGATATGCAGGTGGATAACCGTGTGATATCCTGGATAATGGACTATCTGACCTACAGACTGCAGTTTGTGTGTCTCAAGGAGTATGTCTCTGATGTGGATGTGAGCAACACTGGACCACCACAAAAAAAGTCCTGTCATCTTTCCTATTCACTCTATCTGTCTTGGACTAAAAATATAACAGTAGGTCATGTACCCTGCAGAAATTCTTAGATGATTCTGTGCTAACAGAATGTAATAATAATGGGATGAGACAGAGGAGAGGTGTCAGGTGGAGAGCTTTGTTTCTTTGTACAAAGAGAACTGAATGCATAAACATTAGCAAAACTGGTTACTGACTTTCTTTGCAACAAAAAGCTTTTATACCCAGTCACTATTCAGAAAAACGGTCTGGAAGTGGAATTCTGCTAGCAGTACTTGAATGTCCACCTAAGCGACAGACTGAACTTGTCCCTATAATGTACTTATACTCTAAGCATTATAAAAAAGTAAGGTATATAAAAACACTTGGTTACAGAGCTATAAGACGAATCTGATGTCTTTTGAGAAAACCTGCTGTATGTTAGCATGGGGTAAAACGTGAAAACTCAACACAGACAACTGACAGTCCAAGAACTGATTTTCTGGTGTTGTGCCATGGAGGCTGGTTTGCTTACTCCACAAGGTGAAGATCAGAGTTTTACATAACCACAAGAGTTAGCTGGTAGGTAATGGCAAATGGAGCTGCACAACAATAACGTTGTGCTAATCACACACATGAAGAGACATAACATTGAAATGAAGCAAATGCTGCTGCTCTACAACGTGCAAGTGAAACACCTCAGCAATGGAGGGCAAGGCTGGAAGTTTTTACTGTAAACATTGTCTATCTGGAGATATTTCCTTGAGACAAAGATTAATAGAACTTATATGCCAGCGATACGACTAAGATATAGTATCACCAGTGTCTTCTTATGAAAGCCAGTGGGACAGCAAACACAGATGGGTTTGTGTCCTCTGCCCTGGTTAATTCTTAAGAGTTAGCTGTTAGTTTACAAATATAGTAAAACTGCTAGGGAGTCTTAGGGGTTGTTTTTTGTCCTGAGGACCACACACAGCTAGTGTGTATATGTGTGTGTGTATATATAATAACACACACACACACATATATATACATATACATATACATATATATATATATATAATGCACTCACAGCTACATACCCTGTATATGTATAATTTTACATGGTACACAAAAAAAAAAAAAAAATCTAACAGAATAAAGGAACTTGGCATTTTTAATCAACCTATTTTAGTTTGCATATTCACAAAAATGTAACAATGAGTCCTTGATCCACCTCTGAATATCTCCAGATATAATTTCAGTCAACAAATGTATGTTTTACTAAGGCTTTTGTAACTAAAGAAAGCTTTTAAATGTAACAGTACTTTCATCTGGTGAAACATCGGGTATGTTATAATGACACAGAAACTGGGAATGTAAATAGCATTTTACTACTGTTACTTGAACCTTTCATTTCTCAGAATGACTTTAGATGTCTGTCTGTATTGCTACAGACTCTGCTTTAGAGGGAGGAGCTTCCAGTGGAATGGTGTCTGTTTCTGTTTCCTTTTTATATATGTTCGCATGAGCCAAGATCTATGTCTGTCTGAGAAGTTTTGCCATTGTTGTTTTCCAATAATGTGTAAGAGAGAAGCTGTTCAGAAAGCTTGGCATTTGGGATTCATTTTACTTTTACAGCATCAGAAATAGCCAATCATTACCTAAGGTCAGGCCGTGTTGTAGGTCTAGGGCCTTTCAAACATCTGAGTCATGTGCCTGTAGCCTTAAGATCTCTGGTTTGAACCTCACACCAGGGTATTTATCAAGACTAATTTTAAATTTTACGAGAGCAAAGGATGGTGTGGTTAACATTTTGAGACCTTTATTTGTTTACATGAAATAGTTACCCCAGTAGTAAAGTCTTGTTAGCACTCATGCATACTCACTCATTAATATATACTGTATGTATAAATGGGTGAAAATATGTGAGAAAATAAAAATGTTTGGATCTTTTTGCTCTTGTGAAGTAGAAGGAAAATTATTAGTAGCTAGAGCACTAAACTTGAAATCCGAAGGTTGCCAATTAAATACTGACTTGCTGTGTTAACCTGTTTAAGTATCTAAACCTGCCTATCTTCCATCTGCAATAGATATATAAATATATAATTAATATTTGCTTCCTTGGTTGATGCCTTAAGATGCAATTAGTGACATTTATTTTGTTTTTTCAAATGGAGCACAAGGAGGTGAAGTGACTTCCTCATGGTCACACAGTATCAGTAGAGGAATCTAAACCCACAGTTTCAGGGTTTGAGGTTCAAAGCCTTAACCCTTTACTGTACACCATACTGCCTCTCTATAATCTCAGTTGTACTATAGACTTATACTTGCAACCATTTTGAGCATAAGAAAAGCAGTCAAATATAGTAGTAGAATGATTATGTGTTTGATGTTTATCAAAAGAGACTGTTCTGAATTATTTCACTTTGTCTGTTATTGAGTTCAGATTAGTATAAAGAATGAAGTGACCTTCAAATGGTAAGGCAATTAAATAAAAAGCAATCCTGAGTAATAAGGTATATTCTGTTGTTAAGCTTTCTTACCCTGATGGTAGTGGAATATTCCAGAATGAGAAGGTCCCATGTACATGTTGCAAATGAACAATGAATGACTGGAAGAGAATGACAACAACATAAATAAACTGTATAATGTTGCCGCCCCACTTACCATCTTGGGACTGTTGAGTGCTTATGGGTAATTCTGGAGTGACATTTTGATGGAAATTCTCATGGATGAATGATGTTGCATTCCTAACACTTGCAGAATCTAACCTAAAAGTGCAATGAAAAGGACATAAAAGCTGCTGGTGGGCCAAACCTTTTTTATCAGATCTATCTATTATATACAGTCTCTTTCATATACAGTACATCTAATGTAGCATCTTTTATATCTATTAGATAAAAAATAACAAAAGCTCTGTATACAAAACTTGTATAAAGAGTGTTGTAATTTCTACATGCTGTGACCAAAATGTATGCAAATACCCATAAGTGAAAGTCTGCAATGCACACTTTAATCACGTATAAATTGTTTGATTTTTAATTTTAAACTGTGGAGCAGAGGAGTAAATCAAGCAAAAAATGTATCTTTGTCCCAAATATTATAGAAGGGACTGTATATCAGGTATTGGGTCATCCCCTTCAATGATATCCAGAATTGAACATATGCGTTGTGGAATGACTCGAGTCAAATGAAGAAGAAAAAGAAAATATTTTGTTTTGGGAGGCATAGGTTGTCAAATTCTAACTTTGCTCTTTAGCTTTTCCATTTTATTTCATTTTATTGTATTTGACCTGCACACTGGAATGTTATATATATTATGAATTAAATATAAACCCATTCTACAGTGAAAATCACATCAATATCCTGTGTTTATAGACATGCAAAGGGTATTGAAAATATAAAAATCTATTTGAAAGAAGAAAGGAGTTTAATTCTGAAAATCCTGAGCTCCCTGCTGATGAAGTGGGCTTATGCTGGGTTTGCTGCTGTTGTTTTTTGTTAACAGTCTTGTCTAAGAATCTGCTTTAAACGGAAGTGTTTAATGTCACAAGTAATAAAAACTGTGTCGCCAGCCACTGTCCTTCAGTCTCTAACTCCTCTGACCCCTGCTGCGCAGCTTATGTCAATATATACCATGGTTGGCAGAAATAACCTTTGCTTAATGAGTCTGTTAATGCTAAATACCTTGGACTTGATGTTCTTGCAGAAGCAACAGACTAGTGCTAACAATACATGAAAAATAGTGTTATTTGCTATCTTTCATTGATGCTGTTTCCTTAGACAGTAATTTCAGTTTCAATTGCAGCTCTACTTCAAAAACAGACTCTAAGTGTTTATAAAGCTTAACATAAACATATATACCTATACAAATTAACAGTAATAGAGAGGTTGATAAATCTGCAAAAAAGTTATGCTCATCGAACATCCAGCTAACCAAAAATTGAAAGTGGTACAAAATGGTATGCCTTTAGAAAATCTTGCAATGTTTGATTTTTATCATGCATTTTTATTGCCATACTTATGTTTTTAGACAAGAGGGGCGTGAATGACAGTAGTAACTGTTAGGAGACACATAAGTGTCCAAGGATTATTGTGAGAGAAGTAAAGGCCCACAAGATGGTACTGAAATTACAGACATAAATGGGTCAAAAAATAACCAGGTAGCTAGAAATCAAAGGACAAGACATTGATCAAAAGTTCTGAAAGTAAAGTCAAGAAGCCAAAACAAACCTACCACTAGAGCCTACTGTACATGCAAAATAAGCTAACTCTGCTAACACAGAACAAATGTTGTTTATCAAAAGACTGACATCGGCACACATTTTTAATGTTAATGATCATAGTGTCATAAACATAGTAGTGAAGGTACGTGACTAAGGCAACTGAGTTGTGTTAACAAAAATAAAATTGTAAAGATTTTCTCATCAGTCTAGCCCCAGTAGTTACATGTGGACCTCTGGTCTCTTGCATTTCTCTGACTTTGTCATTCTTGCATTCAGTATCTTGCACTTGACGCTCATTAAATGGCACTTCTGCTTCTTCCTAAAATGGTGCTCCTTATTACATCCTCACCATCTGTGATTTGCTTCATGCCCAGCAGGTGTTATTATTTTTTTTCTTTCTGCTCTGTCACCCTATTTGACTATCACTTCGGTATAAGAAACCAAGGAGCACAGTTCAGTTTGAAAAGTTTACTGCAACCTCTTTTTTGCATTACAGGAAAATACAGTGGGATGCAAAAGTTTGGGCAACCTTGTTAATAGTCATTATTTTCCTGTATAAATCGCTGGTTGTTACGATAAAAAATGTCAGTTAAATATATCATATAGGAGACACACACAGTGATATTTGAGAAGTGAAATGAAGTTTATTGGATTTACAGAAAGTGTGCAATAATTGTTCAAACAAAATCAGGCAGGTGCATAAATTTGGGCACCACAAAAAAGAAATGAAATCAATATTTAGTAGATCCGCCTTTTGCAGAAATTACAGCCTCTAAACGCTTCCTGTAGGTTCCAATGAGAGTCTGGATTGTGGTTGAAGGTATTTTGGACCATTCCTCTTTACAAAACATCTCTAGTTCATTCAGGTTTGATGGCTTCCGAGCATGGACAGCTCTCTTTAACTCACACCACAGATTTTCAATTATATTCAGGTCTGGGGACTGAGATGGCCATTCCAGAACGTTGTACTTGTTCCTCTGCATGAATGCCTTAGTGGATTTTGAGCAGTGTTTCAGGTCGTTGTCTTGTTGAAAGATCCAGCCCCGGCGCAGCTTCAACTTTGTCACTGATTCCTGGACATTGGTCTCCAGAATCTGCTGATACTGAGTGGAATCCATGCGTCCCTCAACTTTGACAAGATTCCCAGTCCCTGCACTGGCCACACAGCCCCACAGCATGATGGAACCACCACCATATTTTACTGTAGGTAGCAGGTGTTTTTCTTGGAATGCTGTGTTCTTTTTCCTCCATGCATAACGCCCCTTGTTATGCCCAAATAACTCAATTTTAGTTTCATCAGTCCACAGCACCTTATTCCAAAATGAAGCTGGCTTGTCCAAATGTGCTTGAGCATACCTCAAGCAGCTCTGTTTGTGCTGTGGGCGGAGAAAAGGCTTCCTCTGCATCAGTCTCGCATACAGCATCTCCTTGTGTAAAGTGCGCCGAATGGTTGAACGATGCACAGTGACTCCATCTGCTGCAAGATGATGTTGTAGGTCTTTGGTGCTGGTCTGTGGGTTGACTCTGACTGTTCTCACCATTCGTCGCTTCTGTCTATCCGAAATCTTTCTTGGTCTGCCACTTCGAGCCTTAACTTGAACTGAGCCTGTGGTCTTCCATTTCCTCAATATGTTCCTAACTGTGGAAACAGACAGCTTAAATCTCTGGGACAGCTTTCTGTATCCTTCCCCTAAACCATGATGGTGAACAATCTTTGTCTTCAGGTCATTTGAGAGTTGTTTTGTGACCCCCATGTTGCTACTCTTCAGAGAAAATTAAAGGAGGAGGGAAACTTACAATTGACCCCCTTAAATACTCTTTCTCATTATAAGATTCACCTGTGTATGTAGGTCAGGGGTCACTGAGCTTACCAAGCCAATTTGAGTTCCAATAATTAGTTCTAAAAGTTTTGGAATCAATAAAATGACAACGGTGCCCAAATTTATGCACCTGCCTGATTTTGTTTGAACAATTATTGCACACTTTCTGTAAATCCAATAAACTT
>JANRMT010062837.1:89618058-89708077 GCA_026402145.1 Polypterus bichir lapradei | reverse complement strand
ATCTATCTATCTATCTATCTATCTATCTATCTATCTATCTATCTATCATATAGTGCCTTTCTCATGTATCTCTCTGTCTGTCTATCAGCCATACCACCTGCACTTCAGAACAGGTCATCAGCCAGAAGCTAAGCATGTTTAGACCCTGCAAGTTCCTGGATGTCAGACCATCTAGGAAAAGCTAGTGTTGCTGCTGGAAGAGGTGTTGGTGAGGCCAGCAGGGGACGCTTACCCTGTAGTCTGTGTATGGATCCCAATGCCCCAGTGCAGAAACATGACTTATCCCCTATCTCTAGTGGGCTCTCACTCTCACCCCTTCACCACCTAACAGATAACGTGTGGTGAATGTACTAGCACAATAATAAATAACATAGCAACAATCCAGGTGGGTGCTACACCTTGGTGGGGGTTGAAGTAGTGCCACTCTGTCTACATAAATCATATTGAATAACAAGAAAAGCACTATATAAATGTAATTATTATTATCATATAGAACCTTATCTTCTTCTTCTTCTTTCGGCTGCTCCCGTTAGGGGTTGCCACAGTGGATCATCTTCTTCCATATCTTTCTGTCCTCTACATCTTGTTCTGTTACATCCATCACCTGCATGTGCACTCTAACCACATCCATAAACCTTCGTTTAGGCCTTCCTCTTTTCCTCTTCCCTGGCAGCTCTATCCTTAGCATCCTTCTCCCAATATACCCAGCATCTCTCCTCTGCACATGTCGAAACCAACCATCTCTGACTTTGTCTCTCAACCATCCAACTTGAGCTGACCCTCTAATGTCCTCATTTCTAATCCTGTCCATCCTCGTCACACCCAATGCAAATCTTAGCATCTTTAACTCTGCCACCTCCAGCTCTGTCTCCTGTTTTCTGGTCAGTGCCACCATCTCCAACCCATATAACATAGCTGGTCTCAATACCATCCTGTAGACCTTCCCTTTCACTCTTGCTGATATCCGTCTGTCACAAATCACTCCTGACACTCTTCTCCACCCACTCCACCCTGGCTTCACTCTCTTTTTCACTTCTCTTCCACAATCCCCATTACTCTGTACTGTTGATCCCAAGTATTTAAACTCCTCCACCTTCGCCAACTCTACTCCCTGCATCCTCACCATTTCACTGACCCCTCTCATCTAGGAACCTTATCTATCAACCCATAAAATCTGTGTTTTTGGTTAATAACTTAATCTACACTATTTGAAAGCAAGGTGTGTGTATATTTAAATAATTATATCCTTCAGTGGTACTGGCTTCTGCTTTGCTCCCCATCTTCATAATAATAATATACTGTATATAAAAAAAAAACTATTTCTGGAAATAGTCATCCATCATAGTCTAGAATTAGAATATGATTCATCCTGTTACCATTTATCAATCATTGATAGTGTACTTCAGGGCTTTACAGCTACCCTTGCATCTTCGTTCATCCACTCTTGAATAGTAAAAGAGCTGGATTTAAATTATCAACTGATCAGAACTCAAGTGATGGTGTTAACTTTGAATTCAAAAATAAAAAAGTGCTTTGCATTCGGTGGGGGATGTCAGTGGGGTTTTTTCACAGTGCTTGCTGCCTGTCACATTCTTCCTTGTAGCAAAACTGTGAAGGGAGAAAAACCTTTCCTCACATGCCAATTCATCTGCCCCAATGTCACCTTTACGTTGTGTTTTCATAAATGCATGGCCTTTCCACTTGCTGTGACGTTCTTAGTATTTTGAGTGCTGTCTGCACAATGCATCCTTTGAAATGTGTTGCCATTCTGCTCACTGCCAGGATACTAGTGTGTTTTTGTAAAGGCATTGGCTCTGCAATATCCGACTGTCATGTCTTTACTACTGCAGACTATTGATTGGAGACTTATTCAACCATAACAAAACTTCACAAGAGGAAGTGACTTTTCATTTGCTAGTTGTGGAGAATACTAAAATACATTTTTATAAAAACTTGTGCTGAAATGAAGCCTTTGTTGTAAATGATTCTGGATTAAGGTATCTGTTAAGTATAAATTTGCATTGCAGGTAGGTGGCATTTAGGTGAGACTAGCATCACTGGACACTTACCTGGATGTGGTAATCTTTGTTTGCAATACTCAGATATATGCAAACTGTACATTTTACTCTGAATATAGAATGTTATAAATTGGATCCAAAATGGCTGAGAAAATTGACACAAACTGTGAATTTTAAAGACTACAAAGATATTGATATGGAAAATTACATCTAAATATGACTGAGAGGGACATTTCATTAGGGTTTGGTCATATCAGCTGCATTATGGCCTGTGTACATTTAACACATTGAAAATGATTGCTTATCTGCTTCACTTGTTTGTAAGAAGAGGCTCTCTTGTGTGGCCATGTGGGTGTATAAAACAGCTTTTGCTTCTTAAGAAGCTTTTTATGGAATGAATTACTAATGCTGCTAATGAAGAGACTACTGACCCCCTTGAACTTGTGCTCTCAAAGCCTGGAAAGTGATTCCAGTGAACAGTATATGCAGTAAGCAGGCCTCTGGTTTAGTGATTCATCCTTTAGAAATAGTTTCCCTTTTTCTGAGGCACCAGCTCGGGAAGCTGCTTCAATTGCTGATGAAAAACCTTGATTTAAAACAGCGATGTTTGGCTGATTGCTCTCCAGACACAAAGTGGGCCAATTTGCGATCAGGGCAATGAGTTCATTCATCATTATGGGTGTCTATGTGACATTTGTTTTGTACTGTGTTGCTGAGTGAAGGGGGGACTAAGATGTGTAAAAAAGAGCTTAAAGACATCTGTCTCGGTCTGGCATGAACTTATTTTGATGTTTAAACGCTGCCAGGCAAGCATAAAAGAAAAGCCTCCCTTGTGAACTTTTCCCCCTTTAAAAATATCAAGCTTTTTTTAATTAAATCATACACTCCCTTTAGTGTTACAAGTCACTGCTAGGGCCTCTGTTATTTTATTTTAATATACATAAATGATCTGGAATTGAATTTAGACAACAAGCTGGTTAAATTTGATACTAAGGTAGGTGGATTGGCAGATAATCTAGAATCTGTTGAATCATTACACAGCATACATTGATTTGAACAGCATAAAAGGCTTGGACAGATTTATGGCAGATTAAATTTAATGTAAGTAAATGTGAAATATTACATATAGGAACTACAAATGTTAAGATTTGAGTACACAATGGGAAAATGTACTTTATGAGAAGGATTTAGGAGTTGTAGTGGAGTCAACACTATCAACTGCCGGACAGTGTTCAAAAGCCATTTAGAAGGCAAAGTTAATGTTAGGTTCTATAGTGCAGAGTACAAGAGAAAGGAGGTTACAGTTAGACTTTATGATGCACTAGCGAAGCCTCATCTGGAGTAATGTGTACAGTTTTGGTCTCTGGGCTACAAAAAAAAAGAATTAGTAGCACTAGAAAAAGTCCAGAGAAGAGCAACTAGGCTGATTCCAAAGCTACAGGGGATGAATTATGAGGAAAGATTAAAAAATATAAACATTTTCAGTTTACACAGATGGAATTTAGGCGATGACATGATTGAAGTATTTCAAATTATGAAAAGAATTAGTACAGTGGACCCAAGCTGGCACATTAAAAAGAGGTCAACAAGAACACAGGGGCCCAGTTGGGAACTGATTAAGGGTAAAATTTACATAAACATTAGTACGTTTTTCATCACACAGAGAACTATAGACACATGGTGTCTTTAGACAAGTGGTGTGGTAGAGAATAGGACTTTCAAAATTCAACTTGATGTTGTTTTGGAGGAATTACAATAGGTAGTTAGGATTGGCAAGCTTTGTTGGCATAAATGGCTTGTTCTCGTCAAATGTTTTTCTAATTTTTTAAGATTATTTATTGGGGGTCCTGTTGTGTGTGTCCTGGAATGGTTATATTCCTTATTATCCTTCCTGTTGTAAGCTGCATTCAGTGATTTCCATAAAATGTGCAGTATTATACTAAATTTTATGCTAGAACTTGTAAAGATGCCGAGAATTTCCTAGTGCAACTCTTAAGCACGCAATGCAAAATTGACCATGAGAAAAGTAAGGGCTACATTTACATTACCAAATTACATTTCACAAATTCAGTTTTTTGCCTTAATGTTATACAAATCGGATGTTTTGAAGGCAGTGTGGACACAGAAATCCATCCATCCATCCATTACTCAACCCGCTGAATCCGAACACAGGGTCACAGGGGTCTGCTGGAGCCAATCCCAGGGCACAAGGCAGGAACCAATCCCGGGCAGGGTGCCAACCCACCGCAGGACACACACAAACACATCCACACACCAAGGCCAATTTAGAATCGCCAATCCACCTAACCTGCATGTCTTTGGACTTTGGGAGGAAACCGGAGTGCCCAGAGGAAACCCACGCAGACACTGGGAGAACATGCAAACTCCACGCAGGGAGGACCCGGGAAGCGAACCTGGGTCTGTTAACTGCGAGGCAGCAGCGCTACCACTGCGCCACCGTGCCGCCCACACAGAAATCCAATCTTTTTAGATCAGATTGGAATCACTTATATATGTGGTCCTGGACAGGATACGTATCTGATTCATGGCCATGTGACACAACCGAGAACGGTCAAATCGGAATTCATGTTTTATTTTTGGCTTATGCACATAGGCTGAGCACTGTCATCATCAGTCGGCACTGGCAAAACAACAAAGGAGGAGAGCTACAGTTGTGACAACGTTCACAGTCCCACCATTTCTGTCTCTTGTCTCATACCCACTCATCTCTTGGTGAAGCAGTGCCAGCAATAGCTGTGAAAATAGTAAAAGCTAACCGTCCACCTAATAATGTATAGCTGACAAACTGTTTGCTGTCCTGCAGAGCCAAATGCAATGCATACATGAGCTACTAGTGTGTTCACGCCGGGCACAGAAAATGGCATCAGATTTGGAGACATGTAGGGTTTTTGCTGCGTGCCACGTGTGGACATTTTTCTAACTGTACAGTGCAGCGTATGTGGTGGCTGCATATCCAAAATGGTGCATTTCAAGGAGAGGCTGGTTATGGGGGTGCCAGAATGATGAACAAAGGGCTGATTTTGAAGCAACATGTCATCAAAACACATGGACGACATACAAAAACATTTGAAATACATCTGGTCATCATGTAGGCCTCCGCCCTCACAAGAATGTTACACTTGCCCTTCCTTCACCACTTTTGGTCAATATGTCTGACATTCTACCTTCTCCTTTTCTTCCTCTAAAAGCCAATAATAGCAGACACAACTCCTCTTCCATCATCAGTCTCACATCCACTGCTTTTGACATTCTTAGCTATTCAACACGGACCAAACACTGCCACTTACTGACTAAAAGAATATCAATGCATCAAACAAACAGCCCACAACAAGCATGAATGTGTTTTGGTCGCTCACTATGCACATGTGCTTTGCGGTGTAGTCTGTGTGCTGGCATCACACGTTAACTCCAAACTAGGCTTAAAGATGTTTATCAGAGAGAGAAAACTAAGGAGGATCAACTTATTTCCAGTGAAGGACTAGAACAACAACAACAACATTTATTTATATAGCACATTTTCATACAAATAATGTAGCTCAAAGTGCTTTACATGATGAAGAAAAGAGAAATAAAAGACAAAGTAAGAATTAGAATAAGACAACACTAGTTAACATAGAATAAGAGTAAAGGCCGATGGCCAGGGAGGACAGAAAAAACAAATAAAAAAAAAAAAAACTCCAGATGGCTGGAAAGAAAAAATAAAATCTGCAGGGGTTCCAGGCCATGGGACCGCCCAGCCCCCTCTGGGCATTCTACCTAACATAAATGAAACAGTCCTCTTTGTATTTAGGGTTGTCTTGAAAGCAAACAAAGTGCTCTTCAACGAGAAGTAGTGGAATATTCTTCAATGGCCAAGTCAATCCGCTGACCTCAACCCAACTGGACATGCATTTTACTGGCTGAAGACAAAACTGATGGCAGAAAGTCCAATGAACAAGCGGTAACTGAAGCCCGCTGCAGCAAAGGTCTGGCAAAGCATCAGTAGGGTTGAAACCCAGCACTTGGAGATGGCCATGGGCTCAGACTTTAGTCAGTCATTGACCGTAAAGGATTTTAAACTAACTATGGAAATAAAATGAACATTATATTTATGTTAATTTAAACAAATACTTTTGAGCCCCTAAAAAGAAAAGGGAACAACTTAAAAATATCTGTCTTTTCTAAACGGCCCACACGATATCTCTGTTCAACTCCCCGAATCAAAGCCGAACGTCCACACCTCAATCACACCCTGATTGCCCTGCCTCACATCCAACGTGGTAATGTACAGACACTTTTGTTACTGTCCAAATACTTATGGATCTGACTGTCGGCAGCACCCATAAATGATGGTAACAAAAACTTTTAATTCAAATTTTGACAATCAATTGAAAGCAGCTGTCACTAACGTACATTTCTCTTCAATTTGTCAACTCAAAATTCCAAACTGTACACGATTATCCAAAAACATACTTGTATCAAGAGTCTAATTGTGAACATGGTCATCAAGTGCATGTGCAAGACATTCCCCATACAGTACTTTAGACCCTACTAGAATAAAATTTTTGTTCACCTTTCGAACCATTTAGTTTTGGATGTACAATAATCCATAGCCCCCCAGCAGTATCCAATATTAGTCAAAAAGTGAAAACAATCTATTGCTCCAGAATTAAAATACTGTTCTTAATTAAGCACTTTGAACCTCTGCTAATCCTTGGCATGACTCAGTGTGTACTTTACGTTGAATCCTCTGATTTTGAAGAGGTGGGGAAGGCAACATCATATACTAGCAGAATTCACTAGATGTCTGATGTATAATTCATTCATTTTAATACAATCTATAAAACTAATCAAAAAAGCAATGACATGAAAGCAAAAATTAGCTGTACTCTGAAAAGAAGGTAAGTTAATGGGTCTTTTGCATGCATGCCACCTACTTCTGTGGCACTGACTGATTAGAAAGTGACTTGGCAGCAATCATGCATAAAGAGAATAAACTTCACTGGATTGGAGAGAAAGATTGAAAGGAAAAGTCCAAAAGAAGTTAGATTTGAGGATGAAAAGGGATAAAAATAGGGGGAAAACTGAAAATAGACAACCAAAATGCAGAAATCATTAGACATGCTGATAACATATGTAAAAATGTGACAGATACATTAGCCTGACAGAAGTGGCAACTTGAATCTGAAGTCAGACTCATAGCAAAGTATTTGTAGGGGTTGAGGTAAAGGTGATGCACAAATTTTTATTATGACGTGTGCAGGGTTGGGACATTGCTACTTGCAATGCTACAATGGCCATAACAAAGACACATAAATGTATTTTTCCATTATTATAAAGTTATCCTGGGAGGTGGCTTGAGTCATATCATTCAAATTATCCAATGTACAGGTATTTGTATTTTTAATACTAATTTTCAAAGAGAAATATTATATATAGTGTACCTATTTATGAATCTATCTATTGATTGATCAATCATTTTACTTTCAAATGACCCTTTTGTACTTTGTATGATTACGTACTTGTTGCTATCCAAAAATCAATGGATTGTGCTCACAGCAACAGGGTAAAACATCACTGTTACCAAAGTACAGCAGAGTGTTTTGTTTGCAGTTCTAAATGTTTACCAGTGTAGACAGGAGCAGATGACATTTTAGAGTCAAGACTTCTGGTTCGGTGTGACTTTGCAAGGTCATTTATGGAGAGAATGGAACAGAACACTTCTGAAGGCATTTCCCATAGGCTGAAATGTTACTTAAATGCTGCTTCTGGGCCTGTATAATATGTCTGGATAACAGACCTTAAAATTACTGGCACAAGAGGGTTTTTTAAGTATCAGCCACTGATAACTTTTAAATCTAAACTTGTACAATGCTTCAGATTGCTACAGTATGACTAAATGAAGAGACTGCAAAAGCAAAAATGTGAAATCTAACCATCCGTCCATTTTTGTGAACCCAGTTTATCCTGTACAGTGACATAATCTGTGATGCTTTAGCCGAGCATGATGGAAAAGATTTTGTGAATAATTGTACTTAGAAGAGGTGTGCATGAAAATTGTCATGGGGGATCAGCATTACAGGGATTATGGATACTTAAATTTGCATGTCTAATAATTTCTCAACCATTACTGCCATAAAAAGGATATAAACAGACAGGCTTGGATCATGGTGACCTTGAGGCACATTACAGATACCTTGATATGAATTCCAATGAGTCTGATAGTGGCCAAATCATTAGCATTTGTGACAGCCTGATGTATGGTGGCTTAAGTTAGCTGCATCAACGTGATAGTGGGATGATGGTAGATTCAGAGGAGCAACATTATTTAAAGACCATTAGATCATGCAAATGGTCATCACAGCTTCATCCTTAAAAGTTTCTACAATCTATTGACAGCTGTTATTGATCACCAGGGTCCTCATGTATAAATGGTGCGTACACACAAAAATGTTACATACACCCATTTCCACAGGCACATCGCGATGTATAAAAACTAAACTTGGTATAAAGACACGCACATTTTCACACCATCTTCCTGCCTTGTGTACACATGTTTTCTGCTTGGTTTTGCAAACCAGCATCAAAGCAGTGCTACTGTTCCTGTGTGATTTGCCTTTATTTTTTATATTCACATCCCTGACACTGCTTTATCAAATACACTGAAATTAACCACATATTATTTATAAATTTATGGTATCTGATTGTAATCAACCTGTAACAATATTATGTCCCATGGAATGGCCAATTCCAAATATCATAGCTGCTTTAGCGTTGTTACTCTCAGTGCACCATTCAGAGTATTTTAACCCAATGACTGGAAAGTTCTATGAATGGTTGTGAACACAGATGATTGTTGGGATACAGCTTCTGCCCTGGAGAACATTTATAGCACACACTGCCTCAGCCATGCGCATAGTCTATTTGAAGTTCTCCCAAACGCTTCAGAGCCTTTTACTGCATGAACATTGAGGTTCAGAAACGGCTATATCCTAAGAACTATAAACGCACTCAATCAGTCCATCAAGTGCTCCTGGTAGAACTGCTTGTACTTATAAGTACCATTACCTCACTGTAAACTTGCACAACAGTTGTAATATTGCACAACCTGAGCCACTTTATGAACCATTTGCACTATATGTATATGTACTATGTATTGTACTTATGCTTTCATATTGTATATTTTTCATAGTTTTTTATCTTATTATTATTGTTATTTTATTATTTTATAAGAAAATCTCATTGCACCATACAATAAGAAGGAAGAAATTCAATTCAATAGAAGGGAGCCTGTATTTCTTGGAGCTGTTGATATCATTTTTAAGATGAAATGCATTAAAGTATGTATATTACATTATACAGAAATGTTAACTTCATTTAAATAATGTATACTCTTAGTAATTAAATGTGTGGGCACAGTAGCTCAGCGGTAACAATGAGCTGGTGCTCTGCCCAGGGATTGGTTCTGCCTATGGCAGTATGCTTGCTGAGACTGGATGGATGGAATCATTAAACATATACTACAAAGATATTTCGTTTTTCCTTAAAAGTTTTGAAGAATTGGAATTGTAAGCTTACAGAAGGTCTGACATTTATTAAAGAGCTTGTGTGGTGATTGGTTACATGGAGAAAGAAAGGGAAGGACAGGAATTGGGGGTTAGTATATTTGAAAGAGACAGTACTGCCGCATTAAATTATTTCATCAAGGGTCCCACCCATACCAACATCTTGTGGGAGGCAGGAAAAATCTCTGGGCAGGGCACCAGCTCATCGCTACCACTGCGCCACCATGCCCCCATGTTTAATGCATGCTTTAATTCATTTTATCATGAAAATGATATCAAACATACATCTTAGTATTTTAATTGTCCAGAGAGCTCTAATATCATGAATGCAATGTATTCTGTGTCCTGTTGACGTAAGAGAAAGCCCATTTAAGGAGCATATAGTGATTCACACACGTAGAGCACATAGAACAACACATACACTATGAAGCATTTAACATGCTATTTTAGTTATGATGGGATTGGAGAAACTCAATTTTAAGATTAAGTTTACGATGTTCTACTTTAATGACAAAATAAACAGTAAGAATTTTTTTTACTATGTCTCTAGTTTTTTCTTTTCTCTGTACACTAATATGGTTCTATATGACACTCAGGCGGTGAGCTACAACTTGCCTTTTCATGGCAACTGTAATATCTGACCACTTCTTTTTTATTTCAGGCACTGTCTGACTTTCTGAACTTGAACTTTTCGAATTTCTTCACCACTCTGTATCACTCAATCAACCCCCTTTTGGTTATTTATACCTCTGCTTAAGCCAACAAAAAGTATGCTTTCCCTTGCCTCCACTTCACATTCGCTGAAATACTTTTTTACATGCTTTTGTCATTTAACCAAATACTTAACGAGGAAGGTGATATTTATATTGATTTGCATATTAAAATATGCAAAATTCTGGGAGGAGTCAGGGTGGGACTGCAGGTGTGTGTACATGCGTTACTTTTCATGCTGACCGGGATTTATGCATGATAGTTGGCTTACGCACGGTTTTATGAATCTGATTTTTTTTTTTTTTTGTGCGTACACGCATTTCCACTTTTGTCCATATGCCATATTTTAGTGTAAGTTCTACACATGCTATAATGCATGAGGCCCCAGATGATTACTAATCTACAATTTGCTGTGGTACAATTCTGTTTACTGCACACATTACTAAATCACCCACTTAGTGCCCACCAATGATGATAGCTTATGGACTTTTCTCCTTTGGAACTGATGACTGCCTGATCTGCAGATATACTGAAGACAACAACATGGACCACAGCTCATTCTAGACAGCAGTGAGTCTCATGGTGAATTGCACGATTGCAGATGAAATCTATTCGCTTATTTGGGTATTAGGGAACCTTAGATGATGTAATGACAGATCTAGAAGCATCTGGCACAGACAGTATAACCTTTTTTGATAGGCTATCCAGGTGCCATCCTGGTAGCCATACATAGTTACACACCTTGTAGCCATACTCGGTTACCATTTGTGTGATTTTAGCAAATAGTGGTATAGCCGGTCCGCAACTCAGAATAAAAGGCCAGTTTTAAATAAATAATCGCTGCACTTGTGGCTTATAGAGGGGGCGTGGTAGTGTGGCCGGAGCGGTTCTCGGACTTGACATTCTGCGGGCGTTTCCTCACTTATATGCACAGGTGAGGAATTGTCCGCATCCGTAATTGATGCTGATAGCTGCTAATCGCCACACTTGTGCCACATCCCCATTGTAAATAGTAGGAGCGCGAGTGTGGAGGAGTACAAAAATAGGTTTAAAGAAAAGAATGGAGGTTAAAGTAGGAAGGAAGTGAAGCTGGAAGCCGAAAGCCAGTGCAAGCATGAGCGAGCAAGCGAGAGTCGGCTTGCTATAAGAAGGACAGGCAGCTGGGAGAATTGAGCTCTAGCGGGGTGTTTGGCCAGCACCTGGGGCAGTTTGATTGGGTCGCTCCTGCTGAGTGCTTGAAAGGAGCAGGAGTGACTGGAAGGTGGTTGGCTCACCACAAAAGGCCGTGGAAGGCAGTGGGAGTCAGAGATTTGGGATCGAAACCCAAGCGTTAGTGCCCTGCACTTGGTGAAACCCAAGTCTCAGTCCGGGTAGTGAAGCCGTACGGTGCCAGAGGCAACCGGACGTGGATAAGGTCAGCTGCAGGTAGGGTGACACCCCTGGTGCATAACCCGGATGGGAGAAGCAGGGGAGCCGCCAGTAGAAGAAGGCACCGAGTTTTCTTTTTAAAAAGACTGCTTTCAGCCAGTATTTAACACTAGAATTACCAGAGCCTACGAAAAAACTCATAGATCCGCCCCACCTTAAATCGCTTCTTACAACCGTTCTCACCTCTCCGCCAGCCTCCTTTGTCCTGTAAATGTGCCGATAAAAACAAACTGCAAGCAGCCGGCTATTCCATCCCCCCACAGACTCAGAACGTGCACGAACTTCTCCGAGCTCATGCCTCGATTATCTGGGAGTGAAGTGGAGTTTTAGAGTGGAAATAATAGATTGTTATTTGGAACACACGCATTTCATGTGTGTTCCGTTTCTACAGTAATCTGTGTAAACACAATGTGAAAACAGAAACTTTTTCATATTTTAGTAATAAATGTCACAAAATGTAGACATAAACTATAAAATGTGTGAAGCCTGACAGCCAAAGAGCAAATAAACACTTTCATAAAAGGTTCAAGACTTTTACAACAGCTTCTGTGGTGTACTGGTAAGATTTCGTCACTTAGAGCGCAGCAGACTTGCTGTACCTCAAGAGATCCGAGTTCGAATCCCCGCTGGGGAGAAAATTTATTTATTTTTAATCTTTGCCGTTCTGCCTGCCTGAACTCCCTGTCTATCTATATAGTAATAACAGTAATTTTATTATTATATAGGAGCTTCCCTGTCTGCCTATCATATAGTGCCTTTCCTTCCTACCTATCTATATATCTATCCCCTTAGCTGTTTTTTATATCTATTATACAGTGCATTCCCTGTTTATTTATATATCTAGTGCCTTCTCTGCCTGTCTGTCTGTCTGATTGCATATAGCGCTGAACTTACTGCTCTGTACTATTCTGTCCTCTGCATGTCCTGGAGTACAAAAGAAACACCACCATACAGCAACACGTGTGAACTGGCAAGATCGGGGAAAAAACACGCGGTCACTGATTACAAACCGCAAGATGAATGAAAGAGACAATATATGTAAAAACATCATCGCACTAATGCAATATTATTTGAAAACGAACAGCGTCAGATCAGGTTTGAATATGCGCCGATCTGATGCTGTTAATTTTCAAATAATATTGCATGTACTGTGCGTTGAAACTGCTGCACTGAATAAGCTGACTCCTTCTGTAACAGTGTCAGCGTGTATTCAAACCCGATCTAACGCTGTTCGTTTTCAAATAATATTGCATGTATTGAACTATTTTAGAATAAAAACATACATTTGATTTCAGTCAGTCTGTAAGAGCCAGTGTAAATGCATGATAATTGTAAAGGTTAGCTTTTTCCATTCTCTCAGTCGCGTTCACGATTCAACCCCCCCCATCTGACACTGCTTTTTTCACATAAAGACATGCTATAACTCAAATGTGATTTATTTGGAGACGCGCTATAGGTCGAATGTGATTTATTTGGAGACGCGCTATACTCAAATGTTATTTATATAGGGAAGAAAGTACAATGTCAGGTGCTCATTCAGTGTAATAGGAACCATAGCACAGAGAGATGTGTACACTGCAACAAGTACACATGTCGTGAATGTAGGAAGGGTGTGTGGGAATTGTTAATATTTGAATGTTATGATTTTATATAGCACGGATCGGAAATCAGCAGTTCTTAGCATTGCACCACGCAAGCTGTCGTATCAACCGCCTACTGTAACTTGCTTTATTTTTTCTTCACTTGAATAAAAGTGCACTTGTTTTGTTATACTTGTATCCCAACATAAGTTCCTGTGTTTGAGCGACATGGGCATGCTCAAAAAAATAGACATGTAATGCCACGAAAAGTGCACGCAGGCACTTCAGTTCGCAAGCATTGGTACGAGAATGCAGTCACAAATACGCTGCAGAGCTACAGCGCATCTTTATGTGAAAACAGCATCCTCAAATGGGTGGGGGTAAGGGAAGGATCCTGAACACGACTGAGAGAATGGAAAGTGAATAAAAAAAAAAAACTAACCTTTACAAGTATCATAAATTACACTGGCTGTTGCACACTGAAATCAAATGTATGTTTTTATTATAAAATAGTAAGAATAAGAGCAGTTTATGTCTCAAAACTGAGTTGTGCAGGATCGAACTCATGAGCTTTTAAATTCTAGTCAGCGGCTGATACCATTATGCTACCGTAGCACTTGTAGTATGTGTCAATGTGGCATGCTAAGGTGGCTTTTTTCTGCAGTTATATTTTTGAATAAAAGCATACTTGTTCTGTTATATTTGTACCTTTTGTGAAAGTGTTTCTTTGATATTTGGACTTCAGGCTTCATACATTATATAGTTTATGTTTACATTTTGTCATTTACTACTACAATATGAAAAACGTTTCTGTTTTAAAAATGTGTTTACACGGATTACTGTAGAAACGGAACACACGTGAAATGCGTGTATTCCAAATAATGATCTATTATTTCCACTCTAAAACTCCACTTCACTCCCAGGTAATCAATCAAGGCATGAGCTGGGAGAAGTTTGTGCACGTTCTAAGTCGTTGGGGGGATGGAATAACCAGCTACTTGCAGCTTTTCTTTTATCAGCACATTTAGATTAACAAAAGACGCTGGCGGAGAGGTGAGTACGGTTTTAAGAAGCGATTTAAGGTGGGACGGACCTACGAGTTTTTTCGTAGGCTCTGGTAATTCTAGTGTTAAACCTCGTTTTTAATGGAACTATGTATTAGAGTTTAACCTCCACTGTTTCACCCTGGTTTTAATGGATTATTTATTTAATGAGGTTTTGGAGCACTGCATTTTATTTGAACACTTTGTTTTGGTTTTGTTTTTTAATAAAAGCACTGTTTGAACTTTCCACCTTCCCCTTGCTTTATTTTGGTGTCTTCATTGTCCAGCTCATCCAATTATATTACCAACGGTGTTGGGTGAAGCAGAACGCACATTGTCACAGCATCGTACCTTAGTCTGGTGAATATTTTTATCATGTTGTGGATATGGATTGGAAGCACTTGTATGAAATCATGTCATAACTGCTTGTGTTGCTAACCAAATGCTAATCTGGACAAATTCATTTTTTTTTTCCTGTGTTTATGATTTCTTTTTTCTAATTTTCCTACATACATGTCAACTGTTCTTGCACATTGCTTTACAAAGAGTTAAAAACAAGGATATTTATAGATACTGTTTTGTATATAAATAGCAACTGATCTGATGAGGAGTAAGACAGCATGCTGTTTTTATGGTAGATAGCAAGACATTGTGTCATGCAATCTGACTAAAGCAGTAGGACTTTTCCCATTTTCAGCTTTATCTTCTTCCTTGATATAAATTATTCCTTGATGTCAGAGAGCATTCCTTGGCTCATTTATAGGTTGCACAGAATGTGCCTGTCATGTAGGCTTTCACATTTGGTGCTAGTAGATGATCATTCATTCATGCAAAATGCATATTAGGGTGAAGTAATTTAGTTTAGTGAAACTCTAATGACGGACCACCTTCATTTTGTGCATTGGTGGTCCTGAAGAGTATTGTTAGAAATGCTAGATATTTGATGCAATTCATTTAGCGGTTATTGAGACAGGGATGATTCAGAGATTCTCCTCAGTTGTGAGTAACCACTCAGGCATTGTCCTTCCATTCTCAGAACTGCAAAAGGTAGCAGACGTTCTTCCCATGATGGCTAGCAAAGTAACAGTAACAAGAGGATTAATTTTTTTCTGGTTAATGCATAAATTATCAAAAATATTGAGTCTCAGTACCTGCATTAATTTGGCAAGTCAGCTTAATTTCTTTCATTCTCTTTCCTGTATTATTGTTAATTTCAAGTAATTATTTTAAATTAATATTCTATCCTGTGTGCCATCACTGCACAGTGGTTTCACAGCTTCAGGACACTGAATTTAAATTCTGAGCCAGTCTCAATGTCTGTATTGACTTTTCTCCATGCATTATAGTTTTCCTTCTAAATGCCAAGTGTCATGAATATGGGTGTGGCATGGTTCTTTGATGGATCATGTTGCTGATTTAGGACAGGCCCCCATTACTGTATAATTAGATTAAAAACATTTACAAGCCCAGTTGATCCAAGGTTGTTGGGAGACATAGCCTATTGTGGCAGAAGTGGCCATAAGGCAGGAGACTGCCTTGTAGTAGACATCAGTTCACCACAGAACCCACTTAATATATATGACTACATTCGACATTACAATCAACTGCCAATTAACATAACAAGCAGCTCTTTCCAAATGTGTGAGGAAAATGAGTACCCAGAGATAAACCCATGAAGACAACACCTGGACATGTGATTCAAAACCAGGTGAGGTACCTACTGTGCCTACTCCAAAACTGTAATGTTATGTTGACCACTATTCAGCTCTTACACAGTGATAAAGGTTTCATGTTATTCAATTGCAAGGTTCACATACACTTTTTTGTTTTATTTAGTCCTCTTTTTTTCTTTTGCTTGTAGATCTTTGTTGCAGTTAACCTTCAGCCAGTCCCGGCTGGCAGCAAACAAAAGCATCCAGGGGGTTTATGAATTCTGAGGCTAAATTTTATAATAGATTTCAGCTGAGGTGTCTTTCATGTCTGCTTTCCTTTTAGTTGCAACAGTGCAAATTTTAGATTCAGTATAAATTAGCCTTCAAACACCCCGTGATCTGGAGTTGGGGAGATGGTTCTAATTTTTAATGTGCCAGAGTATTTTAACTTGACAATTCTTTCCTATTAAGCTTGTTTTTGCTGTAATACTATAAAAAAAAAAAAAAAAAACTGATACAAATTCTTAATTAAACTACATTTGTTATATATAGCACTCTCTACATATGTCATGACATATGAGGTATACAATATTTTGGAATGTATTTTCTACACGGGTTGTGATGCGTGAGTCGCTGCCATGCACCCAAAGGATGAGGCACAGTCTAAGGATTTCCAGAAAATCAGCTTTTTTCAATTTGAAACAGGAACAGCAAAATTATTTATTGCAGTGAGAGCTACCAGTCTACTACATACAGACACAGCAAACGGGCAGGGCTGGGACCAAGTCAGTGGCCAAGTTATAGTGTTTCCTGTATCACCCATTGGGTGACAGACGTGTTGTGCGACGAGGTGATGAGATTGCTGTTGTGTCTGTGGTGATGCCTCAGCAACGGACAAGCAGCCCTCAACAAACACGTCAATCACTTTTCGGCGTGTCACCCCTTAGGGATGGGTCTCAAAAGAGTTTAAAAATCTCACAGTGTATTAAGTAAAAACATTCAGTGAATGGTTACCCCTGCTAAACTGGAATGACAAACAAGGTTATTTACATTCTGAAAAAAGTAAAAGAGGTGGTTAGAGAAAATGTCATCAAGTGTGTGTTTAATAAAATGCTTTTTCATTCTAACAGATGAAACATTAGAAATATTGGCACTGCTACAAAAAATTGTATACCTATTCAATGTGCAAAAAAATCTGTACACAATGAAGAAAAGTTTCAATAATCTACTATCATTTTTCCCCTTCTTCTAGATGGTATATTTTTTATTCTCCCTGAGGAATGACTATGAAATATGATCCTATTTTCCTCTGAAAATGAACTATCTATGGGTGTATCATCAGGAGAAAAAACTGTAATATCCAATTCTAATCATGTAATGTAAAATTAATGTAAGCAGGGAACATTAAGTGATGGCACCATGTGTTTTTGTTAAGGGTTTAAACTGATTAACTAATCAAAACAACATTAAAAAGAACATATATTGTGTTAGTTTGGAAAAGAACAAAGTTAGAGTGTCTGTGAAGGAAAAAAGAATCCTTACCATGCATATCTGACAATAATCATGCTAGTTTTTGACTTTTATTGCATTGATAAATAGGTGGCTCAATGGTATAGCTGATCTGGCATAGGAACAATAGCCCTTTAATCAAAAACAAATTAATTCCTTTACATGTGGTTAAAAAACAACTTTATAATTCCAAATTGTTCTGTTTGCATAACCTAAGTATTCTTATGCATTGTTTAAACAGTAAACAGCTTTGAATTTTTCTGCTTTTTTTGACACTGTGTTTCAACTCAATTTAACTAATTCCACATGATTGCATAGAGCTGTAAATGGTTCTGGCAGTTTTAACCAGTTGACTGAATAGGATTTATTTATACACTTAAAAGCAGCTAAGAATGGCATGAGAAATAAATGGGAAGTACATCAAGGGGAGTGGTAACGTCACTCATAAAAAGAAAACAAAGCAACAGAGAAGAAAGGCATAGTGGAAACTGTGAATCAGTGTCCTGACTATTGCCATGCATGCCAACAGCCCTACGGCAATCTAATAAACGTAATTTAAAAAAAAAAACTTTTTTTCCTGGAACTATTTATTATCTTAAATAGTTTTATTTGCCTTTATTTTAATAAATTGTATTTGAAAGTAAGGGCAATACAGTTGGTAAAGCTTCCGCTTTACAGACGTAGAGTCCTGGGTTTGAATACTGGCCCACTAACTGCCTGTGTGGTAAGTGAGACAAAGCAACAGTTTGGAAGGTGTGCATCTCTTGCTTCCTGTCATCATGTGCCAACTTTTAAACTTCTGATTTTGTTATATTTCACCACAAGTAAGCATAAGGTTGGATTCATGTTGAGTAAGTTTCTTCTGTATTTGTTCTGCACATGTATTTCTTTGTGCATTGACCTTGCCAGTTTGTGACTTTGGCTTCATGGGCAAGACAACAGCAGAGAGAGGCCTTGTAGTAAATGGAATATGACCTTTTTTTCTGTACAGTTACCACTTCCTTCATTTCAACGTTAAACAAAGTGTTTGTGTTTGGGAGCCAAGGTGTATAAAACCACACCAATGAGATCCAACACACAAAAATCAATTTTAGCCAGGTGAGAGCCACATCTGAGAAAAGAAATCTACTGAATGAGATTGAGTGAGACCATAACTGGTGTATGTCTTGTCCCTTCTCATGTGACATGAGAAGAAGTGTGTACCATCAATATTTGCTGTAAGAGAAAGCTAGAGTACAGAAGGAGTGCTTTTATTGCTCCTTCTTGTATCATACATAAAGGACATGCCATTGTGTGCCGACTTTAACTTTTGGATTCATTTTGCTCTTTTCTTATAATCTTTAATCCTCTTAAAGCTGAATTCCTGTGAGAACACTGTATTCAGTTTTTTTTTTTTTCTGCGCACTTATTTACTGGTCTGTTTTTTGATTCAACCTATCTAATCTCATCCAATTATTGGGAGCCTTTTCCCCCCATTGTTTTGCAGATAAGAAGTGCTAAAACTACGATAAAGGCCATATTACATTACTCGACTTTACCCATGATTTTCAGTTGTAGACTTCATTTACATAATCTTAGCAGAATGCGGACAGTTGCAGTGTGCTCCTGTGACTATCCATTGAATAGCGTGATATACCCATCAGCTCAGTCCAAATAGTTTGTGACTCTCCCTGACAAATCAAATAAGTTTGATTTTGTCTTAAGTCATAGGGGTTAGATCTTGCAAACAGAAGAAAGGCTCTTTTGTCTGATGTCTTGTGTTTTACATACCATGACAAGTGGGAAAGAGGACAAAAGGAAAGAGGTTTGGGGCTGAACATGCCATATCTATAAACGCTTCGTACAGCACCGGTTCCATCAAGAAGCTCGTTGATGTCAGAAAGTCAGAAAAAAATCAGAAAGTCACTGTCAGAAAGTGGGGCAAACATGCAAAACCATGAAAATATGAAATTGTACTTGAAAGTTGTCAGGCAGTTGGGTAATTTAACATCCCCATTAATTTCCAGTTGTATAAATTAAACTCTGAGGACAAGATTGGCAGTGCAGTTGTAAAGTTTCACATACGCTTCAAATGGAAGTCGTTTAATGTGACATCAACATTACCTCTTTAGCATTGCATTTTTTTTTACATTTAAAAACATATAAAAACCGTTGCAGTTTTTGGCTTGAAAAATTACATATTTATTAAATCTGATCTTTCTACTGTAAAACATGCAAAACACTAAAAGTACAAAGTTAGAAGTGCAGAAAGTATAATAATGATACAAATAATAATAATACTGTATATATTGTCAAAATGTGTTATTTTTATGGTATATCTTAAAGCACAGTGAAATACAGAATCCAATGTCACAGTTGGGACAACAGTAGCATGATTCCATGTGGATTTTCTTTCCAGGCTGACCAGCCTTTGAACAGAACACTGCACAAGTGCTAACTGACATGAGCATCATGTTCATATTTCTCAGAATCACTTTTAATTTCAGTCTGTTTCAATATCACTGCCTGAAGGCTTATTCACTTTGTTATCAGTGCTCGTATCACTGTCAAGAGTGTGCAATACCTGGGCTGCTGAAAAACATTATGAGGCTAGAAGAAGATGTGTCTGCACCGTTGCCTGTGTAACACTCGGGCATGTCGCCTACTCAAGACACGCCTACTGTATATTGTTTCCCAAGCAATGTTTGGCACTAATGCTGTTAGCACATTTACAGCCCAAGTAATCTTCTACATGAGACACGTCTATACAGTTGCCCGGGACTAATGCTTTCACACTATTTTTATAGCCAGAGTGATGCTCGGGTCTAACGCTAAAAAGGTTAAGACCCATTGTGCCTAGTCCACATTTGCATTGAAAGAAGTAGCTGCAGAAAATATATAGATAGTCAACGCATCTTAGAGCATAGTAATTGCCTTGGCAGTGATTTCAAACGTAACTTCAAATATCTGAAAGTTTGAGGTGAAAAAATATAATGTAGTATAATCACTTATGTAAAATATAAACGCAAAATACAATTCATAACACTTATGGTCCAAAAGTAACCTGGGCCTGTAGTTGGTAGGCCTCCATTTCCATGGGCCATGCTGTCAAGTACATCTACAAGACACAAGAATTTTGTAGTAGTCAAGTTTCAGTGAGAAATAGTTATGAGTTGAAATTAGCCAAGTTTCCATCCAGTTTTTTGCGACGTTTTGTTATCGACAAACAGAATATACGTAAAAAAAATGTGCGAAATTTGCTGTCTTCAGCCTGTTTCCATCCAACTGGCTTTTTATTGATAAACTGGTGTGCGTGATGACGTCATCCCCCCCCCAAAACGAACTGTCGAATAAGTTTTGTTGTACCGCAAAAAAAATCTGCCCTTGAGCCGTTTCCATACATAATTTTGTGTATGTCGCAAATTATCTACCTTTTGTTTTCCACGTTACACCCCCTCTACTAAACAAAGAAACAAAGAAATAGAGAGATTATTTAGACAGTTTTTTGAAATTTGCCAGCTTACTGTTATTTCAGTTTCACAAATAATTGGAATTGTACATAATATCCGAAGACGACAGCAGAATGAAGCAGTTGCTTGTCTGATAGCCCTAGAGCTCGAAGAAAGTACCCCAGTGCGACGAAACCCACGGGTATGGGAGAGACGACGGAATAAGACCTTCTGGGAGAAGGTGGTGGAGAGACACTTTACAGAAAATCTCTGGCTGCAACATTTTAGAATGACACGGCCGACGTTTGAGATGTTGTGTGGATTCATCAGTCCTGATGTTGCGCCCATCACAGGTTGCCACCAACCACCGGATCCAACCCAAAAGCGGATTGCCATCGCCCTTTACAAGCTGGCAACCTGCGCTGAGTATAGAGTAGTTGGAGAAACTTTCAGGGTTAGTAAAACTACTGTTCATCGATGTGTATATGCTGTGTGCTCCGCTATTAAAGAAAAATTAATTCGGCGTTATATCAGACTTCCGACTGTAGTGGAGGCCAATGAAATTGCATACCGCAATTCCTTGGTGCATCTTGTGCCACAGATTTACGGTGCGCTGGATGGCACGCATGTGCCTATTCTTCCCCCGACGGAAGGCTACCGCGATTACATTAATCGCAAAGGGTGGCCATCTATTGTTCTCCAGGCCCTTGTTGATGATATGTGCATGATACGAGACATTTGCGTTGGCACTCCTGGAAGTGCCCATGATGCAGCTGTGTTTGCAGCATCGGATCTGTACAGGTGAGCCTACCTTTCAACATCCCTTCTCAGTGCGATAACACCTGAATTAGTACTGTAACCTGCTTCCCTTAAGGTTTTTAATTAAAACTGAAATTTGAATTAATACAAAATAACGACGTTTAATCAAAAAAAACTAAAGTTAATATTAATGAGAGAATTTCTCATATATGCTAAAACATCTGCCATTTAATAATAAGAAAAAAATGTTTAGATAATGAAACACACGGTTTATTAAATATTTTGACTGGCACAGTAAATTACCTTTGCGGTTTTTGTATTATTTAGACATCCTGAGAGACACCCCCAGGCTACAGTTGATGTGGAGGGAGATCAGTTACCCCTTTTAGTAGCAGGAGACCCAGCCTATCCGCTACTGCATTGGCTCATCACGAGAAATAACGAGTCTCTTCATCAGACCATGCGAACCGCTCCGCTATTCTCGTTTTGATTGCACGTGATGAAAATGTATCATGTGACACATTTATTTGCGTTAAAGCCCTTTTTTTCCGACAAAAAGTGTTTCCAATGTAGTTTTTGCGACATCTGAAGTATCGATATGGAATTTATGCGCTAAAGTTAAACGGAAAATTATTATGTCGACATGTACAACATTTTATCGATAATTAGCATTCCCATCAGCTAAAATTTGAAGCGCTAAATATTTTTTCGCAAAAACTCCTTGGATGGAAACCTGGTTATTGATATCTAGAAGAAACAGCTTTGATTTTTTGTGTTCGGCTGTGTGCACTTAATAGACATCCATGCTCTTGGCTGTACATCCAGGAGTGAAGTTAGCCATAAAGATGAAGAGAGAGTGATTGGAGTGTGGGAGAAGACACAAAGGGGATACTTATTTACTTGTTTTCTTTTATTTCTTAATGTTTTTGTTTTGATTATATGCATTTAATTCAGCATAACATACATTTTTGGTGGCAATGAGAACTTCTACACTTATAGAACTTCTAATGATACCCTGTGGGAAAAATGGCCAGATTTAAGTATAATCCCCCTTCTTTTCTCTCAGTCTCTCTCTCTCTCTCTTACAGCTGTCTTTCTTGGCACTTACTGTACTTTATTTGTCTTAATTTTCTGGTGGTGTCCAGATTATACCCTCTGGAGTTTTAAACTATGGAGGATGTTTTACCAGCATCAGAGGTTCTGCCTGTAGTTATCTGTTAATAACCTGTTTGGCCAGAAACATTTTTTCTTTGCAAGTAAATTAATTTCTTCTTTTAAGAATTATGTCACATATTTCAGTCATAAATAGAGTTAATATTCGCTCATTATTTTTTTCAAATGAGCTTTTCCCAGTATAGGTAAGCTGTAGTCCATGTTAGTGGCATTATGTAAAGGGCCAGTTGCCAGTTTCTTGAAGTGCACGGTGAGCTCACCACTACTTTTCAGGAACTGATTCTTTGATGCTGCCAGTCTATGAATCAATAAGTCATTGCAAAGGGTGTGGTGTGCTTAATCCATAACATACAGCTTTCACAACACACTAACTGCAGGTCTAGCAAAAAAAAGGCAAAGCATTTCATAGATCACAACCTCTGAATGGTGTTTGATCAAATCATCAGCATGACACTGTTTTGTGCAAAAATTAGCATGGTGGAAACTAAAAGTATAACCAGCTTAATTGCCTAACTGTAAAAAAAAAAAAAGTAATTTTTTTTATATATCTATTTAGACACTTTCGAAGAATGTGCATGCTAGGATGACTAGTAGTTTGAAATTGGTCTTTTAAGTGTACAGGAGATACGCTGCAATGAATCTGTATCCCATTAAATTTCCTATCTATCCTGAATGTACTTTATAAAACAGGTTCCATCCTCCTATACACTTGAATGTGATTAATTAGGTTTGAGAATGTTGCTGTATATCATTTTCATGGTGATTAGTCCATTTCAGGATTGTGGGTGGAGGTGTGGGCCAGAGCCTCTCCTCTAACAGTACTTGAAGCTAAGGAAGAAGCAGCTCTGGACTGGGCACTGGTCTTTTGCAGGGCCTATTCACATACATACAGATGCTTACGCTCACACAGGGCAGTCTGTGATCATCAGTTAACCTGACCAGTACAGCTTGGTGCATATAGGAAAAAATCTGGACTACCTGCAGGAAAATCCACAGAAAAATGGGAGGAACATTCAAACTTTAAACAGAAAACATCCAAGCACAGAATTCAAACCCAGTAAGCATTTTTGTGAGATGGCAGTGCTGCCTATTGCACTACCCTGATGTCCTGTTCATCAAATCAAATCAGTTTTTATTTGTCACATACAATTATACACAGAGTACAAAACGTATGTGAAATTTTTAAATGCTGAACTCCCAAGTCTGTGCATTAGAAGAATATAAAAAGATGCTAATAAATACTCCATTCTAGAAGTATCGATAAAATTTATTTCTTGTATAGACCAAAATCACCAGAGGAATGCCTCAATGGCCTTTAACAGGCCGTTTTTTGACAGTCCCCCAGCCTTGATTCTCTAAGATGACAAGCAAAAACTACCAAAGAAAACCTTGTAGGAGGAAATAAATGGAAGAAATCTTTGGAAAGGCAATCATAGAGAGGTAGGCTGGGCATGCATTGGATATTAAAAAATGGGATAAATACAATACACAAAAACATTGTATTTAATATTGTAAAATATAGGTATTAAAATAAATGAATAAATATTCTAAACATTTAAACATTGTTAAAACATTATACAGAAGTGTAAGTTAATTACATCCTTTTACCAGGCAAATTTAGAACTGCTGTTCATCCCTAATTTATAAGCATCTTGGAAGTCAGAGGCAAGGCGAGTTATGCAGAAAAAGCCCACTTGGACAGGGCACAAAAAACAATGCACAGACAGAGCTACAGCCTGTGGATCTTACTCTCCAGACATGCTAGACAGTCAACCCACATTTTTATATAAACTATACAGGTTCAAATTATATAAATGCAGACATTAAATGGCAATAGAAGAATTCAGAATGTGAATGATTAATATTATGGTTACATTATTATTTAAATTTCTAATATGGGGAGAGGGTCTTGTTTTGCTACTGTCACTTATGCTGTTCAGGAAAATGAACAAAATACTTATAAAGTCCTTGCACCTAGTCTTTGGAGGCATACAGCAGAAAAGCAAAGGAGCATACTGTGTAACTTAAGTACTGAATACTATGGTTATGATTACAGCCCCTGCTTTATAGTTTTATGAACTCTAGTTTAGTGGATGACTCTGAATTAATCCAGCATGAGGGAGTGTTGGGTATGCTTAGCAATGGACTGCCATTCAATCATGGCTTAGTTCCTGACTTGTGACTAGTGCCACCATGGTTGACCTTCAGTTCCTCAAGATTCTAGAAAACAACTAACAGGCTCAGAAAATAGATGGTATTCCTTTTAAAGATATTTAATTGAAAACCACCACCTTGCTGTTTCAGTCACCTGCACTGCCTCACTAAGTAACTGCAATTCTAACAACAATTATCTTCATGCACTTTTGCTTTGTAAGCTTTTTTGATAAAAGCTATGGGAAAAATCAATGAATACAAATATTCTATGGCAGACAGTGTAGCTCCTAGCAACTGCGGCATGGACTGTAAAACATAAGGCTGTTGGTATAGTCCTCATCATTGGCTCCTGGTGTGACTTTGAAAACAACACTTAACCCACCAATGCTGTGACTGTAAGGATATGAAAAATGATGAGCTGTACATTTGTGATTTAGGAGTTGTTTTTAATGAAAGAGTAAACCATATAAGCCCATGTGAATTTAAACATGTTTGTGTGTAACTGTTTAAATAATACAATCTTTATTATTAATCAATTACCAATTTGTTTTCCTTATGTGCATTATATGTCATGTTGTATATGCCTTTATTCCACACTATATAAAAAACAGTCTTAAGTTAATTTATCTTGTTTGTGTTTCTTCTTAATCTTGTGTCCAGCCATACATGTTCTAGTTCTCACACAGCAATCCCTGTTAAGTAGGTGTAAGGCAGCTTGTAAAAAAGCATTTGGCTCAGTGTCTACTTTACATAGCTCCTTTAACACTGAACGTTTCATATGCAGAGCTCAGAAGTCCACACTTGCCTCATGGTGTTAACTTTGTCTCTTTCTGTCTGCTGGAACAAACAAAATTCAGAATTCCCATCTGAGGCTACTGATGTTTTTCAGTGTTTTTGCAGCAATTGACAACATGTGATTGCTTTTGAGTCCTGCGAATAGCCAGAAAGCTGTGAAAAACAGGAGGCATTTGTTGCACTTTGGAATCTCCTTACATCATCTGACAGAATGGATGATTCTTCTTTAGCACAAGTCTATGCACGTTCTACTCAGAAAAGAATGCTGCAGAATAGTTGTGCTTTATTTATTTATTTAGTTTTTGCCTGAAAACTCAAGGAAGTCTTAAAAATCAGAAGGGCTCCAGACCTTTTGGTTTTTTCCCCTCACAACTGAATGAACTGAATTGTTTTGACATTGTTTATCTCGGCATGCCAAGCCATTGTTACTTGATTACACGTACTTTATACAAAGTTGGCAAGCTGTTTTTGTTTTTCAAGTCCTTGCAATACAGCTTAATGAAATGTGTATGTCTCCAAATGTCTAATTAAAAACAGCTGCTTTTTAAAATGTTTGCTAGAAAATGAGTGAATACACACAGAAGGAATAAATATCCCATGGATATTAAACACACAGAAAGAGGATGCACACACGCACATGCATACACTGTAGTGTGCAGTAACAAAGGAATTCAAATAGGCCTCTTCAGTTAAGATAAACTAGGAATATCCTTCTATAATAATAATAATAATAATAATAATAATAATAATAATAATAATAATAATAATACATTAAATTAGGTGGCAGTGAAGACTTACCAGATAGCAGGGCAACTACAGAAGTAGTGGTAAGGGGGGGCAGCTAGAAGGGTGCTTGTTGTGACACCTGGACAGAGAAAGGCGGACAAAGAAACTTGGTGGTGGAATGGGGAAATACAGGAGAGAATTCAGACAAAGGTTGGCGAAGAAGAAGTGGGGCAGTCAGAGAGATGAAGAAAGTAGACAGGAGTGTAAGGAGATAAGACATAAGGTGAAGAAAGGGGTGATGAAGGCTGAAAAAGAGTTGTATGAGAGGTTGGACACTAAGGAGGGAGAAAAGGACCTTTATTGATTGGCTAGACAGAGCTGGGAAATGTGAGCAGCAGGTTAGGGTGATAAAGGGTAATGATAGAAATGTTCTTGCAAGCAAGGAGAGTGTGTTGAGCAGATGGAAAGAGTATTTTGAGAGGATGATGAAAAAAGAGAGAGAAAGAGAGAGAGAGAATGTTGGATGATGTGAAGATAGAGAACCCGGAAGTGCAATGGATTAGCAAGGAGGAAGTAAGGACAGTTACGAAGAGGATGAAGAATTGAAAGGCTGCTGATCCAGATGACATACCTGTGGAAGCATGGAGATGTTTAGGAGAGATGGCAGTGGAGTTTTTAACCAGATTGTTTAATGCAATCTTGTAATGTGAGGGGATGCCTGAGGATTGGAGAAGAAGTGTACTATTACGGATTTTTAAGAATAAGGGTGATGTACAGAACTATAGTAACTACAGTGTTTCGGTGCTGAATGCTTTACTTAATGTCACTAGCTTGAGCTGCTTGCACTGTGATTCATAACTGTGGCACTATTAACTGTTCATATAACTTAAGTTATCTATTTAGATGGTCTACAGTGGTGTGAAAAACTATTTGCCCCCTTCCTGATTTCTTATTCTTTTGCATGTTTGTCACACAAAATGTTTCTGATCATCAAACACATGTAACCATTAGTCAAATATAACACAAGTAAACACAAAATGCAGTTTTTAAATGATGGTTTTTATTATTTAGGGAGAAAAAAAATCCAAACCTACATGGCCCTGTGTGAAAAAGTAATTGCCCCCTTGTTAAAAAATAACCTAACTGTGGTGTATCACACCTGAGTTCAATTTCCGTAGCCACCCCCAGGCCTGATTACTGCCACACCTGTTTCAATCAAGAAATCACTTAAATAGGAGCTGCCTGACACAGAGAAGTAGACCAAAAGCACCTCAAAAGCTAGACATCATGCCAAGATCCAAAGAAATTCAGGAACAAATGAGAACAATTGAGATCTATCAGTCTGGTAAAGGTTATAAAGCCATTTCTAAAGCTTTGGGACTCCAGCGAACCACAGTGAGAGCCATTATCCACAAATGGCAAAAACATGGAACAGTGGTGAACCTTCCCAGGAGTGGCCGGCCGACCAAAATTACCCCAAGAGCGCAGAGACGACTCATCCGAGAGGTCACAAAAGACCCCAGGACAACGTCTAAAGAACTGCAGGCCTCACTTGCCTCAATTAAGGTCAGTGTTCACGACTCCACCATAAGAAAGAGACTGGGCAAAAACGGCCTGCATGGCAGATTTCCAAGACGCAAACCACTGTTAAGCAAAAAGAACATTAGGGCTCGTCTCAATTTTGCTAAGAAACATCTCAATGATTGCCAAGACTTTTGGGAAAATACCTTGTGGACTGATGAGACAAAAGTTGAACTTTTTGGAAGGCAAATGTCCCGTTACATCTGGCGTAAAAGGAACACAGCATTTCAGAAAAAGAACATCATACCAACAGTAAAATATGGTGGTGGTAGTGTGATTGTCTGGGGTTGTTTTGCTGCTTCAGGACCTGGAAGGCTTGCTGTGATAGATGGAACCATGAATTCTACTGTCTACCAAAAAATCCTGAAGGAGAATGTCCGGCCATCTGTTCGTCAACTCAAGCTGAAGCGATCTTGGGTGCTGCAACAAGACAATGACCCAAAACACACCAGCAAATCCACCTCTGAATGGCTGAAGAAAAACAAAATGAAGACTTTGGAGTGGCCTAGTCAAAGTCCTGACCTGAATCCAATTGAGATGCTATGGCATGACCTTAAAAAGGCGGTTCATGCTAGAAAACCCTCAAATAAAGCTGAATTACAACAATTCTGCAAAGATGAGTGGGCCAAAATTCCTCCAGAGCGCTGTAAAAGACTCATTGCAAGTTATCGCAAACGCTTGATTGCAGTTATTGCTGCTAAGGGTGGCCCAACCAGTTATTAGGTTCAGGGGGCAATTACTTTTTCACACAGGGCCATGTAGGTTTGGATTTTTTTTTCTCCCTAAATAATAAAAACCATCATTTAAAAACTGCATTTTGTGTTTACTTGTGTTATATTTGACTAATGGTTACATGTGTTTGATGATCAGAAACATTTTGTGTGACAAACATGCAAAAGAATAAGAAATCAGGAAGGAGGCAAATAGTTTTTTACACCACTGTATATCCATTCTTCCGTTTTCATAATCACCTCTCTGCTCTTTCTGGACTGTAACCAGCACAAATCAGCGGAGAAAAGAAAACAAAAAACCGATCAACCCTCAATCAGTCTCTGGGCACACACTCACAAACACAAATGAATAGGACCGTTAATCTAGAGGCTTCTTTAAGATTTTTTTTAGAACATGCAACTTCCATACTAAAGGCAGTTCTTAGCTGAGTGTTTGTACCATATCACTTCGTCAAAGTAATCTTGGATATTATTAACATATTTATGTGTAAATGCTGACAGTTTTTCTGAGAAGAAAAATGCGACATAAATGAGTATACTCTGCAGGGATCCAAGCAAGAAATATACTAGTCATTAAAAATCTGTTTTATTATTATAAGTTGCTTGGTTGACTAGAACACTGCATAGTCATATAAACTGCTCTTGGTGAAATTGCTCGTATTATATGTTAATGGATTTGTGCCTGGAAAGTTGTTAAATTCATTTAGCAAAGATTTCCATGACTCATTAAACTTTACTGAATTTTGCCTTTTTTAGATAGGCATTGCTTGAATGTGTGTCAGGTTTTGTAAATCAGGCAGCACTTTTAAACTGCACACTTTATAGAAAAAAGTCTCCATTTTTGTTATTGCAAGTGATGGTGAAAGAAAAATAGGATTGAATCAATCAATATGTAGAATTTGCTGGTGTTGCCAAACAGGGACATAGGCAGTGGTTAGCACTACTAATTTGCATCTGCAGGAGCCTGGGCTCACATACCAGCCGGGTTACTGTTTGTTGGCAGAAAGACTGTGTTCTTGTGGATTCACTCCAGGCTTTCAGTAGGCCAAAAATATGCATGTTAATTACTTAAGATTAATATTGTGTGTATTAAAGGAATACTCCACCCAAAAATTATGTTTTTTTTTCTGTTATTTACCTAATGTAGTTTGTAATAATGGTTAAAAAACTTCATGCTTTCAAAAAGAATCAAGAGAATAAAGTTTATTAAAGAATACAAGGCAATGATGACCAGTGCTATACAACAGCAAATGACATGAAAAAGGAAAAACAATGGGTATACATAAATGGATTTCCTCTTCAGGTATGAGTGTGGCCCCAACTACCAGGTGATGGTATGGTGAGTAATCGGTGCACAGGGAATGTTTCCCAAAGGGCATTAACTGCCAGACATTGTGCACTAAACAAGTCATTTCAAAAACCTTACATACCATTCACATATTGGTTTACTATTTTGTATTCAAGACAGATGCCATCAATCAGTTTCTTATTTACTGTATCTTATCCTAAGATCAGCTATTGTTTAGGTTGCCGATCTGAATTTTATAACAGCATGTGCCTTACACGATTACGGTGCTTCATGTTTTGCTAATATTCTTTCCGATCTTGAGCTTGCTTTTGGCCTAGCAGGAATTAGGTCTGGTTTGTAGCTCTTAATTTTTAATATGACTTAAAGGTATGACTCACTAGCACCAGTGTAATAGCTCCTAATTGATCATTTTTAGTGCACTGTTGGGAAAATCTAAACTTTTCTCACTAGTAATCTGCACCAAGTCTGTGTTGTAAAGTCATGGTCCACAACTCTACACTATTTAATAGTCATACTGTGATATTTTTGTCAAGAGGTGGTCTAAACCTCTTAGATTCACAGAAGAAACTTAGTACAGTATAGAGAACAATGTATTAACTGTTCATAGAAGCAATTCAAACTGAGTTTTTTTAGCTGACATTGTAATTATGTTTAGTGTGAAAACTCCTACCTGTCTTATAATGTGAAGTGGAAAGTAGTGTCGGTGAAATAAAGAACAGTTCTGTAAGTCCAACACTTAATACATGAACAGATTTTCATTCAACGTTTTTCTTTTTGTTTTCAAAATGTTAATGTCTTTGGTTTGCAGCATGTTGAAAAAAGCCCTTTTGAAAATATGACAGCTAGGCATGAGTTTTTAAAAATCAGTACACTGGTATTCTCCTTAGGCAGTTGATCAATAAATTGTTCCAGTTCTCTTTGTGAAGTGTATGTGTGGCAAATCAGAATGGAGACAAAGTGTTCAATCTGCATTTTGAAGTTACCTGACGTACTATCTGCAATGTAGTAAGAGGACAGGCCACACTTTCATAAGTACTTCAATATCTTGAGCCAAAAAGGCTCAAAGCAAGTGGTGAGTTTCATTCAAAGTGCACTAAATGTGTGGAAGCAACAGCACAAACAATGTTCAGCTGGCTATACCATTATAGTTGCCATCTACTCTCTCTTCTGTTCTTTTTCCAGTTTTCAGTGGTGGCAATCTGCGCCACCACCACCACCTAATCAAAGCACTGTGATGTCCCTACATTGGTGGATTAAAGGCCAGAAGTCCATGTGCCCGTCATCATCAAGTCCTTTCAACCCCTGAATACAATGAGGACTGATCATTTATGTTAGTTAGAATGCCTAGAGGAGGCTGGGTGGTCTTGTGGCTGGAACCCCTGCAGATTTTATTTTTTCTCCAACCGTCTGGAGTTTTTTTTAGTTTTTTCTGTCCTCCCTGGCCATTGGACCTTACTTTTATTCTATGTTAATTAGTGTTCTCTTATTTTAATTTTTACTTTGTCTTTTTTTCCTCTTTCTTCATCATGTAAAGCACTTTGAGCTACATTATTTGTATGAAAATGTGCTATATAAATAAATGTTGTTATCTATTCATTATAGATTTGTATTAAAAATGTGACCTATTTCAAGTGAAAACAGTTAGCATTGACTTAAGAGTAATCATACATGTTTCTTTGTGGAAGCCATCCTGCACATGTTTACCTTGCTTATCCATCTTTTTATGGTGTTACAGTGTGTTCATGTTGTGTGAAACCAAACATAAAACCTATGCTAATAACTCTGAATTAAGGAAAATACAATCCATCTTGAAGGACCAGTGTGAAAGCATCTTTGGAAAAGAATTGTATAAAATAAGTAACCAAGAGTATGGTTCTACAAGACAGTTCAGGCTGTCTATTTACTTAAGTAATGATAAACTGTGGTGATCCGTATAAATAATTTTCTAATGCCAATGTCAAACTTCACAACTTGGAGTTGGAAAGAATGCCACATTTAAGAACTGCAAACGCTCTGTCTTGTTGTTCTGAGGATGTCTGATTACTTGACTAGGAATCACAGGGGATGATGGATTACATGACTCTCTCGTGACTTCTCAGCAAAGTTTCAAAATTTTTATTATGTGTCAACAGAGTATCGTGAGGCCAACTTATTTTGGCTGCCAATTAACATGGATTACACCAAAATAAAGAAATCGTGGACATTTTTCTGCCTCCAAAGTTCCTTAAACCAGACATTGTTTGTGCTGTTAAGAACACCCGTTTTTCTTTGTATCTTGAGGCTTCCATTTCTCTTCCCTCTTCTTCTGCTCCTTGTACATTTGAGTAAGTGCTTCTTTTTGTGGGTACTGTATGCACTTCAGGTTGAGTGCTCATTGATGTTCAACTCTTGTCCACAAGAGGAGACCACCCCTACTACCTACGACATAATCAAACCTGTTTGACTGAATTAATGGGGAAGTCAAACTATACACAAATGACAATCACAGGGGTTCGCTGAAACTATTCATGACTCTCTAAGATCATGTAAATAAAAGCTACAACTCAGAATTTCTTGAATAGTCATGGAATATGGGGCTTAAGATGACAGTAAGCTTCTGAATGGTATCTGGAGAGGCATGGGGTATGTAGTATAAAAGTAATACTACATATTCTTTAAATGTGTTTTTTGTAATTAATCAAGAAATACACTGCTTAACCCTTTGATTTACTCTCATAAATGCAAAAAAGTGTTATACTTTGACAGCTTTAACTGTCGATTTTCTTTCTCTGGTGTCAAGAATTATAGTAAATTAGCCGAAGCCCGCTGTGTAAGAATAGGAACGGAAAACGGTGAGAAAGGAATTCAGTATAACAAAGGCTTAGGAAACCACCGTCGCAGAATAACGAAAATAGCAAGGAGCGAAACTAATGCCAATGGTCGGGAGAGTACCTTCCTGTTGCAGGCTACGGAAAACATAGACATATAGAGATAGACGCCGCATTCACTGTGTTGCCCAGTCGACACGATAAGTCAGCGCGTCCGCCCTATTGCAAGTGGTAAAAGTGCCATTTAAACTAATACAGGTAGACGTGGAAACCGGGTTTTCTGATGAAAAAACAATAACATTTTAGACAGTATCGTTTACATACAACAGATTTTGGCGAATCATTTACATGCAATTATTTATATCCATTTATACACTAATAATGGCAATTATTAAATAATAATAATAATAATAATAATAATAATAAATTATTAGATAGATAGATAGATAGATAGATACTTTATTAATCCCAAGGGGAAATTCACAAAATCCAGCAGTTTAATTTAATTTAATTTAATTAGTTTAATTTAATTTAATTATTATTAAATAATTCCTCCCGTATAAGTAACATTTCTCGGACTGCTTTCTTCCATCTCCGAAACATTTCTAGACTTCGTCCTGTTCTTACGCAACACAGTACTAAAGTATTGGTTAATGCCCGAGTCACCTCACAGATAGATTATTGTAATGGTATTCTATCTGTCATCCCACAAAAACTTATCCATCGCTTACAATTTATTCAAAACTCTGCTGCCAGGATAATAACCTGCTGTTCTAAATCCACTGAACATATCACACCGATTCTCTCTCAACTTCACTGGCTCCCTGTTAACTACAGAATACAATACCAAATACCGCTCTTAACTTTTAAAGCTCTCCACAACCTCACTGATCTCCTACAGACTGACACTCATCTCGCTCACTCTGATTCTCATCTGCAGCTATACTTTCTGTACCACACATCAAACTCTGTGCTATTGTGCTATGGGAGCTCGAGCATCTCTCATGGTGCTCCTCAACTCGGGAATTCTCTTCTCTCTCATATACATCAGCTCGATTCAATAACACATTTTAAAACTACCCTCAAAACTTATCTTTTCAAACTGGTATACCAATTGTGAATTTTGCACTGTTACTGCCAGTTATCTTTGTTTGTTTGCTAATTATTGCTGTTTGATCGAGAGCGACGGTAGACGCGGAAGTAGGATTAGAGATGGCAGGCGGGGCTCTGTCGTGCGTATCTCATGGTCTTAGAGTTGGCGGGCGGGGCTCTCTGTCTTGCGTGCCCTTAGTGAATTATATATATAGATGATTTGTTGTAAGAGGTACATTTATTTTATTGTTTTGCTGCTGGGAATTCTAACTCTTCCAGTAAAGTTTACTGCAAGACCTCTAATTTTAACCTCTAAAGAGGTTTTGGGGTTATTCTGGCAAAAACTTTATAGCATGACATAGTCTTCTTATAGCCTTTATCATTATTTATTATAGTATCTCGTCTTAATATTGTTCAGATGAGTACTTTGGCTCTGAAAATCACTTCTGGTAAACTTCAAGGCACGGGCTGCTAAGCAGATGCAAAATGTTGATGAAAGCATTATGTTACCAGCAAGGGGTGGTTAGGGATGTTGTGGGCATAACACTGTTGAAGGTTTTGATGCCACTGCTGTATTCATATAAAGTAGAGACAAGTGTTCAATAAATATAAAAAGGCCCAGACCCAGGTGTTGGGAAGAGAGGATTTAAAGTATGTGTGATAGTTCTAGATCAAAGGTATTAGATTTATATTTCTCATGTTGTAAAGTAATGCTTCATTCCCGCATCACAAGACATGTATCTAAGTTACTGGCAGCATTCAAAGCGCCTGTGATGGTTTTTCTTCATAATCATGTACTTTTTCTGGCAGTTATTTTGCTGACACCATTAGCTCATATATTTCCACTACCAGAGCTAAAGGCTTCAAGGTAACGACTTGTGCAATCTTACACAATTTGTTCCATTTTTTCCTTACTCCTTATGGTATAGGCATTTCTCACCATAAGTAAGATCTTTCACATATAACTTTTGGTGTTGGGAGAGAGGCTCATGGCAGGAGTAAATGATAGTAGTTCCATGGCTGACTCAAATGTCATACTGAATTGGGTTATGTGATCATAATTAGCCTAATCATGATAATTTGTCCTAGTTTAAATTTACAGAGATGTTTGAAAATAATAGCTGGGCAAAACTGGGAGACAGAACTACAGTTACAAAGTAGCAAGTGGTATGAAAATGCCACAGTGTAACCTGTTAACAGAGTAGTCTTGCTGAACCAGGTGCATAAAACATACGATTGGAGACAACCATGAGTGAATTTGGGTTAAAATTGGTTAGGAATAATTATATGGTTCACTTAGTTTGAAATTCCTATACCAATTCAATGCCTCATGAAGGTGGAGCTCAGAGAAGGGTTGGTGATTTACACAGCAAAGTGTAACAGTGTGCTTGTCAAACTGGGCCGAAAGGAAAAAAAGCCTAAGGTCACAACTGGAAAACATCTATGGCTGAAAAGGCTAATAAAAAGACCTCTGCTAAACATATAAATGTACGTTTCTTGTGCAGTGAACACCTTACACAACTTGTTGTAAGGGGAAAACCTTACTGTAAAACAATGCTTCTCTAAACACTACTTATTGCTTTTATGCTATGTAATGACGCAAGATATAAAAATGAATTAATAAATTTCAGGTACTGAGATCTTGAATTGATAACAGCAATTCTGCTATATATCACCATCAAGTCCTGTGTTTAGTTTTTTTTTTTTCTCTCTCCCTGTTATTTTTAGTGGTTATTTAATTCAAGAGTAGAAATGGTACACTGCAACCCTGAATGTTAAAATGCGTGGACTGAAGAAAATTGGATATAGGTTTTTAAGAAGAAACCCTGTAGGTGAAGCCTTTTGAGCAGTGGATTTTGCTGCTGTTCTCTACAAACTTTTTAGCAAGTTGTCCCCAGACATATGTTCTCATTTGAAAATCATGTTTGGCCCCGCAAGAATATTAACAGAGAAACAGCATCACATAGGTTGTAATTGTGGTGTGATATTTAGCATGCTTTCCTTAAAACCAAGAAATCAGGTCTAAATCTTGTCCATTAAATTTAAAGCACAAGAATGAAAACCTAAAAAACTGCATACAAAGAAGCTATCCCTGTACTTTTGTATTAAATGCAATAAGTTAAGGTAACAACATTTGGCGATATGTAATCTGTCATTACTTTTACCTCTTTATCGTTCTACTTTCTCTCCTGTGCAGCGGCAAGTAATTTGACTTGTTTTAAATGAAGTATACTAATATATTCTTTACATTAAAATCATACCCCAGAAATCTCTGTTGTTATCTCAGTGAGGAATGTACGCTTGAATGCCTCTAATAAGTATTTTCATTTCTGTTTTCATTGTTCTTGTGATGCATAAATAGATGCTTACTGTTCAAGATAAAACAGCACTGAACTGGAGATTAGTCAGAGGGGCATAAACATTTCTTAAGACAAGTTAATTCATGAAACATCAATGCAGATTTCTCATATGGGCTTGTCATTTAAATTGTGCCAAGGACGCTCAAGTATTAAAAAAAATGAATGTGTACAAACAAACAGGGATTGAACATTGTTGCCTGACTTGGACTGTTCCATTCATTTTCTCCATTATGCCACACATAAAAGCACTTTAATTTCTCACTTCTTGTCTCTGTTGCGACCCAGGCCTCTTTTTTTAAGCCACTTAAATTCTGACTTTAGACTTTTAGATACTTTTAGAGTATCTATGGCGCAAGGTAGTTTAAAAGTCTGCCCCTGGGTTACATTTAGGCTGGCCCTCTTTGAAGCAAAAGAATACAGTGCCCTCAGATGCATCTGCACCACTAAGCAGTGCAAATAGCACATTATCCTTTATTTGCTTCTGTATCATTTTGGTGTTGGTACTGAGGTACGAAAAGTAAAATTTTTGTATTGATCCAAAACTAATGAGAAATCTAAGAGCAATAAAATCTGCCTGAATTGCCAGTTCTCAATGTGTCATCCATAAGCCTGAATTATAGCATGATAAATATCCCTTACGCAGAGCCTGTAACATTTCTATGAACACAGCATTAGCTCTGCTTTATTTGTGCTCCCCATAAAGAAGTAGGCAAGGGTATACATAGGATGAATGATCCTTTTATCTATTTACAAATTTTTTTGAGTGTGCCAGAGCTTGGCGTGGAAGTAAAGAGTGCGAGCCATGCTTTTTTACTCAGAGGAAGATGGCAGTTATTACCATGCATTTTACTAGTGTCAATACTGTATGTACCTATTTTTTTCAGTAGGATCACAGGCAGATTATGTGACTTTCTCATTTTATTATATTTTTTTTCTCATGTCATTTTAGTGGTTTAAAAATTCACTTTCTGGTGGATTCTGCTCAATTTAGACTCCCACATTTTTTCCTGGCTCTGTCCGCACTGCAGAGAAGTCTTAACTGTGAGTGTTTAAATTCTGGTTAGTCCTAGTTCCATGTTCTTTCTTCTTTCTGTCAAAGTCATACAATTATAAAAAAAAACAAAAAAAAAAAAAAACTGGTAGGCCCTCTCCACAGTTCTTTTATCACATGACAGATTACCACTAAGATGCACCAAGTTTTCTAAAAAAATAATTATGTAAGAAAAGTTGTGCTTGGCCATCAAAATTGGTACCTCTGCTATAATAAAGAGGGTTAGTATGGGTCTTCATAGAGCCAGCCTCAACACTGCAACACAATATTAGGAGCTAAGCACACAGCCAGATCTCTATTTCAGGATAAGGCTTGCTAAAAACTGGAATCTAAATAAGCCTTTTTTCCCATTTTTAACCGTCAGGGCAGAGATTTGTGCACATTTTACTTTGCAGATTGCCTGTGGCATAATTCAGCTTATCTGTAGCACTACTGTCCTCCATACACTCATCATTTCCACTCATTGGCTTTCTTAGACATATTTTGTGCATGTTAGGCATTTTTTTTGTCAGCAGACTTTTTTTCTCTTTTCACATTTTTCCATTTTATCTATAACTTTTTTTTTGAACTGGCAGTGCTACATTTTTCCAAAGATTAAAAAATGCATATTTGTGGCTTGTAGAATTTTCCTTCTCCTCAGTTAGCAACTATTTATTGGGCACATCATATTTTTCTCCTCACCTTATCAAACAATAATTTAAAATTAATCTTTCATGTTTCAATCATCTATTTTTTAAGCCTCTGACTCTCTCTTGTGTTCAAACCTTTATTGAGTTAAACAAATGAAAAGGAGAAATATACATGTACAACAAATTCCAAAGTAATTATATAAAAATAACAGAGAATCTCACCCCCACTGGCACATGCTAGGCAGTCAATGTTTCTACAGTGCCTACAAAATGTATTCACTGCCTTGGAAGTTTGCATTTTTTATTTTATACAATAGTCCAAGTGGCTTTTGGCTTTTTTGACAATGATCAACAGAAAAAGTCTCTTTAATGTCAAAGGGAAAGAAGTTATCTAAGGGGTTTGGGTAATTACAGTGCCCAGATGTACGAAGTAGATAAGAGAGAAAAATCTAAGCACACAGACTCCAGGCTGACATTGCACTCAAAGGTGCTTCTGCTAAATACTGACTTGAAAGGGGTGAATACCTATGCAAACCATCCATCTTTACATTTTCGTAACCAATCATAAAATCAATTATTTTGTGTTTTTTTAATTTATTAACTTGGATCACTTTGTAGTGGTCTGTTTTCACTTTTTCTATCTGTTATCATCAAAAAAGCCATATTAAATCCACAGTATTTTAATATTGTTTAACAATAAAACATGAAAACTTCCAAGAAGTGGTCGAATATAGGCACTATATCTCACCAGTCTCTGGCCACCTGGCTTTCCTTTAGTTGAGCAAAGGGAATTTTCCAGTAAGAGGCCAGTTTTATCCTTCCAGCAAATGTATCTAAGCAAGAGATCCTCTATTGTGTAGAAGTGTGTAAGCCTTTATTTCATGGTCCAATCCTCTACATCTCAGTGTTCATTCATTATTAAACTTGTTGTGATAAGGCAGACAAGAATTACAGAATAAAGGCAGTGAATATAATATCGTCATTGTAAAGTGTTACGATTCAAATTTGCAGCACTGTATGGCATCGTTTATAGCAGCGGTTCTCAACCTGTGGGTTGTGACCCCATCGGGGGTCGATCACGATTTGCCAGGGGTCGCCTAAGACCATTGGAAATATGGGTTTTGTCTATTCTAATGTGTAAAACTTGTTATTGTACAAATTTTTTCCATTGGTAGTTACTAGTTTTTTACTATAATTGTCATTTGAAGATAGATGTTGCAGACAATTGAATCAGAATAATTTCAAACGTTTTAATTGTTGTAACTTTATTATTTTTAATTGTTTACATTACTGTATATCGAACGTTGTGCGGATTTACACACTTCTTCCATTTCCAACAACATATCTTTACAAAACAGGGTTTTCCAGCTTGTTGGTTATCAAGTCTAAATGCAGCAGTAGACTTGTTGAAGACGATGGTCTTCGTTGTGCTCTTGCAAAGACTGCCCCGAGAATTTCTGATGTGGTGAGAAAGAAGCAGCCTCAACCTTCGCACTGACGTTGGCTTTTTACGCGTACTGTCGCAACAATTTTGTAGCAATGTAGTTTATTGTTGTTATATTAAGACTGTTACTCATACTACGCCATGCTTTTCACATTATCACATAAGTATACAACATGAAGACGGTGAATACAGTTCAAAACACAACGAAGAAAAACAAATAAACATAAGTCATAAAGACAAAATTTAATTTATTTGTAATTAGAAATAAATATTTCACAATATTTAATTACATATTGTTTTTGTTATTAATCACTACGCTTTAATTATGTTCAATTTGTAACAATGAAAATACATCCTGCATATCAGATATTTACATTACGATTCATAACAGTAGCAAAATTACAGTTATGAAGTAGCAACGAAAATAATTTTACGGCTGGGGTCGCCACAGCATGGGAAATTGTATTAAAGGGTCACGGCACTAGAAAGGTTGAGAACCGCTGGTTTATAGGGATAAGCCAAGGTCGTATCTGTGGAAATTGCATTTAAACATAAAGGTTCCATCAGTAAGGGGAGATGGGTGGCGAGAGTTCTTGGCACAGTTACACAAACTGCGAACCCAGCACTGATAACATATAGGAGGTGTATCTATAGATTAAATGAAAATGTTTATAAAATTGTCAATGTGATGTAAATTAGTGAGGTGAAATTATCGAAAAATAACATTTTTGACACAGTGATTGAGTTAGGTGACACAGTGGTTAGCACTGCTACTACAGCACTGTAGTTCTCGGTTTTCATTTCTAGCCTAGTCACTGTCTCTGGAGTTTGCATATTCTCTTCATGTCTGCATGGGGTTTTCCCAATCCCCCCAAAACTCCACAAGTTAGGTTTTATTACCTGCCGACTCTACATTGATCCTAGCTGTGCGTTGAACGTATACTGTCACTATGGCCAGGGTTGGTTCCTGTCTTGGAGCCAATGTTTCTACTGCTGAACTGGACTAAGCAAGTTTGGTAGTGGATGAAAGGCTGGAAATGTTACTGTTCATAATAATTTATGCCAGATATCATGGGACTTAAAATTTAGACATGAGGAATAGGTGCTTGCAGTCTGTCACTAATTAGATGAATAATATTTTCAGTTGAATCGTGTCTTCCATTTCCTGAAAGGCTTTTCTATTTAGTGCTACAAATTTTAGATGTCTATACTGTCAGTATAAGAGATGAGGCTGGTACCAGTTTTGGATGGGATAGCAATCTATTGCAGAACGTATAAGGTCCAGCATCAATGAATAATAGCTGTTAAAATTAAAGTCACTGGGATGTGGGATGAAAAGATAAGTGTCAGAAAGTTGGGTCCATACTAACAGTTGTCCCAAAACTTTCTCTTGTTTTAATGACATCTGTTCTTATCACACACGTGTTTTCTGTTTCTAGTCTCTTTTTTTTACTTGGCCTTTGTGATGTACACAACTATGCTCCCTGTTGAATAATAAAACAAACACTGATGGAAGTTTTCAAGGGTGAAACATTTCACAAAGAAAACAAGAAGATCCATTACCCACACTTTTTTCAGCTGACTAACAGACCTTATTTTTAAAGGATAGCTGGGTGAGAAAGGGAGACAATTCAATTTTAGAAAAGCGAGCACACTTGATGTACTGATAAGTGTCCTCTTATTTGTATTTTTTTTTATTTAAACACTAGCAAAATACCTGCGCTTCGCAGCGGAGAAGTAGTGTGTTAAAGAAGTTATGAAAAAGAAAAGGAAACATTTTAAAAATAACGTAACATGATTGTCAATGTAATTGTTTTGTCACTGTTATGAGTGTTGCTGTCATTATATATATATATATATATATATACATACACACACACACACACATATATATACATATACATATATACACATATCTATCCATCCATCCATTTTCCAACCCGCTGAATCCGAACACAGGGTCACGGGGGTCTGCTGGAGCCAATCCCAGCCAACACAGGGCACAAGGCAGGAACCAATCCCAGGCAGGGTGCCAACTCACCGCAGTACACATACCTACATATATATATATATATATATATATACACATATCAACATATATATACACATACATATACACATACATACATACGCATAAATATACATATATACAGTACAGGCCAAATGTTTGGACACACCTCCTCATTCAATGTGTTTTCTTTATTTTCATGACTGAAGGCATCAAAACTATGAATGAACACATGTGGAGTTATGTACTTAACAAAAAAAGGTGAAATAACTGAAAACATGTTTTATATTCTAGTTTCTTCAAAATAGCCACCCTAGTTCTGATTACTGCTTTGCACACTCTTGGCATTCTCTCGATGAGCTTCAACAGGTAGTCACCTGAAATGGTTTTCACTTCACAGGTGTGCCTTATCAGGGTTATTTAGTGGAATTTCTTGCTTTATCAATGGGGTTGGGACCAGCAGTTGTGTTGTGCAGAAGTCTGGTTAGTTGGACGATCATTTATTTTTCAACAGGACAATGACCCCAAACACACCTCCAGGCTGTGTAAGGGCTATTTGACCAAGAAGGAGAGTGATGGAGTGCTGTAAATGGTCATGAAAATAAAGAAAACACATTGAATGAGGAGGTGTGTCCAAACTTTTGGCCTGTACTGTATACACACACACACACATACATGCATACATACATACACACGTATATATATATATATATATATATATAATATACACACAAACAGACACATATATACATATATATACATATCTACATATATTTACACATATATACGAGTATCTACATATATATACACATACATACATACATACGTATATATATATACATATCTACATATATATTTACTGTATATAGCAAAATCCCCGCGCTTCGCAGAGATGAACTACTGCTTTTAAATTTTTATTAAGAAGAAAAAAAAACCTTTTTAAACTGAGGGAAAATATACCAATAACTATTTGTTAAGGATCTCTTTGTATACCACGTTGTCAGTTCAGCACTCCGGTTGTAATATGACCAAGCTATGCAAGCTTACTCTTGAGAATGCAACGTATAGTTGTCCAGTAGAAAAGCAATCTTGCCTCAAATCAATGGCAACCTTTTGTAGGGTCTGTCCCTGAGACTTATTACTTGTCATCGCAAAGCAGAGCCTTACTGGAAATTGGAGGCATTTGAATTGAAATGGGAAATCAGAGGGTATAACGGGGATGCGAGGAATACATTCAGAGTGTGGAGAAACTCTAGAGACAGCATGTGTATTAACTTGTGGATTTTTCTGTGAGTATTTGGTGGCAGCATGACAAAGTACCTTCCGCAAGACCGCGTTAGCTGTGGAGCTCAGCTCGGAGCATATTCTTTTCCTACCTTGTCAATTGTGTAATGCGTTTTTTGAACAGGTTTGATCCATGGAAGTGATCACTCGTACTGCGTTCAGTCAGTTCACGTGAGCTGCTCTCTTGTGTGATGTTGCGATGTCCACGGCTTTATTTAATGTTAGCTAAGACCCGGCACTTAAAAGTTTCTCGCTACAGCAATTTTAACTCCGTTCGTCGTAGGCATGCCAAACGGCAGCGGGAGCGTATCTATAAACTTAATTTAAACTTACGGTTTACACCGTGCTTTGTTTCCGCAGTAGTTGCACTTAGGAATATGCTTGTATGCATTTTTTTTTCAGCGCTCTTTGGAGCTCTTCCTTGTTTTCTACGTACTGCGTTCACAGTCAGTTCACGTGATTACGTGGGAGGCATGATGATGCGACACGCAACTCCGCCTCCCATGGCCATCGAGCTGCAGTTTATTACAGTATATGGATAAAAATAGGTTCCAGTTATGACCATTACACGTAGAATTTCTAAATGAAACCTTTTGTAAGTAAGCTGTAAGGAATGAGCCTGCCAAATTTCTCCCTTCTACCTACACGGGAAGTTGGAGAATTAGTGATGAGTGAGTTAGTGAGTGAGTGAGTGAGTGAGTCAGTGAGGGCTTTGCCTTTATTAGTATAGATTCACTCAATTTCTTGCCCGTGTATTATATTTTTTTCTAGGACATCTAAACAAGTTTCAACAGCTACATGTTTCCAATTTATGTAAGTGGGAGTATGTGTTACCTTTGTGATGGACTCACACCTAATGCAGGATTAGTTCCTGCATTTCGGCAATTCTGTTTGCTCCACACAAACTCTGAGTGGGAAAGATGAACTGAATGAATGTATGGACAGATATTCACACAGCGTGCATTCTAAAAATAAAGTGACCCATGCATGCTAAGTAGAAAAATCAAATTAACATGAAGTGTGGATGTAAATGCATACAAGATACAATTAAATGTGCTCATTCTGCTTTGAGAATGACTGGGCTGAGCCTTGAATGCAGTCTGAAAGTGGGGCAACAAAACTAATGTTTAAAGTTTAGAAAAATCTGTGTTACTTTTGGACTTTCCCAAACTCAATTGTCTATGATTTCAGTTACAAGTTTCCAAAATAAGAGAATTTTTACATTATACTGCTATCATTTTTATTTCTCTCAACCTCCTCACTTTCAAAGTTAAGGTCAATTTAAATAGTATAAAATGTAAATAAGAATGCTTCTAGGACTGAATTTTGTTTTCTTTCTTTTCTTGTGTTGGAGTTGGAAGTTATCTGATATGACCTAATGTTCTTCCATGGGGAACATATTTCCTAAATGTGTGTGTGAGACCTGATTAGAGACGTTTGCCTTCCTGTCTTGCTGGAAAGAACTTCCTACACACATTATTTAAAAAAAAAAACTTCACCTTTAAGGCATCCGCGATGCAAGATATCTGATTTAAATTATTAGTTAAGGGGGACTCCTCCATTATTGTGCTATTTATTTTACATAGTGAATGAAGTACTCAGAATTGTTGCTATGTACTCTGAGGTTTCTTTTGTTTCGCAAATGTAATTTGTCCTCAGGAAGTCTGTTCTGCAAGTTGCATTATATTTGTAAATGGTTTATCCTCTAGTAAGGCCTCAACTGGCAGCATATTAAATGGGGTGACTTCTTTCTTGGCCTCTCTCCGCTTCTATTTTTAACTTTCACTTTAGTCAGCAGGGTTAAGGAAGAAGATATTCTCTGCATGTTGCTGTTGTCAGAACAAGTTTATAAGGAATCAGCTACTAAGCTTTCAGGGGCCAGTTGTTAGAGATTATTACCTTAGAGTTATTTGTTAGATTCCTGTCCATATTGACCTCGATTCCCACTGGGAAAATACCTGTCAGTTATGGAAATGGCTGTGTTTTGATATGCCACCCAAGCTGGTCTTCAACTGGTAATGGGAAATGTGACAGGTTAATGTAACTTCAGGTGGTGGGGTTAGGGAAGTCAAACTGTTATGGAAGTTGTAAAAGTTTATGGCAGGTTTCAAAAGTTCAACATGGTTAAATCGAGTTGCTGTATTCATCTCCTTAAATATACTGTGGCAATCCCATTACATACCCAGGTTTCGTGTATATGAATCTAATTGTGGTTAGGACAAAAAAGCTGGGACAGACAATTACTGCTGCATTTATAAATAGTTCTTCCCCAATTGCCTGCTGTGATTCAGTTTGTGGTTGCATATAAATATTGGCACTGCCAAGCCATTCACAGGCCATCGGTACCTCTGTTCTTTATGAGGAAGAAAACAAGTTTTAGCATTTTACTAACACTTCACCAACAAGACTCCTCATGTTGTCAAATCAAAACTACAGGACTTCTACTGTTGCTGACATTGGTTCTAGTTATAGATGAGTTTAAATTAGGGATAATTTAGCCAATGGCATACCCTTCAAATTCTAAATACAAAATTTAAAAATTAACTGCTGTTGATTGTGTTTAAAACACAGTACCCTCCTAGTTACAATTAGACAGTTTGTATGTTGTGAAAGGAGTTAGGTCTGCATTCAGTTCATGTCAGAATCACATGAAACTGGACTCAATCCCAGCAGGCCTAGACGTCTTACAAGGATGAATCTTGAACAGGAAAGCCTTTAAATCACATGCAACATCCACACATACAGCGATTCCTGCCAGTTAACTTAATATACGTATCTACAGAATGTAGGGGAAAACTGCAGGACTAAGGGAAACCCATGCAAACACCATAAAAACACTTACCGGGTTGAAGTATAAATTTAGACCAGCAGGTAGCAGTGCTAATCACTAAACAACCCAACTGTTTAATTATAAGTTGTTGTATTATATGGTGCATTTAATATGATCATCTTAAGGCACCTGGAAAAGTATCCAAGAATAGAATGCAAATGGGTAGGTTAGAAAAACACACATTTACTAAAACTGCACCAATTGCTGATCTAAAATATTATAGATAAAAAAGACTGAATAGGTTAGTGTCAAGTGACAGACCCTATAAAACAGTTCTAGGGAGTAGAAGGAAAACAGACGAATGAAAGCTTTGGCATTAAGATAGATTTTTAAGGAACTACATTTAATAATTATGGATTCCTGGGTTTGAATCCCACGTAAGAATTGTGCTCCCCGTGTTTTTCTCTCACGTATCTTAAAGATTTGCTTGTTAGGGTACTTGGCAACTGTGTGAATGTGGATATATGTATGTGTGATCCTGCAAGGACCTGGTATCCCATCCAGGGCTAGTTTCCATATTGTGCTACAGTGCTACCAGGATAGCACAACTATGAATTGAATGAATTGGATTGAAAACAAAATTGTGTTATGATAGTACAGTAGATACTGTTTTGCTCTTTACATAGCCATTGTGTAATAATTTACAGTATATAGTGAAATGCCCATAATAAATTGCTGCTAAAATTCAGTGAAGTTGGTGTTGCCTTTAACCATTAATATGTACAGTATGTATATACAGTACATTAGTAGTACTAAATGAAACATACCTGTCTGCAATAATTTTATTTTGCATATGACTTAAAAGCTGCAGATCCTATGGCAGTGGAAAACTTTGCTAAAGTCTAGTATAGCTATCTATGTTTTATATGAAAACTAAAATTGTTCTCTGTATTCATAATTTCAAATACTTCCAGGAAAAGAGACATCTGATTGTGTACATTATTGTTTTTCATGTTGCCTATTAGTCAGACATGCATTTAAGAATTTCACTTTGGTCTGTGCACATGACTCTGTACTACTACTACTACTACTACTACTACTACTACTACTACTAACAGAGCCCGAGCAGACTGGTGTTTTAAAAAACAGTTCGATGAACGAGATCTGCATGTGAGAAGATACACGTAGTGAGTAAGATAGATTGGGTCGTGTAAATGTTACTCTTTCTCAGGCCATGGTGGGTGTATTTGTGGCAGAGGTGAGTGTACTGAGAGAAGTATGTGAAAGATTGAGAGTACTGAGAGAAGTGTTGTTGCTTCTTCTTGCACCAGTGTGGATGATATGGAACCAGAGAAATGAAGGTGTGCCTCTTAATCCTTTTCTTCTACTCAGCAGTGACGTAAGACAGAGTAAGATTAATGAGACGCTGTTGTTGCATCCTGCTGATTTTGTAATTTTTAAGTTACCTGAATTTGTATAAGGTGAGGTTTTACTATAATGTAACAAGGTTCCCTACATTCATCAATTTAGTGAAGTAAATCACTTATTATGACTTAACTCAAAAAACAATTACAAAGACAAAATTACTCTGTTGACTGCTTAATTAATTACTGAAAAGAATAATCTCTGTTTTCTTCTGAACTTTGTTCTACGGTCTTTACTTAAAGAAAAAAAAAAAACTTAAGTCACTTTACTACACATGTAGTTTGTGAGCATGCCTGGGTCGATCAAACACAGGATGCTCTGCAGTTTACTTGTGACTTTACACTGTAGGAAGATATGGAAATAAATCAAGGTAAATAACATTCGATCTGGATTTTATATAAGTAACATATAAATGTTTTAATGTAAAGACCATCACAAAATATAATCAAAAACAGGACTTTGCATGATATGTTGGCAAGCTCTGTAAGCCCTGCTTTTTTTCTTTGAAGGGCAGGTGTGGGGCAAACTGACTGGCAGGATGATGCCGAACATCTTGCTGCATCTAAACGGTGCTGTCTTTCGCCTTTACGCCTGGTGCAGCTGCGTTGTTCTTATATATGAGTAGACGTTTTTTGCGGGGAGAGCTTCTGTTCTCTTTCTCCGATGTAGAACCCTCATCCTTATCTTAGTTCACCTCTCTTATGGCACGTATTTATTTGAAAACTAACAGTGCCAGATCAGGTCAAACATGAACACGACTGAGAGAATAAAACTGAATAAAAAAAAAAAACGTTAACCTTTACAAGTACTATACATTTACACTGGCTGTTACAGATTCAAATCAAATGTATGTTTTTATTGTTTAATAGTAACAATAAAAGCAGCTCATTATTCAAAACATTTTTTTTGTGAATCATCTTGAATAAAAGCGCACTTGTTTTGTTATACTTGTACCTTTTGTGAAAGTGCTTATTTGATATTTGGACTTAAGTCTTCACACATTATACACTTCATGTCAAACTTTTTTCATTAGTACTAAAACATGAAAAATATTTGTCTTTTAGGTATGTGTTCAACATTTCCGTCATGTTACTCTTACATAGATCATGTGTTCCAAATAACAATATTTACACTATACACAAAATTTACACTATATTACTCTCGATATCTCACTCCCAGATAAACAAGGCATGACCTGGGTGCGCTTTTTGCTGTTTCTGTGGCGGTGGTAGGATGGGATAGTAGGCTGCTTGCGCTTATCAACACATTTACAAAACAAAAGACACTGACGGAGAGGTGCAAACCAATTTAAGGTGGGCTGGGTTTACGAGTTTTTTCATAGGTTTTGGTAATTCTAGTTAGCTTTTCATCATTGCTAATTTTAACATTATGAAGTTCAGCATGACACAAATCATTCCACAAGTGCCGTTTACTTTGAGGTTCCAATGCACAGGGAGTCTAATATAACTTAATATCTTTTATAAGCCTTTAAAATCTAAAACAATGAAGAATATGTAGACTGAGTTATTTTTCTTTAGATGACACATTGTAAAGATATGATGTAACTATGTAATTTAGGAGCAATTTTCCTCTGTCACATCTCCACTACTCTGTAAATTGAAACTGAGGATGAAAATTGTGTGCTGCTGGTTAGAGAGAACAGCATCTTGGCCATATAGATGTGTACACATTAACAACCTCTTGAGTCTTTCATTTCACTTTAGTCACTAATTTGACAAATAAAAGCACTGGTACAAGGAATAGGCCCATTTGAGTTGGTGTGACATAACATTACAAGTCAACACCATTTACTCTGTGAAAAAATTGAGGTGGTGCAAACATTTGATATGACCTTAGAATTAGATCATACCAGAATTATAAAGTGGTAATCCTAATATTTCAGTGTTGGCTGTTAACTTTAGTGTAGCAAGCAGTCATCCAGCTTCCTGTCTTATTCTGCATCCACATGTGGTGTAAAGTTATATGAAGGGAAAATCAGAAAGTACTGAGGCTGACATATCATGAGAAACATCACCAGAATCAAACAAATTGCATTTTTTGACATAATTCCCGTGAACACAAATGCATGTTATAATTTTCACTTTTCTATCCAATCAAATGTTTTATCTTGCCATGGTGCAACCAACCTTATGTAGGTAGCTTGCTGTCATCCACAGCTATATAACATGTTACATGAAAATGGATTGGGGGACAGGTGGCAGTCACATGAGGCAAGGTTTGGAGACCAAGGTGGGTGTGACATTTTCTTCAGTGCACAGTTTCACAAAACATCCTTTGCCACCCTTCCAGTGTAAGTAGGAACATTGTTATGAAGCAGACGGATGATGATAAATAGCTTTCCTTCCCTCACCCTCCTTCACTGACATCTATAAACACCAAAGCAAATTGGCATAAGATTGATTGGTTATGTAAGGCTTTTTTTAGGCAAGTAATTAACATGGACTACAGCACACATCATAAGAAATTATGCACATGATTTTGCCAACAAGGCTTGGACCTTGAATTTCTTTAATGGAAAAGAATCAGCATGCTTAAATTGTTTTGGGGGTTACTTGGAATTTTAATCATAGTGATGCATTCTTGTTTCATCCTCCGTTATGAAAGGCTTCTTAAATTTCCTATCGGTCCTAATTTATTAGCTTAAGATTCTCCTTGGAGCACTGGCTGTGGTGATACTTCATTTTAGGAATCGGCCAAAATGTATAGACATTATGATTAATTGCACATGAAGAATACTATCAACAGACCCGTAACTAATCCTTGCAGTACGAATTGCTCCATGCTGGCAACATTTTCTTCTGCTGTTGATGTTGAGTTTAAGTAGACCTTGAGTCAACTTCAGCAGATGTCCTGGCATGATAGAATTCTGCAGCCCATCTCTTGACTATAAAATAAGAAGTGCACTGTTCCTAGTATATGTTGGTGAAAATTAATCTCTGATAGATTATTGCTCAGCACAGTTAGAAATTCACTGACTGCACGATCCTTGATTTGGTGGTTTTCAGAATCCATGTTGACTTGGTTCTGAAACTAACAATACTTGCTATAAACCATAGTATTTAGGAGGTCATTTTTGGCTTCTTACAAAATCTGCACCTCTGAAGACCACTTTCAGTGTCACTCTTAGACCTTTTTGCAGAGAGTGATTTTATACAAATACCACAGAAGAATATGGACACATTACTAACCTACCATACAATGTGATGTTATTTTGCCAAAACAAAATGAATACTTGTCCAGCTTTTCATCATTTATCTTCACTACAAAACCAGGACTCTTAAAAAATTACATCCAAGGAACAATCGGTAAATGATCTGATGTGGGGATAGTCAGTATAATGGTACAATTTGTTTTACATTGATGATGACGAGATCAAGATGAGCCATCCCCTGATTTTTCCCTTTTCTGTGCAGAAAACTAGGCTGATTACTTGCAGGCCACATTTCTTGGGTAAGGCATAGGGCCTCAAAAGCTAGCCACAGGCCTCGCTGGAATACGTACATGCATATTCCATTAGGACTTCCATACTCTCCAGCTGTCGTATGTGAGATTGTAAGACAGTGTTACATTATTTATTAATGATTGGGATTTAGTACATTTTATTTAGAATTATAAATGTAGTTAGATGTGACTACTTAACAGACCACATAAAGCACCTTATGTTATAACTTATTACTATGCTTAACAATACCATACATTTTGTTGTAAATTTAACTGTCAAAACAATTTTATGAATATACACTTATGATTTACAGTTATATGACTTGTTTAACACTATATCGCAAATAAATTATATATCTGTTTTAGCTTTGCTGTAGAGGAAGGTTTAACTCTAAAATTAAGGCTTACTTCAGTAATTCTATTTATTTTTGTATTCAGTGTGTTGATAACAAAACACTTTTTTGTGGGTGTTGCATTTTTAGCCGCTCTCTCTGTACTGTAGATTAGAATTTGGGTTAACCAAAAAATGTTTGTAAGTGGTGCAGTGTAAGTGGTGATAAATTTTTCAGGAAGTGTATATACTTAGGCACTGGAATATTGTTTCTTAGGAATTCTCTTGAGTTAAAGTCATCTCTTGGAACCACTGCATTCACCAGAAACAATGGTTTTTAATTTTAATGAGAAGTTTTAGGGAAAACATTCCTTTAACCTTCTGTTTCTAGAACACGAGCAGCTGTGTGAATGAGGGAGGATGTGAAGTGTCTGCCAGTGAGTCATCAGTGCTGAAGCAGTCAAGACCCCCTGCAGATTTGCCCTCTTCAGTTACTGATGCAACAGGAATATGGTAAAAACGCATATTTGATTCATGCTTCCCATATGTAAGAAACAAACAAATGCCATGATGGTGTTTTTATTCTGATCTAATACACTTCATCCATTTAAATTTGCATGCAAATCTGCACATGTAAAGATATTTCAGATTTAGGATGAAAGACGGGGCAGCAGTAATAAAATTTTACCACCTGAAAAGGCTTTACCACAAATTAATTACTTATATAATGAAAGTATGCTTGATTGAAACCAATGCATCTCTGCAAAAGTAATGGATTGACATTTTAAATAATAAGATACATTTAATGACTAAACGCTGGCATGAGAAGTTTATCAAGATAGTCCAAATAAAAGGCACTGTAGCAAAATCTTTCTTTATAAATAAAGAAGTAACAACTGCTTTAGCATTGAGCGGCTGGTATCTCATTTTATGACTCCTATTAGGAAGGAATTAGCACTGGGTTTTGCCATCTGATTGTTATGTACTTTTACTGCAGTGTGTCATACATACAGTGGTAATTTTGGTAGTAAGTCAAAATGGCATTAACCACTAGCTGCATTTATGTGGCTGTTATTTTGTATAATATGGTTACTATTAGGAAGCATCACTATGGTACAGTGAAGTCTGCATGGTCTCCCCATTGGCATAGACTTCCTCCTGTTGTCAAAAAACATACAATTCTCACCCGAGTCTTTAAATTCATCCAGTGTTATCAAATGAGGATATGTTGGTATGTGTGCCTTAGAGCTAGTTTTCTATCTTGGCTAACCTAAAAGCATTGCTTTAGAATTGATTAGTAATCATTCAGTTATAAACAAACCAATTTATTTTTGCATTGCCTTCTTTACTGAGTTGTAAAAATCACAATCTATAAACAAAGAAGTACAAACTTAACCACACAGCAAAATGTGATTATAATAGTGGTATGGAAAGTTGGCACCAGGGGAGGAGAAAATAAATCTTCAAATCAACAGCATTTCTGGAGACAATAAACCTGAGGGGTTATCCCCCAGGATTGGAGATAACAGACAAAACTAGAAACAGTAACAGCTCTGGTGCCCTAGGCAAACTGGCAGCCTATCCACTCCTGGACATCCCTGCATTATTATAGATTCTTCTAGCAGTCAAACAAGAATACAGTGGTACCTTGAGATACGAGTGCCCCACTGTACGAGTTTTTTGAGATACGAGTCATCAGTAGGTCGATTTTTTTGCCTTGAGTTACAGGCCAAAATTCAAAATACGAGCCATCAAAGAACTTGTCGCTGCACATTCCGAGGAACTGACGATGGAGGAGTTGACGGAACTACAGACGCAGCAACATATGGAGGTTCTGCAGGAGATCGGTATCGCAGAGGAGGTTATCTCTTAAAGTGAGATAAAGGAAGTGTTTGCAAAGTGGGAAAAAGTTTTGAACTTTAAAGAATAAAACACCCTGAAAATGTTACAACTGGTCGTGCAGCGCCGCTATTTAATAACACTTGCCTAACACTTGACTTTATTGAAAAGAAACCCTGAAAAAATTGCAACTGATCGTGCAGCGGCGCTATTTAATGACACACACTTCCCTAACATTTGACTTTATTGAAAAGAAACCTTGAAAAAGTTGCAAATGGCCATGCAGCGGTGCTATTTAATGACATTTGCCTAACTCATTTCAGAAATATTCTAAAGGGGAGGACTAAACAAAGCTCCTTGGATAGGTTTCTATTGAAATGCCTTGAGAATGAAAGTGACGAAAGCGTGGCAAAAAAGAAAAAAAACTAGTAAAGAAGAAAATTAAGTTAAGCAAAAGTGAAGTGAAAGAAAAAACAATACAATATGCTAATCGGCTTTGCCAACATCTGTTTATTTCTTTAGATTCTCTTTTATGTGTTAGGTTTTATTTTGTTTGTATACAATATTTGTTCATTATAAATACATTTTTCTTATGTTGAAAACATTTAACAAAAAATTGGGGTGGTTTTTTGGGGGCTGGCACGAATTAATCTCATTTCAATTAATTTCAATGGGGAAAATTGATTTGAGATACGAACATTTTGACTTATGAGCTCGGTCACGGAACGAATTAAGCTTGTATCTCAAGGTACCACTGTATTACATTTTATCCTTGGAGTCCAAGGTTACCAATATCTCTGGTGTTTTTTTTTTTTCCCATGGCAGGAGTAATGGCTTGACATATAGCAGTGACATCAAATGCCACAACAGGATACCAAGAAAGAAACAGAACACAGGAGGGTTAGTAACAGTTCTGATATACATTATACTTTAATTAGCTATGCTTGACTAAAGAAAGAGGTCTCCAGCCTGGATTTAAGTACCAAGACTGGTGAAGCACCTGTCAGACAAGCAGGCAGATATCTCCACTGTTCTTAGGCTGTGTAGCTCTAAGCTTATCCTTACACTGTTGTTTTAGTATTCTAGGAATTCTTAATGGACCAGCATCTTGAGATCATAATGTGTAATTTGTTATGTACAAATGTATTTGTAAGTTCTTAAAAATGGCCTAGGCCATATAAAGTTTTATTTGTAAGAAGGTTTTTGAAAACTAGTCTTAAACTTAAGTGGAAGCCAGTCTTAAGAACAGGAGTCATGTGATGATACTGCCTAGTTCTATTAATGATTACTAAAGAAGCATTTTGAACAAACTGAAGGCTACAAATAAAACAATTAGAATAGCCTGTAAATACTACATTGTAATCAGTTTTCCTAGAAATAAAAATTAGCTTCTAATCTTGCATTCAATTTACCTTGGAACTCAGATGTCAGAGCTGGGAATGACGTCACACCCAAGCTGACTGCTGTCTAGTAAAACAATATGGACTCTTCCAGGAAAACCTGTTGTGCTTGCCCCTTTGGCATATAGGCAACTACTGAATAATGCATCATGTGGTATTCTGCGTATTCAAACATGTCCACAGATAGAAGTTAGACAGTACTGTGTGTATTACTGATTTAATGAGACACCAATAGACAGAAGTGATAATAAACAGTGTAATACTACAGCTTTCACTAAAGTTTGCAGTGTACATTACCATTTTGGACTGAAGTCATGATCTGAATTGGACAACCTTGGACATGACAGACAAACCCCGAGTTGGAAATCCAACTTAATGGGGCGTTCTAGTTGAAAATTCTGACTAGAAACTCTGAAATTCCAACTTCCCACTTTAAATGGAAAGCAGCATAAAATAAACAGGGCTCCTATACTCTATATGTAGAAACAGTGATAATTTTCCTTTATTTTAAGCTGGAAAATGCAGGTTTACAATAGTATTGTGATGTGTACTTTTTAAAACAGTTTAGTGTCAAATGTAACTCCTAAGTGTTGTGCTGTTTCTATAAAACTAATGCTTAATTCTACCACATGAAAATATCTAAAGTCTAAAAAGTGACAGGACTTTTTTGCTGTTTGTATTATTCTTAAAACATTGTGCTCAAGCAAGTCACTATAGTCCTCGTCTGTTACTATAGACAATTCCTGTCACAATTAATTAAAAGCATCATAGGGAAAATGTAATTTAGTCTGAAGGAAAGTATCACTGAGATGCCAGTTCTAATACCATTCTCAAATCAGCCTAATTTATTTCAGAGTTGCACTGGATCCTATTTTTGTAGTATTTTTGTAGCATGTGCACACACATTCACATAGGGTCAACATGGAGTCACCAGTTAATCTAAACTGCAAATCTTTAGGGGAGTGGCAGGAAAACCAGGGTATCTAGATGGAGATCCACAAACTCATGGGGAGAATGTGCTAACTTCACACGGACAGTGACCTGGTGCAGGATGCAAGCACAGTTTGCTGGGCCTGGGAAGTAGCACTCTTTAAGTAATTCAATACCTACTTCTTTTTCTGATCTCTTAATTAGTATAATATTATTTTAAGAAATTCCAGGATCTTTCTTTTAAGTAGAAATCTTGTATTGAAATGTTTGTGTATTACATTTGAAGATCCATCCATACTCCTAACCTCCTTAGTTCAATACAGAATCACAGAGATGCAGAGCCTATCCCGATATCTATCAGGTGCAATGCAAGAACCGAACCAATCCTAAATGCAAAGCCAGGGTGTCACGGGGTACACTCAAATCAGCTGACAGGAGGCAAAGCTAAAATTGCACTATGGTGACATCCCACATTTTTAATACTGAAAACAGCAAACTTATTTGTGTTAAGATGGCCTTATTTATTTATAGTATATGTCCTTGTTACAAAAGTCTGTATCTGTTGTAGTTAGAATTCTTTAAATAATGTTGGCATGGTTTCCCACATATGAGAAAACATTATTTCCTTATTGCTCCACACAAATATAAAAACAGTCATTTATTAGTCAGGTAATAGGGTAATAAATCTTAAAGGTTAACACCACAGATTTCCTCCCAAGAGTTGCATTTGAGGATATACAGGCAAGCCAGTCTCCACATTTTCTTTAATAATCAACTCACTTCATTGTGGAGTGTTTTAAAATGTGTGCATCCCACAAGGATGTTTAACATTGCTTTCTGCAGTTGATAAGTAGTTTTCTGTCAATAGAAAATGAGAAAAAAATAAACAGGGCTAGGTTGTTTTATATCAAAATATTTAACAGAATGTAAAATATTATGTGTAAAGTGGAATTCCAGTTCATTTTACCATTTTCAAGCATAAGAAACACTCACACTCAGTCATAACAATTCCACATAACCATTTAATAAATAAAACAGGACTGCTCTGTCGGAAGTTGATTCCCGCCTTGTGCTAGATGCTGAAGGAATAGGCTCAATGCCCTCATGACCCTTAACTGAATTAAGCCTGCTAGAGAAAGAATATCATAGGGAGGTTCAGAAAATGGGTGGTTAGATGAACATTTCTCAAAGGAAAGGATTGGCTGTCTTAAGGACAGACCTTTATCCTTTTATTCATCTACTACAAGTCTTATTGCCAGTGTACACTGTACGTCAGACCTCTGCTTCTTCCGTAATACCATCACATTTTAATTTTATATTGTTGTCTCCAATATGCTGTAATGATATTGGAGCCAGTGCCTTCAAGCCACATCTCAGCGACTCTGAGATCATTAAAGCAGAAATGATAAAAGCACAGTCCATCCATCCATTCAGTTTCTAACCCACTTATTCAGATTACGGTTATTGGGTGTCCAATGTCTGTTCATCCCTATATAAGCTGCTAGTTCATTTCAGGGCCTACTCACATTATCATTCTTGCACTGGGCCAGTTGTGTTATCTGTGTGCATGCTGGAGCGAAGATCCCAACTTTATTCATTGGAGCAGCATACAGTATTTTGACTGTGGAGCACTATGCTTATACTGGGTCCATCAAGTTGACACATTAATCTCAATCTCAATATACTGTTGAGAATGTTTTTTTTCTTTCTTTATAAAATTTACTTACTTTTTAGTCATTCTGGTGTCTGTTCAGACCATAGCGTGTGTGTGTGTATTTATTTATTTATCTATCAGTTTATTTATTTATTTAAGAGCTTCTGTTAAAAGCCAAATATTCCCCAGGGACAAATAAAGTTCTATCTATCAATGTAGGACATGAAAACGTTGCGTAGTACTGGTTCAGTGAGCAGTACACTGAAACCAAGAAGCCCTTCTGTCAGTACCCTTGAGGTTGTCACTGACATTGCAAATTGTATGGAAAGAAGTCCTCATAAATCAACATGGTGATTATTATAACAGGCATATGTGTAACAAAGGTCTTGTTCATGATCTGGAGTCTACTTTTACATGTGCCACCTATTATAACTATAGTGTATAGACCTGTATGTATAGTTATAATATTGTTTTTACCTTGCTTTTGTTAATATAAATGTATTTAAAATTGAGAGGTCAGAAGCAAAAGCAATCTTTTGTATTTATTTTTGTTGTTAGCAGTGAATAAAGCTTAAAGTGAAGATCAACAAGCAGTCTAATTTGGTAATTTTTTTTTTCCCAGACATGATTGTAAACTGGCTTATACACTGTGATACTTTGACGATCCTATGAGGTCACTATTTAAACTGGATAGTTTGAACTGTTAAAAAGCTGGAGTTAAGTTTTGTAAATGAGTGTAGTTGATTCAAACCAGTGCCTTCAAGCCACATCTCAGCGACTCTGAGATCATTAAAGCAGAAATGAGGCCTTCTGTACCAATCCTGCGGTCTCTTCTCATAGAAATAAAAATCTTAAAAAAAAAAATAAATAAAAACATAAAAAATAACTTGTCTAGACCAAGAAAGCCCTGTAGATGTACCCACCTATACAGAGGTTCTTCTGTGTTGCTGTACTCTTAATAAGGAAAGGCGATGTTTGTCCACAGGTGGGTGTGTCACTGGAAAGAGGGAGCCTTGTGCTGCATCTTAACTACTAGACATTGTAAGAAACAGCTCCATTTATAACATAAATGTTGTTTTTCTGTTGTAAAAATGAATTACTACAAATATCACAGTTGTTAATGTCTCAGTATTTGTGAAGCATTAAGAAGCATTTGTGTGTTTGTACAGCAATGGATACATGATACAGAAACAACAGGTTTGAAAATTAGCAATGTGAAAATGAAAACTGCAAAGTGAAAAGCTGCACATGCTGTAGTATGTGAATCAAATAAGTTTTAATAGCCCTGTGGCATGTTGTAGGAGGCAGTCTACAGTATGAAGAGTTAAAATGAAAACCCCTTACCATGGAATGGAGGAAAATTTAAGAAGAGTAACTCAATTTATGTACAAATTTCCTGAACTTGAAAACAAGGCCCAACCTTAAAGAGGGCACCAGTATATCTGAAGAGTACACTTACCTACACCCACATTCACACAAACTGGCCAATTGAAAGACACCAATGAACATAGCCTAAACTATAAAAGCGGATTTAAAAATGTATGTTCTACAGAGGCACCATTGAGAGTGTTTTGACCAGCTGCATCACTGCCTGGTATGGCAACTGCAACATATCCGACCGCAAGCATCTGCAAAGGATAGTGAAGACAGCAGAGAACATTATTTTATAAACGCAGTATCCACAAGGCCTGCAGCATTGTGCAGGACCCCTTACAACCCCTCACATGGACTTTTCACACTTCTGCCATCCAAGAGAAGATACTGCAGCATCAAAGCCAGATCTGCCAGGCTGCAGGAGAGTTTTTCCCCCTAAGCTGTCAGACTCCTTAACACCATGCTGCCACCTGGGATCTTCCACACTACCTCAACCACCTCTAAAAACACTGTCCTGCAAAGAAGAGTGTGCATGTACAAAAGAACTGAAAATCTCATACTGACTTTTAAGTATTTTGACACTCTTGATATCCTTCTGCTGTGAAACATTCTGACCTGTCATTGTTTATACATGTCTTAAACAACTATTATCATACAATGATAATTTCTGTATTACCTATATCTATTATTTATTATTATTATACTACATATCTATTGACTATATTTATGTATCTAGATTGCAAATACCATAGATTGCATCAATGTTCATATTGCTAACTACACGTCAATATTGCTGCTACTGCTTTGTCTTGTCTTTGCACAATGTTTTGTCTTGTTTGTGTTTTAATTTTAAATTTAAATTTTAATATTAATTCTATTTTTAATTTATTATTTGCACTTCATGTTGTTACACTGTGGACCCTGAGCTTTGCAATTTCTTCTATCTGTATACTTGTGAGAGGTGGGTAGAGTAGCCAAAAAATTACTCAAGTAAGAGCAAAAAATTATTTGGTGAAAAGACTACTCAAGTAATGAGTAACTGTTTGAACATAATAAATTATTTATTTTTTAGAAATGTTATAATAAGACAGACAAAAGTATAAGGTAATGTGCAAATTCTATTTCCAAATAATAAAATAAAAAATGAGTAAAAATAAATAACATCTTTACAAAATAAAGATGCACAAATAACGCAAAGTTCCAAATCTCAGTTTTTCACAACAAAGCTTTTGAAGCCAATACCTACAGTAGGTAACATGTATGTTTGAACAGTGCAAACTACTTACAGTGACAAGATATACTGTACACTGACAGTATAATACTGTATATTCATTTTGTGGTGTAGCGGGTCCGCGGCTTCAAAAAAAAAAAAAAAAAGGGCCAGTTTCAAATCCATAAAGCCGTGTCACTCTGCTTGGGCACAACTGCACGACCGCAGGGAGTTAATGAGGTAGTTGGAGCAAGTTGCACCTGCACATGCGGGTGCGATCATTCTCAATTGCTTCATTTGCTTCCTGCGGCGTGTGATTAAGGCCCTCGGAGACAGAAGTGTATATATACGGGTCAGCACAAAAAAAAAAGAAGGGGGAATCAAAGAAAAGGAGAAAAGAGCCAAGACGGAGGTCGGTCGAAAGGAGCTTGTGGCTGCTGAGTCTCCGCCGGCTACGCAAGCAATGGGTGAGCCAGGAGAATGAGAAGGAGGTGGGCTGAGATCAGGAGGAGTTAGTCTGCATTTTTACCTCGGATTTTTAACAGATTTCTTCATTGATTTTTTTTTATCCTTACTTTTCAGTATGATTTTTATGGATTTATACATGTACTGTTTTTTTAGAGGGCGGCATGGTGGCGCAGTGGTAGCGCTGCTGCCTCGCAGTTAGGAGACCCGGGTTCGCTTCCCAGGTCCTCCCTGCGTGGAGTTTGCATGTTCTCCCCGTGTCTGTGTGGGTTTTGGGTGGTGCAGTGGTAGCGCTGCTGCCTTGCAGTTAGGAGATCCGGGTTCGCTTCCCAGGTCCTCCCTGCGTGGAGTTTGCATGTTCTCCCCGTGTCTGCGTGGGTTTCCTCCGGGCACTCCAGTTTCCTCCCACAGTCCAAAGACATGCCGGTTAGGTGGACTGGCGATTCTAAATTGGCCCTAGTGTGTGCTTGGTGTGTGGGTGTGTTTGTGTGTGTCCTGTGGTGGGTTGGCACCCTGCCCAGGATTGGATTCCTGCCTTGTGCCCTGTGTTGGCTGCAATTGGCTCCAGCAGATCCCCGTGACCCTGTGTTCGGATTCAGCGGGTTGGAAAATGGATGGATGATTTTTTAGAATACTGCACCAGTGACACTTTTGTTAATTTTACTTTTGTTTTGACTGGTTTTTAATAAAAGCACTTGAGCACTTTTTCCACCATCCTCTGGCCTCATCAGTGAATTATCCTCATATGTCAGCTCATCTCTGTCATAACTATTGACGGTGTGGGTTCAGCAGACTCCCATGTGGGAAGAGAGAGTCTGTAGGGGACCGGCATCGTCACACACTTGCCCTCCAAATAGCACAGCTGATAGAAAATAACATTAGAAAAAGGCAGCTTGTGCACGTACAAGAAGTCTCACTTTACCATGACTGTCTGTGCATGTTTGGTTAAAACATGCTTGTTCTTCACTCAGTGAAGTGATGGTTAAGTTTCTCAAGGTTCTTGTAGTGAAACTGTGACCGTTTAGCAGTAAACAGGAGCCCCAAATGACTAAAAAGTCTCTTGCAGACTGCAGACACAGGATGTTTGTGTTTGGTCATGTGGCTGCATGGCTACGTCTAATTGGTGAAACGGAGTCATGTGATTATTGTTGCTATGTCTGATTGGTGAAACAGTAATGCGGTAGATCCACTGGCAACTTCTGTCCGGCAAAAATATAGTGTAATGTATAAAAAGTAACGAGTTGAGTGTTACCCAATGTAGTGGAGTAAGAGTAGCGTTTCTTCTTCACAAATGTACTCAAGTAAAAGTAAAAAGTATGGTGCAGTAAATCTACTCTTAGAAGTACAATTTTTTTAAAAAGTTACTCAAGTAACTGTAACGGAGTAAATGTAACTCGTTACTACCCACCTCTGATACTTGTATATGGTTTAGATGACAATAAAGTTCACTTTGACTTTTGACTTTGAATGACTATATGCATTAAATTGGAAAACAGCAATGTATCACAATTCATATTGAAATTAAGGTCTCCACCTTGCTTCCAACGCTTCTGGGATAGTATCCGACTTCTATGGACCCTAAACTGAGCTAAGCAGGTAAAGGAAAAATAACAGATAAATATTTGCTATGTAAAATTTTATTGCTAAGAAATGCTCAAAGGTTTGAAAAGCTGTTTTAACCATTGTTGAAAATACCAAAATTTGCCTTGCACACTTGAATCATCCATTGTATAAATGTAGACAGTATAGTGTTCTGCATTTGATAAACCAACTCAAAATTAGATATTTTTTTAAACACAAAATAAGTGAGAAATTAGAATTTGCCTTAAAAAACTTTGATTGGTGTACTCTATAGACTTCAGGTAATCTGGCAGAAGCAATAATGGAATATTTCTAAGATGTACAATTTGTTTTGAATTAGTAAAGAGAGATTTGCTAAAAGAATTGGGTAACCGTTTAGTTCAGGTACTGAAAAAATGAATCCACCACTCATTTACTATTATGTAACAAAACCTTGACAAACACTTATTTGGGTCTTCATAACAAATGCATGGCATCAGTAAAATGGTTACTCATTTCTGCAATGTGAACTACTAACAAAACTTCACTTTGTAGTAGAGTAAGGTGCTTAACTGAGACACATTTCCCTTGATATTTCATATTTAGTATAAGGCATACAATCATTTTTAACAAGTAATTTTACCATCATGTCAATATGCCACACTGTACAAAGATGAATAAACTACTTATGTGTTTTAGATGTTATGAAGACCAAGAGAAGCCTTTGTTAAGGTCTTGGTTGCAGTACCTAAAATAAAGTGTGATGAGGAATCATAATACAATTAGCACCAGCATTGAACAATATATTTACAGTGGTTATAGAAAAGAATTTACTTAATAAACGCATTTCAGACATTATTACTCATGGGAAAGGTACTTAACACTAGAATCCCTGGAGCCTATGAAAAACGTTGTAATGCCGGGCCAACCTTAAATTTCTTTGCACCTTTTCATCAGCAAGCTGCCTGATCTCACATCGCCCATCCCTCCCACCAACACAGCTGAAGTTCTCCCAGGTCATGTTTATTTATCTGGGTGTGCTGTTCCTGGAATTGTATTAGGTCAGGTTGGGGAGCATGCACTGGTACTGGGTAAATAATGTATCGTTTTTGGGAATACATTCACCTCATGTGTGTTCTGTGTCTACAATGATCTAGGTAAATGTCGGATGATAGGAAATGCAAGGCAAGAAATGTTGAACACATAACTAAAACAGAAACATTTTTCTTGTTATAGTAATAATTGACACAATGCTGACCTGAAGTGTATAATGTGTGAAGACTGACATCCAAATATCAGATAAACACTTTCACAAAAGGTATAGCAAAACAAGTGTGCTTATATTCAAGAATATACAGTAAGCATAGAAAAGGAAATCATTCAATTTACATGTTGCTGTCAATGAGTAAAAAAAAAAACCTGGTGTTGAGGTAAGAACTGCTGCCTTGTAATCAAGAGCTTGCAGGTTTGAGCCCCAGTTCTCCCTGTTTTGAGTAGTGAGCTGCTATTATTATTATTGTTATATAATAAAAATATACATTTGATTCTGTAACACCCCGTGTACATTTTTGCCACCTGAAAAAGTTAATGTTTTATTTATTTATTTATGTATTTTTTATTCACTTTTATTCTCTCACGTGGCACAATTAACTTGCCTCTTTGAGTTGATGGTGTTTATCTCCATTTTTTTCACAAAAGCAGCAATGACCACAGTTGGTGCTGTGGTTGATTACTGGTCAGAACTATTTGTTGTACCAACAATAAAAGATACGATGCCCCACGACTGCTATCAGACTATCATGCGGCATTTGCACTTTGACAACAAAGACCCCTGTGCAGAACAAGTGACAGATTTGTTGCGATCTTGGACATCTGGCAACATTTTATTGTGAACTGTGTTTTGAGTTACAAACCAAGGCAATGTATTACTGTTGATGAGCAACTGTTTCCAACTAAGGTCTGTTGTCCTTTTTTGCAATACAACTCAACCAAGCCTGACAAATTTGTCATAAAATTTTGATTGTGGCAGATCTGGAGACAAAGTACATGAGCAATGCCACTTTTTATTTAGGAAAAGATCTCGGGAGTCTCATGGCAGAAATACTTTCCATGACTGTAATGATAAAGCTTATGGACAAAGGCAGAACTGTAACAAAAGACAACTTCTTCATGTTGCTTTCGCTGGATGTAGACTGCTGTACTGCAACACAACTCTGCTTGGCACCATAAATAAAGTGGGACTTCCACCTGCAGCTAAAGTCACTTTAGTACACGAGCAATTCTCCACACTAGTGCTTAGATCTGGCAATGCCATGCTGAAGATGTATGTGCCCAGAAAGAAGGTCTGTCTGCATTCTCAGTACCATGCACCATACTATAACGTGGAGACTGGGCAAAATCTGGGGAAAAAAAATGTTCAGATGACATAGCATTTTCAAATAATGTTGTTTTCATGCATGGATGTGTGTGTGCATGTGCGAGAGAGGCAGAGACAGATTTAATGTCATTCAAGTGGTTAGTGGAATATAAAATAAACACTTTCGCAAAGGTATAGCAAAACAAGTGTGCTTTTATTCAAGAATAAAACTGAATAACAAAAAATTCAAGTGACAACAAGATACCAAGAAGACATGATTCATAAGCGTTTATGTGTCTGCTTAAATTCCTTCAGTGATATATTTTACAGTCAGCAAAAATGTACATCAGGTATTAAGGCTCAAACCAAATGTATGTTTTTATTATATAATAGTAATAAATAATAGAAGCTCAATACTCAAAATAGGGAGAACCAGGGCTTGAACCTACAAGCTCCTGATCTGCATTATAATGCAACAACAATTTCATTCCACTTGCCCCAGTGTGTATAAACCAAGCTATCGTATCCTAAGCTACTTTTTCCAATTCTTGGTGAATTCCGAGATCCTCATAGGCCAGTCAGAAAGTAATATTCCTTCAGCTTGTCCTACATCTGCCCCAGCTTTTCAGTCAGTGGGCACATTCAAAGCTCCTCACACAATACAAAAGTACACACCCTATACAGAAAATAAGCCAAGCAAACCCTTACAGCAACCTCATTTCAGCCACCTGAACCCACAGTCACATTCTGTCAACCATTTTCCAGAGATCATAGCCAAGCTTTGTCCAAGGAGTTAGCTCCTACTTCACAATCATAAACTAAATAATTAAAATTTCCTAAGAATAATAAGTAGAATAGTGAATTTTTAAGAATGCTTTGAACTTTGGAAACAAATGACCAGGTTTCTCTATATTAAACAAGAATGGAAGGTACTTAATGTAAGCTAAATGCCAAATTAAGTTGTGGAATTTTTTTTACTTTGGTTTTCTTCCCATACCACAAAAACACTTGTGTTAGGTTATCTGGTGAACATAAATTAATGCAGTAGGCAGGGCTATGGAGTCGGTACACAAAACCTTCAACTCTGACTTGGCTTGGTTTCATCATATCAGAGAATCTTGTTCCTCACAATCTATGAGTTCTTTAGATATCTTTCTGCAAACTCTACTGAGGAGAGGCATATACTTCGCCAGTCTGTCATAAAGTACAAAATAACCTCTTGGGACAATAAAATTAAATTGAACTGATGTTGAGGTTGGTGGAGTGTGGCAGTTTTGACTGTCCTTCTGGAAGTTTCTCCCATCTCTACATAGTTTCTCTTGAGGTCCACCAGAGTGACTACCAGGGTCTTAGACACCTCTCTTTCTATGGCCCATCTTCCCTAGTCGTTCAGTTTGGCTGAATGGCCAGCTCTTGGAAGTGTCATATTTGCTTAATTCTCCTATATATTATGAGGGCAACTGTGCTCTTGGGAGCCTTCACTGCTGTTGGAGCATTTTGTAGATGACCCCTGATGTAGAGGTGTAGAAACATCTCAGTGATGATCAACAGAACGGGATGCACCTGAGCCAAATGTCAAATGTCAAAGTAAAGAGCCTGAACACTTGTACAAATATATTATTTCGGTATTTCTATTTTTAATAAATTTCCAAAAATATTAAAAAAAATGTTTTTGCTTTGCCATTCTAGGGTACTGAGAAGTGCTTTATAAACAGTAAAAATTAATTTAAATGATTTTAGCACAAGGCTGGAACATGAAAAATGTGAAGGGGTCTGAATACTTTCATAATCCTTTGTTTTAGCCTGAATTGCACCCAGTATTATGCAGCTATTGTATGAGGAAGGAGTGTAATGTGGCATCTCAATATTAATCCATAAAAAGAAGAAAATTGTGTATATTTACTTTTTTGTTATGGGGTTAATGTTCAATTTTCCTGTTAATTTTTAGGATCCCTAAGCCTGTATTTCCTTTCTGTTTGATTAATTTAAAAGTAAATTTAGCAAAATAGCCTGTTTGGCCACATACCAAGAAAAAGACAGACTTGAGTGTGCATGGTGTACACCTCATAAGCCTGGCCAAGTGTAGCAGTGAAGAAACAGGAGAACTGCCACAGTCAGCTTTTTAGTCTGCTGGAATGAGAAGCTGGCTATAAATCTGTTTATATTGATTTTCAGACTTTTCTGCTGTCTACCGATTTAAAGAACGGGAACAAGATTAAGGACCATGGCTTCTGATGGTTATGTTTTTAATTATGTCTGTGTTTAGTGATCGTTGGCTTATCACCCAGAGGTGCCCAAAAAGCACATCACAGCAATCAGAGAGCCGCATTAGAAATTGCTTTTAGGTTTTCTCTGAACAACAGAGCTGAAGGGAGATTACGTGACTGGCTTAATGTGCACACACAAGCATACAAACCCTCAAGCACACACAGTCACCAGGCAGAAGAGAATTATAATAACATGTAATATGCAATTAAGGTAATGATCTATTTTACGGTACTGGTAAGTGTGAGTTGGAGGATGAGAGGGTACTTGTAATGCACAAGTGGGTGGAGGTGGTCCTCTTTTGTTACATTTCCTTTCTGCTTCTGGTGTTATCTTACTTAATTCATTTTCTGTTGCTTATTACTCATATGAGCAAAGTGGGGCATAAAGTCATAACATAATTCATAGTTTCAGTGTGTGCTCGCCTTCCTTTGAGAACCACTTCACTAAACCCTATTTCTGAAGTCATCATCCCATACGTGGTTATTATTTTGTTTTTGCTTTTAGAACATTTGCGTAAATATGTGTTTAATTAACTCTAACCAAATGCACATGTTTCTGTCAAATAAGGAAATGGCTTTTACTCTTTTCCCAATCCTTTTTCTTCCCCTAATTGGAAAGAAGCATTATGCTGTGCATAACAATTTAATTATTATCTTCATCTTTATTGGCACAAAACCGTGCTCTGTTTATCTAAAGAAGTTACAACTGAGATCTTGCCCAGAAGTGGAGATTTTTATCCTTTGTAAGAGAATCTGGTAATGTAATATTTTTAGGTGACATTTATGCTTTTGAAGGTGCTGCAATAAGTGTCACAATTGTTTATTATTTCCAATTCCAAATTAAAGTTTTATTGATTTTCATCCTGTTGTATTAAAAAAGAAAAGAAAATTGAAGTATGGACAGTTGACAGTTTATGTTTGATATGGAATTTTGTGGCTCATTCCTCAATAATGGGGATATGAATCCAATATACAGTTTGTGTAAAAAGTCTATACACCCCTGTTAAAATGGCAGGTTTTTGTGTTGTAAAAATGAAACCAAGACAAAGCATGCTAAAATATTTTACACCAATACAGTTGGAAAATAAAATATGTAAAACAAATACTCTTTTAAAAACCTGATTGCATAATTCTGCACACTCCTTTATAGTTAAGGATGTGACAGTTTTCAGAATCAACCGATCACATTTAACCCAATGTTAAATAGTACCATACTTCTGCTGTTCATTAAATGAACTAATTGCCTCTAAATAAAGTTCAGCTGATCCTTTTCTGACATCTTCTTGGTTGCATCCTACTGCAAAAGCTATAATCCACAAAGAGCTTTCAAAACTTTTTTTTTAAGATATTAGTCAAGAGAGGGGTACAAAAGAATATCCACGGATTTAGAAATATTATTCATCAACAAATGGATAAAATATGACACTACCAAGTACAGGACATCCCTCCAAAACCAATGAGAAGACATGGAGATAAACTGGTCAGGGTGACTATCAAGACAGCAACATTTAATGAACTGCTAAACTTTTTGACAAACAGTAGTTGCTCCATACATGTGACAACAATCACCCATGAGGGGTAGATAGCAAGTTGGAGGCCTTTTCTTACAAAGAAAAACATCCAAACTCAAGTAAAATTTTCAAAAAGGTACATCCAGTCTTCCAAAATTATGTGGAAAAATGTGTTATGGTCTGATAAAACTAAGGCTGAAATTTTTGGCCTTCTTTCCAAAAGATATTTTTGGTGCAGAAGCAACACAGCACATTACCAAAACAACACCATAATCACAATGAAGCATGGTGGCAGCAGCATCAATGCTTTGGGGCTGTTTTTCTTCAGCTGGAGCTGGGGCTTTAGTCAAGACAGAGGCAGTCCTGAATAGCTCCAAATACCAGTTGATTTTGCCGCAAAACTTTCAGGCATCTGGTAGGAAGTTAAAGATGAAGAGGAATTTCACTTTTCAGCACAGCAACAACCCAAAACATACCTCAAAATCAAGAAAAGGAATGGTATAAACAAAAGAAGGTCAACATTCTGGAATAGCCTATCCTGAGCCCAGTCCTGAATCAAACTGAAAATTTGTGGGGAGACCTGAAGAGGGCTGTGCACCTAAAACTACCTTGGAATTTGACAGATGTAGAACATTTTTACAAGGAAGGGATGGAAAATAATAATAAGTCAAGATGTACCAAGCTAATAGACAAACTGTGTAATGGTGTAATAAAATCAAAAGGGGCTTCAACAAAGTATTAGTTTCGGGGTGTGCATACTTATGGAACCAGATTTTTGAAAGATTTTCATTTTAATGTTTTTCCCTAGACAGTTTATGAAGGGTTAGTGCCAGTAACAAGAAATGTAGTATCTGTAGAGGATACTGCTTCATATACATTTTGGGAAAGAAGCACTCCTCTTCATAAATTCCAAGGAATAATACGTATGAATGGAGTTGAGACTTTGAACCATTGTTTCACAAAAGGGAGTGTTTACAGCCTAACATCTTCTGGTGATTTTAATTTTTGTTTTTCCTTTTGGGAGACTCAGGTCAACACTGAGGTACAGTGTCAGTCTACTTTAGTCACTTTCCAATACTGATAACATAACATTCTTAGACACATTTAATTCAGCTGAAGGTTATTGGGACTGAAATCTGTCCTGGTAGCATTTGGCGCAAAACGAGAAATAGCTCTGGACAAGAGTGCCAGTCCATCACAAGGCCCATTTCCACACATACCCCAAATGCTTCCTTTACACAGACTGGAATAATAACACAACAGTATCAGGTATAGTATGTAATAGTTTGATACCCTGATTCATCTATCAGGCTTTACTTTTTTCTTCATTTATTATGTGTAATGTTATGACTATTATCATACATTAAGCAGTTTCTGAAAAAAATTCAGCTGTGTATTCATGTTGCAAATCTCATGTTCCATGTTATCTCAAAGTTGCTGTTTTGGATTGAGATCAGAGGACTGTGCAGGCCACTGGAATAGACTGTCATGTCTGAGATTATTCATGACTTGTGCCGATTAAAAGGATGCACATGATGAGCATGAAAATACAAGTATACGGTGGCATTTCAAAGATACTCAATTGGTATTAAAAGTTTTTGATGTGTGCTAAAAAAGCCACACTTCTGTACCACTGCTATACCACCACAAGCCTTAACTAATGATGTGAGGTATATTCTATCCATGGTTTTATGCTGTTTACACCACAGTTTGGCCCCATCATCCACATATTGCAGCTAAACTTCAGAGTCATCAGACTAGGTATCTTCATTCCAGTCCAGTCTTTAGTAGTCTAGTTTTGTGAGAAAATGGACATATCTGTGCTGACAGGAATGGAACTGTTATCTTAAATTAATCTGACGATTCTCCTCTGACTGTTCTCATTAACAAAGTTTTTTTACTAACAGACAGAAATAAAAACCCTGACAGCTTAAGATGTATGCATTAAATACGTTGCAAGCAACTTATAGCAGTTTGACAGTACATTTTCCCTTTGAAACACGATACATGTAAAACAAACTATACACACCCAGAACTTTTATATTTATTATCACTGATATTCCTTGTTAAAAAGCCATAATGTACTAAGAAGAAAAAATAATTTCTGGAGCATTCTGTGTGGGGAGTGAGTGTGCCCGTTGATTAACTGCTGTTGTTTCATAGCTTATTCTTCTTGCTGCTCTGACAATAAACTGGATACGTGTGTTAATATGGATGGATGAATACATACATTTAACTCTAGGTGTGTGTAAATTCTAAAGAAGGATAGCAATGAAACACATAAAATTTGTGCCTAGAACATCTTAACTGGGATCTGAATCCATCGTGACATTACACTGAAATTTAGCTTTTGGAAAAGTTTATTATTCTTAGGCTCTCCACCATCCTGCATTGCAATAAACAGTTTTATAAAACAGATTAATAAAATTTATCTGTACTTTTTCAAATTTATGCACAAGGAATAAAATTTATTTTATGAATGTACAGTATTTTTGATATCAAATGGTGTGACAATTATTGATTTAGCTTTATGTTTCTCAACCTGCAAGCCATGGCCCACTGGCAGGCCAATCCCAGATGAAATCCTGGCCCCCTCTTCTACATTTTGACGATCGTGCTTAATTTGCAGTGGGAGCATCACAGGTGGATTGGAGCCGATTCTGGATGACCTCCCCAAACCCCGCTGTGGCAATCGTGCTTGATTCAGTAAAGAGGAAAAGCATTGATGATCATGCTTGATTCATCTAATACTCTTACGCTCTGGTGACTGCGCGGGACCCCCCTCATTTTGACAATTGAGGTCGATTCACTAAGGGGGACCACCCCATTCACTCTGCTTGGACGACTGCACTAAATTCACAAAGGGGGGCACCCTTTCCGATGGGTTACGAACACACAACAAAACTGGGTTGTGAAAAGGTTGTAAAACACTGATTTAGCTGATACAGTACTTTCAAAGTGACTTATCAACAATCAGAACATGAAAACAAGAGGAACCTTACGAACAGCAAAACAAGTAGACATACACTGTCCATATTTTTCTTACTTTACTTATTATTTGGCTGATGCCTTTATCCAAGGTGGCTTACAACATTTGAGAGTTTCATAGAGGTTTACAGGGTTGCATACAGTCTGGCAAGATGGGTTGTCTGTTCTCACTAAAAATTGGAGATACTGTAGCTGCTAAAGGTTGAGCATGATCACAGATTAGTTGCCTGTTGTGTAGCAAATGCTGGGTTGTGGAGTTCGGTTTAGTTTGTGTGAAGTAAAGCAGTCCCATGTATCATCTCACCATCAATTCCTGGCAGTCCAATCAATCCAAACAGAACAGGCAATTTTGTAAATTTCTGTGATTTAGATATGGAAATAAAAATCTGTTTATTCTTTGGAGAAATGCTGGCAGAGGAAAGGGATGAGTTTTTTGCATGCTCTACAGGGAAAAGCATGGAAGAAAGAAGACTTTGCATGGTTGACAGCACTTTCAGGAGAGCAAACAGCTCTGTTCTTAACAAGGTCACACCATTTGCTCAGAGCCATATGCTGCACTGTTCTTACAAGAAGCTGTCAGTCAGTGGTGTCTGTGATTTAGAAATTATTTTCAAGCTAGAGTTTAAATTTCTTATCTGGTTTTCTTTTATAAACAGTGGTGTAAAGTAATGAATTACATTTACTTTTATTACTGTACTTGAATAGATTAAAAAGTACAATACCATACATAAAGTATATTTAAATTCAAATACTTTTACTCTTTGAAAACTTTATAGTTTTATAAATGATTCCACTTCGCTACTTTTTCATGGTGGATCATTACAAACTACGATTGATTAGCTATGTTCTAAATGCAACGCACACAATGTAAGACTACATGCAAATACTTTTTAGGTTACAGGTCAAGATATTGGAGCACAGTGTTTTAGTGAATAACACCAAGACTGGTTCTCTCTGCTGTGTAAGTGGCTGCATCTCAGCATAAGAGCCCAGTGCATTTACCAAGAACTGAAGGTTAAATGTAAACACTCACTTCTTCAGTCTACAGCAAACTGAATTTATGTTTCTAGGATAACTGTGCAATGGAGGGTGTAGTGGGAAGCTCTCAGCATGGAGGCAGTGGTAGAAACAGTATATCACTGCCCAAACTTAGAAGAGCCATTCAATCTCACAAACATAAAATAAAGCAGAGCTTTATTGTGCGGTTTAAACTCTGCGTCTCAAAAAATGTAGAATTATCTACATACACAAACACAAAAAAAAAGTCTCATGGAAAAAATGTTGATTTTCTTAACTTTTTAAAGTAATATACAGAGTAAATGATAAAAATCATAATTGATGGATACAACAAGAGACAAGTGTTGCTACAGTAAAGATACTACAGTGAAATTCTAACAGCCACAGATGCTTGCGACCAAAGCAGTGCCTTGTTCTCCAAAAGGTCAAACTATGATAACAGCCAGAATTATTTTAAAATGAACATGTTCCCCTTCAGTGTATACTATATAAGTATACATTAACACATGCATCATTTCCTAAATGTGTGTACATGTCATTAATGTAGATTAGTGAGTTCAAAAGTAATTTTCTGTTTAAGAATATGGGAATATGCAGAGGTTCCGTGGTGGGCTGGCACCCTGCCCAGGGTTTGTTTCCTGCCTTGTGCCTTGTGTTGGCTGGGATTGGCTCCAGCAGACCTCCGTGACCCTGTAGTAAGGATATAGCGGGTTGGATAATGGATGGATGGATGAATATGCAGAGGTTTTTGACCTTACCTTTAGACCAATGCATTGGTTTCCCCAACTACAACGAAAGCTCCCCATTGAGAATTGTTATGGCAAATGCACACTGGCTGACTGTTGACCAGAGGCCTGAAATGTTTACTTTAGGATTACTTTAAAGGGTATTTGCCATATCCTAAAAAATTCTGAGCAGATCATCATAAAGAGAATGTGATAATTTATAATCTGATATAATATAAAACGTTGCTTTCCCACTGAGTTAAAGAAGGAAGATGGAGTCTGTCCCATTTGAGCAAAATAAGCCTTCACACAAGCGCTGCTGCCTCAGAGTAAGGAGTCCTGGGTCCGTATTCCTAGTCCTCCCTGCACAGAGTTTGCATGTTCTCCCCATGTCTGTGTGGATTTCCTCTGGGTGCTCCAATTTTCTCCCACTGCCGAAAAACATGCAGATTATATGAATTAGCGACACTAAATTGGTCCTAGTGTATGGGTGTGTGTATGTTTGCCCTGCGTTGGGCTCCAGTTGATTTGTCCTGCCTTGCACCCTGTTCTAGGTTGGATAGGCTCCTGAACCTCTTCCAATCCTGTTCTAGAATTAAATGTTTTAGAAATGACAAGACATGACATATGGTATAGTGTAGGATATTACACAATTTTTTTCATAGGACACAATTATCCAATCTTGTAATACTCAAAATATTGATGTTAACACATAGGCATTATTTTAAATCAAGGGCCATTTGAGAGATATTCTAAAATTTTGCTGCATATTAAAATAGAGTATAAATGGCTGAATTGCGTTCCTTTTCTAAAATTTCCATTGAGAAATCCCTTTCCGTTTGTTTCCTAGGATCATTAGGCCAGTTCCTTAAAAGTTTCCCATTGCAATCAGGTGAAATGGAGGCAGTGACAGACCTTTTTAAATGCTTAGATGAAATAAAACACTGGATGGCACTTAACTCCCTGCAGTTAAATGAGTCAAAAACTGAAGTCATTCTATTTGGTCAACCCACTGTTACCCAAAACATTGCTAGAACATTGGGTTTCCTTGCCTGGTAAGGCCATGTGCTAAAAATCTTGGGGCGATCTTGGATTCAAGTTTTAAATTTGACAAACAGATCAATGCTGTGGTAAAGTGTAGTTTTTTCTAGGTCAGGGTGATTTATAAAGTCAAGCCGTTTTTGTCATTTAATGACCTACAAAAACTCATTCATGCTTTTGTCATGTCTTGTTGGGTCATTATCCTGTGCGACACTGTCTCGCCTGCAAATGGTGCATAATGCAGCTGCTAGTGTTTGGCCAAAAAAAAAAAACTATCACATCACTCTGGTGTTGGCCTCTTTTCATTGGCTCCCTGTTAGTTACAAGGTGAATTTTAAGGTTTTAGTGTTAGCTTTTAAAGCCCTAGATAGGTCAGGTCCACCATACTTAGTTGATCGTCTTGTTCCATATTCATCAGCCAGGCAGCTGAGGTCTTCAGATCAGCTGTGGCTTACTGTCTCACGCACATGGTTGAAGCAGATGGGCGATTGAGGAACGGTTTGTTCCTCGTAATAAGGTCAGTTCCCACAACAGAGATTAGAATAATAGGAAAACTTCACACATGGTTCCTAAGTATTGAGATGTGACACTTTGTGCGAAATTATTTTCTTAAAGGCCTGCTTCTCTTGAGAAATACAAAGTATTTACCTCCTCCAACCATTGATTTTAATGTAAAATAACAAGTAAAGGGAAAGTTTTGGGGGAATATGTGGATTCACAATATGGATTTTGAAAGATTGGTTTTCAGACCGTTTCTTAGTTTGTTGTGTTTTTGAGTGAGTGTGCTGACCCTCTCCCACTGCTCTAGGGACTTTTGGATTATGTCACTGAGGAAGTAAGCAGTAGAGGGCAATTTGTCTATTTTATGTTCCATTTAATCTTGGATTAGGAGTCACAGAGATCATCAGCTATAAATCTTATTTTTTACAGCTCAATGGAGCTTCAATCCAGACCTTTGGGCATCGAACAACTCCTTTATTCTAATCCTTTCTGCATTCACACTTAGTCCAACAAGCTATCAGTCAGTCCTTACTGAGAGCAGAGTCCCTTATGGTGCCTTCTGTGAAAGGCTCTGAGGAAAGTAAAGAGATATTGATATATTCAGCATCTTTCACAGCAAGTACCACCAAAAGATTCTTATTTTTAATAAGTTCAGTGGTGCTTCTGACAATGCTCACTGATTATTTTTGTAGTTTAATTTAATAGGTGTAAGTAGTTTGGAATTTATTGCATATGCTTCTTTCTTTGTAAAAGATGTAGTTGAGCAGAATGCACAAAAGATACTGTTACAATAGTTTGTACAGAAAAGAACAAGCAAGATAAAAAGAGAATATACTGTGCAATAAGGACCAAAGTGTGGCCTTTCAGCAGTTCTGATTGAAAAGTGTTCTTCTGAGGCCAACCAAATGACCACAGAGCTAAAATTCAATTCACCAGTAGCCTCTTTTTTTTTTTTTAAGGTGGTCTTTGCCACACTTGACTCCAAGTCGAATTAGCATCGTCATTGTTGTCGCCCTTCTCTCTTCTATGAGAGATTTGTTCATACAGTACACACACATAGAGATGGTCCCATTTAGATTCATAATCAAACTAACACCATTTCTTAAGATGGCATAAGAAAAGCCTGCTAAGCATACATTTCAACCCAACTGGGGGACCAGCGCTGGTGACACAGCAAAGTGGCATCCTGGTGTCAAGTCTTAGACTAGAAAATACATTGTCTGAAAGACAGATTGTAAAAATGTTAGTTAAGACTGTGACAGTGTTAACAGCAGTGACATTCAGTGAAATGCAGGACAGTTTTACAGCTTATTATTTATCTATCTTATATAGCTTCTTCACTCTTTATTTTTATATCAAATTTATTGATTTCTTTGCCTTAAATGTACATTTTTCATGAAAATGACCAAAGCAGACAGTTTTATATTTACATGCTGTTGTGATTCAACACTGCCTGGCACATTTAGGGCACAAGTGAAAGTGTTTTTTTTTTTTTAACCTAAGTGTTAAAGTCCATCATTGGGCTACTAATAAACACACAATAGTGACAATTTAGATTGCCAATTAACCTACCATTCATGGTTTGGAAATTTTGGAGAGATACCAGAGGAAAAAACATGTACCAAAGAAAAGAACATTTAGACACCACACAATTAATAACTGATTACAGGATTTCACCATGGACACTAGTCATAGGAGACTGTCCCACTACACATCCCAGAAGGGGTTAAATCTTTTAACATAAAGCCAGATTTTGTACAAGAAGTCAAACTTCTCCAATTAAATAGTTTTAAGAATATAGTTACTAAATATTTGTATCATTGTTAGTCCAACCTCATAGTTTACTCACCATTTCAAACCCATCATGAAAAGGACTTAATTGAAACAAGGAAACATAAGTACAATGGAAGCCAATTTTATCTATCTATCGCCTTTTAATTTGTTTTTATCTTCAATTCTTTCAGTTCATTGCCTGTTAATTTTTGGTTTTAAGGCTTTCTTTTTATTTGAGTAAGAATATTTGAGAATGTAAATCATTGGTATTTATTTATAGCACTGAATACTTCTGGGCTTGGATAGTCTTTCTTGGATTATATTATATTAACTAGGAAAATACCTGCACTTCGCAGCGGAGAAATAGTGTGTTAAAGAAGTTATGAAAAAGAAAAGGAAACATTTTAAAAATAACGTAACATGATTGTCAATGTAATTGTTTTGTGACTGTTATGAGTGTTGCTGTCATCAAGGATTTGATTATCATTATTTCTTGCAATCAGGTTCGTATTTGGAGGAAATGTTGTGTTCAAGTTATATTCCGTGTTTGTGAACCGTTGTAAAGATAACAGGTTTCATTCATCAAAGTGATCACTACCCAAACCGGTACTCGTGAATCTAAGATGTTTAACAGGCATTCCCGGTATTAAGTTGTGGATTTGCCTGCGAATATTTAACAGCAGCGTGTCTATGAACTTAATTTAAACTTAAGCTTTACACCTTACTTTCCTATTGATATGTCTACAAAGGCTTTTTCAGATTCAGAGGGTTGTTCCTTTCTTACTGCATCAAATAACAGCTCATCTTCCTCTTTATCTGAGACATCACACACTGCATGCACGGGTTTACCTTTCCCATTCCTGCAAAGCGAATATCGTATTCGTCGTAGGCATGACAAATGCCAGTGGCAGCGTGTCTATGAACTTAATTTAAACTTAAAGTTTACACCATGCTTTGTTTACGCAATAGCTGCACTTATGAATATGCTTGTATGCGTCATTCGCTTCATATTCTTTTGCTGCCTTCTCAATTGTGTAATGCTGACGGACGGCCTTATATGGGCAGGCATTCAATTACGTGGGAGGCGTGACGATGAGGGACGCAACTCCGCCTCACACAGCGACCAAGCTGCAGGCTATGGCCGTACGCTTTATTTAGTGTTAGCTCAGACCCGGCACTTAAAAGTTTCTCTCGTACTTTTGCTGAGTTTGTGCCAAACACTATTCTATCCTTGACTATCTCATCTTCGTTTGCATAAGCACAGTCCTTCACCAGCAATTTTAACTCCATTACAAAGTGATCAAAAGTCTCGTTTATACCCTGCGTCCTCTCAGTAAACTTGTATCTCGCGAATATCGTATTCGTCTTAGGCATGATAAACGCCAGCGGCGGCGTGTCTATGAACTTAAACTTAATCTTTACACCTTGCTTTCCTATTCGTTTGCATAAGCACAGTCCTTCACCAGCAATTTTAACTCCGTTACAGCAATTTTAACTCTGTTACAAAGTGATCAAAAGCCTTGTTTATACCCTGCATCTTCTCATTAAACTTGTATCTCGCGAATATCATATTCGTTGCAGGCATGACAAACGCCAGCGGCAGCGTGTCTATGAACTTAATTTAAACTTAAGGTTTACACTGTGCTTTGTTTCCGCAGTAGCTGCACTTATGAATATGCTTGTATGCGTCACTCGCTTCATATTCTTTTGCTGCCTTCTCAATTGTGTAATGCTGACGGACGGCCTTATATGGGCAGGCACTCAATTACATGGGAGGCGTGACGATGAGGGACGCAACTCCGCCTCACACGGTAATCGAGCTGCAGGCTATGGCCGTATATATATGTACGTAAGTAGGTTCCAGTTATGACCGTTACGCGTAGAATTTCGAAATGAAACCTGCCTAACTGTTGTAAGTAAGCTGTAAGGAATGAGCCTGCCAAATTTCAGCATTCTACCTACACGGGAAATTGGAGAATTAGTGATGAGTCAGTGAGTCAGTCAGTCGGTGAGTCAGTGAGGGCTTTGCCTTTTATTAGTATAGATATATGTTAATGCATTTAATATTTAGAAACTTAATGGAGAGTTGGTATTTACTGTTTTGATCATAAGGTGTATGCATCCTGTTGGCTGCTTTATCTGGTATGCAGTGATGCTTTTACATCAATTGACGGTTACATGGACCCTTGTTATCTTTTTTATCCTTCCTCGTGGTTTAAAGTAGTACACTTTGCTAAAATTGTTACTCTCATCATACTTGATTTAATGATGGTAATATATTTCAGAATTGCTTAAATATTTTTGAAGGGGAATCGCCTTTACAAAAAAAATTAATTTCCCCTTGGAGACAAATAAAGTATAATCGAATCAGGACTAAGCTTATTCTTTATTGATTGTTAAATGGAGGAACTGGTGCAGCCCACAAGTTCTTGGTGGCTTAAAATGGAATACTGCTTTTAAATACTTTGGAGTCTATCTATGAAATTTTAGAGCCACCAATTATAATTAATTAGGATTAATTAATTATGTTGCACAAATGAAAACAGTTGGCTACAAATATACATAAAATATAATGCAAGTTTAATGTTTGGCATAAATTCAGATGTGCAAATTGCACAATGGGATATTTGAAGGAAGGAAAATAAAAATGTATTTTTAGACTTTTTTTTTTTTTTTTTTTTGGAGAAGGGGCTCAATAGTTAATAATAAGGTGTTTCAATTTTTTTTTACATTTGCCAGTGGACAAAGGTGATTAAGTTTTATTTGATTTATTTATTTAAATTTTTTTATACTGATACTAAAGGTTAAAAGGCTTGATTTGCAACACTTATTATAAGTTTCTCCACCTTTATTATTGATGCTATCTTTATTATGTTTAGCATCTATGTTTTTAATCCTAGAATATCCCCTTGATCTGGAAGATGAAAAATATTTACATTACGTATAATTTTGGAACTAATCCACTTTGTCATCTTTGTTCCTTAAATGCTTCTGGCACTTTTCTCCACATGTTCTGCCTTTGTCATCCAGTTTCTTCTCTCAGGGTCTACAGTATGTGTCCAAGTCTCTCTCTTCAGCTCTTTCTGTGAATGTTCCTTTGTCACCTCAGGCTTTCATTTTCTTGAATTTCTCCACTCTCTCCTTCTCTGTACTGCAGCAGAAGGTAATCACTTTAGCAACTCTTGCTACAAAACTGTTGCCGGCCTCACGCTGAATATCCCCTTTGCCTCACTGGAAGCCACCCTTCTTGAACTTAGTCCTCTTGGAAAGTTCTGTATTGTGGATCAACAGTTTGTGCAAGTCTGCAAGTTAGAGATGGCTTACTGCAGTTCAGTTGATGAGGAGCTGTTTGGGATTAACACCATGATGTCATTTCCTATCACTTTTCATTGTGCTTTAGTCTCCTTTACATGCTGGTTGAGTTTTTGAATGCTGTCCCGTTTTGTTTTGTTTTTTTTTTTTGTTTCCTGTAATTAACATTCGCCATTTCTTAGGGCTGGGATGGTGGGCTGGGGGAGGGGTATTTTTGATCTTTTTTTTCCTCTCTGTTCTTAAAATTAAAACAATAAAAAAGTGTTCATGTTCTTCTGTTATGTATTAATTGAATATGTTTAATAACAATTACATTCAAAAACAAAATTTCAGAAAAAAATTAACCGTCTGAAAGAACCTATAATCTGGAACCCTGCTTTTAAATGCTTAAAGTATAAACAAATTGAATGTTTAAATTCATTACTTATCAATAAAGAATTTAATGCATCCTGGTACAGTAGTGCAGTGGTGAACACGGTTGCCTCCCATTAACCAGCGCTCTGGGTTAGAATTCAGGCATGGCCATTGGCTGTGTGGTTTTATTATCAGGTCTCAAAGGCTTGTATGTTGTTTAATCAGACAATCTAATTTGACCTGTTATTAGTGAGTGTGCCCTGTGATGAACTGGTGCCATGTCCTAATATGGCTCCTGCTTTGCACCCAGTGCTGCTTTGGTTCCCCAAAAATCTAAACAACTAGGATGAATGGATATATTTATCAAACTTGGTAATAATTGATTCAGCTTTTAACACAGAAAATATAACCTTATTATTACTTTTGAGTTAAGCTTTAGATGCTTTGGAGGAATGTATGAGGTGAATCTCTGATTAAACAAATTTTGAAAAAAATCTATCATAGTTCCTGTTTTTATTTGGTTTTTATACAGTGAACAAATTAAATAAAATGTATCTTTATCATTAGAGATATTAAGTCAAGCTAACATTAGTGATTTTGCCAATTCTCAAAATAGGATTTTTACAATAATTCATATACTCTGTATTTGACTATCTTGGGAAGAAGAATCCATAAGATGCATTTCAGAAAACTGCAAAATATTTACTGGAGTAGTAATGTTTATTTGGATGATACAACTATATCTGCTGTATACAGAACTACAGTATTTGTAATCTCCCTATAGAAAAGAAAAACAAATGATGATTTGCAGTGAAAATGTTTGCAAGACATGATGGCCAGTAAATTCTTTCTTAAACACTACTGGATCAGTATTACTGATTGTTGCACTTTTGCAATTAGAAAGAAACATTTTTTCTTTAGGTATACTGTTGCTATACCTAAATTGCTTATTGTGACAAAGGTGCTATACCAGCATCTGACCCGACACAGACAGACACAGGAGGCACACTTATAAAACAAATAAATGTTTTTATTTTCTTTTCTTCGCCTGTGGGCAACGCCTTCCCCATTCCCACAGGCACAACACAGTCCAAGCACTAAGTGCACACACAATCCCAATACTTTTCTTCTCTTTTCTCTTTCTTTCTTCTCCACTCTCCCGACTCTGGCTCCTTTTATAACACACCCAGAAGTGCTACAGGTGCTTAATGATTTATTTCTGGCAGCACTTCCGGGTGTGACGGAAGGGCTCAGCAGCCCCTGCTGAAATACCCCCTGGCAGTGCCTGCGGATCCCAACAGGGCTGCACCAAACTCCAACTCCCATGGATCCCTGCGGGAGTCCAAGGCACCACTGCAGTCCAGAGGGGCTGCCATCTAGCGCACAATACACTATGTATGACTGTTTTTGTACCACAGGACTAGTATCTACCTTATTGGAACAGATTTTACCTTCTCACCATCCTTTAACAGAAAGAGATTCTCCCGAAGAGGAATGGTTAGTGCAGCAATCCAACTTTTTTTTTTTTTTTTTTTAACACAGTGATTTTAAAAGTTATAATATGAAATGATACAGGAACCCCTTAAGGACACCTTTTATTTTTTATTTACCACAGATGAACTGTCATAATTAGTGTTTTCATATTTATATTTCATTGGGGTGGTGAGGGGGTGTTTTTAGATCTATTTCACTCATATTTTCTATTATTTTTTTTAGCCATCTCATTATGATGGTGACATTGGCACAGCACTGCCTTGTTGATGATGGTTTGTCATGAAGCTGAAGGGCAATACTGCTCATTGCCAGTTGATTCTTTGCTGCTTTTGAATTTTTTCATTTTAATAACATTAATTAAGATGGTTGTGGGCATCACATGGCACAAAACCTTTGATTGTTTTCCTTGATTCACAGCTCTCTTTGTACAGCTATGGCTCTGTACTTCTTATTCAGACTTTGCAGCTCTGGATCTGCTGATCTTTCTTCTCTATGTCATCCCCATGTTTTAGCCTCCTGACCTAGACTCTATCCATTTCCTAAAAGTAAATTCATTTTCGCATCTAACAGCATCTTACCCTACCATCAACCTACAGAAGCAGAATTCTCCAAGCATGTATTTATATTTGTTGACCAATGTGCTGAGGTTGTTGCTCTACCTTAGACAAGAGTACCCACCAAGCATCCCGACCCCATTTCATGCAAAGTATCCAGAGCTCCAGTAATCTCAAGTTTCAGTAGCAGTATGAGATTTGCACACTGCTTTAGTACTGCAACAGAGATGTTAAGACAGGTGAAAATTGCTTGATCATTATGTATAAAGTGCCATTCATGCATCACAGGATGCTTCAGTGAGAAAATATAGTTTACAAATAACAGAAAATCACTTACTTCCAGCTTTCTCTTTAGCATTGCTAATAGTTGAGTTGTCTCAGAATTTAATTCTGGTAGTGTATCCACTTAAAAAAACAAGCTGACAAGGTATCATAAATTTTTACTTTTTTTTACTGAACTATATAATTATCCCATGGTTTTAGGAATATTCTTTAACCAATAAATCAATAAAAAGTCATTCCTATTTCAAGTAAGTCATTTTTTAGGAGTTAACTGCTACATCAATTCCTAGAGTCTAGCCCTTGTTATTAAATGAATCCATATTTGGTGTTAATAACATATTGTGTTCTGGTAATATTTAATTTAATGCCTGACTAGATTTCTGTGGCTGGATTGTGAAAGGTCATTGTGTGCCTGATTGAAATTTATTCTTTGTATTTTTCAGATGACTGGTTTTGCATCATGTCCAGGCATTGTTATTATCACTTTCATCACATCTTTAATCTTTATCACCAGCACAGCAGAGATATGGAATAACGAAGGTGAGTTTATGGCCAAAGTGCAAATATTTTTTTTTTTGTCAAATGGGACATTAAAATAATTGGGCAAAACTTCAGTGTGAGGCTGACTACTTGTAACCATCATTGTGTGTCAGGATTGCATCCTGTAACCATCCAAATTACATTTAAGAGTGAGGCTGTAATTTTTTTTTTTTTTAATGTATTTAACATACTGTGTTATGGTGGCAGGATTTTTAGTTCCTGCCTTGGGCATCATCTTTGTTACGTTTGTACTTCTGTGTGCTGCATGTGTAGGTTTTCGACAGGTACTCTAATTAGGCCTGTGTGATGCATCAAAAGTTTACATCGTTATTTTAAAACATTTCTTGTGTTGAGAAAAGGGGGCAGCAGAGGGATGGACAGATTGTTGTGGATTACAAATAATTAGCTGCTCTACCCGTGTACCGTGAAGAGCATCTACATGCATTGGGGGGCGTGTGTTGTTTCAGAATGTGTTATACAAAAAAAAAATGTACTGTGTTGTGTTTCATTGAGACTGGGCTATAGCACATACTGTACCTTATTTTATCGTGTGTGCAAACAACATATGGCAAAATAACTGTAACATCATTGTCAAACTGCATGGGCCGGGAACTCAGTCGCCTTCATTATTAGCTACCATTTCATAATACAAATGACCAGCTTCAGAGACAACTAAAGGGGATCCTTTAAAAGGGGCAAACCTGTTAAAGTTGCAAGAGTCCCAACGTTTGTGACAAGAGAGTGGTTATTTTAAGGATAGAAAACTACCTAAAAGAGCAAGAATCCATGGGCCACTCTGAGCTAGGGGTGTAAAAAAATATCGATATACTTCAGTATTGCAATATTATGCTTTTTGATAGTGCATCGATTCTCAAAAACACAGTATCGATTTTTAATTACTAGTTTACATTCAAAGATTCAAGGCACACAGTTCATTTAGCGTTTAAATCCCCGATCGCAAGATAGCAGCTAATGTAACAACATAAATCGAGACAGGAAATAGCATAAGGGTTGACGTATGTAGGCTTTCAATACTCAGGCGTGCGGATCTGGTAGACAACATGGATCGTGCAGTAACAAACCGAGCTGACTAGTAACACGACAACCGATGGCTGAAACCAGAGGAGTTAGACCGGCTCCTGCGGCGTACAGAGCGAAAGTGTGGGCTCATTTTGGCTTTCATAATAAAGAAGGCACTAAGGAGATTGACAAGAGCCATGCCGTCTGCAAATTGTGCCAAGCCAAAATCAAATATTTGGGGAACACAACAAATCTGAAAGCACACTTAGCAAGACACCATTCTGATGTACAGATAAAGGAGCAGCAAACAGCAAGTGTTAAAAAAGTGGGTCCGTCTCAAATCACTAATGGAACAAGTTCACACATCGAAGTTAGCAAACAGACCTCAACACAGGCAAACAAAATAACTCAGTCAATACTCTATTTCATTTGCAAAGATATGTGCCCTCTGGGTGTTTTAGAGAATGATGCCTTCCGAAATATGGAGCCACGTTACACCATACCCTCCCGACAAACACATCACTGACATCGCTGTGCCCAAGTTGTATGAGGAGGTAAAAATGAAGCTACTGGAATCTCTCAGCTCCACCGCAAGAGATTGTTACCGCAGAGAAGTGTTCTGAAAGCTGGGCATGTTGACCAGCTCATTTTCCTCCACAAAAACCTTGACATTAAAAAATAAGCACTGATATATGTACAGACTGTAATAACACGTGCAATCCAAGTGCAAGATCTGAAAATGTTCACTGTCAATTAGGGCTGCAATGATTAGTCGACGTAATCAACGACGTCGACTACAAAAAATCGTCGACGCGGATTTTTTATTGTCAACACATCATAAACAGAACCTTCAATAGAGGCTCCAGTCAGAAAGAACCACATTGGTTTTTGTAACTGCAATGCACTACATGAATGTCTGGGGGCAGTATCGTTTGTTATTGTTTGTCAAGACTGCACACAGTCCTACCAACAAAGAAAGAACGTCTGAGGAGAAGAAGAATGTAGAGGAAAATAGACGTGGTTGCAATAGCGAGTCGGATAGAGAAGGGGGAAGGAAATGGGAAAAAAATTGAGACAGAAACTTTTGAAAGTGTAGGAGCACTTCACTGCAAAAGAAAAAAAAGTTGAATGCAGATTATGCAAAGCGGAGCTTTCTTTTCACGGCAGCACCACCGTGATGCATGAGCATCTGAAACGCAAGCATCCTGGAGCTGTGATGTCTCCGTCTCTTAAGAATTTATGCTGGCGCTGTTAGTTAGGGTCAGATCAGGAGGAGAGGGAGAGCGTGAATGAGACTGAGGAAATAAAAGTGAAAAAGGCTAACAAATTTACACCCGATCTGTTCGTTTTCAAATAATATTGCATTAGTGCGATGATGTTTTCTGATTGGTACTTTTCAGGTCATACAATGATTTCTTTAAAATGTCACCTATATTTGCCTCTTTCTTTTTTTTCCCCGGTGCTGCGCGCTGACACCAGAAGGCGTGAGCTTATTCAATGCTAGCAGGAGCACGCAGGTGACCGATTGCTTGTGCTATAACAATTTTGACCTGGCGGTGATCAAAGCACATGTACTGTGCAAGGCATGTACGGGGTCCACTGAGAAAAGAAGAATGTTCATGGCTCCCCTTGCCGAGGAACATTCTTTCCTCTGCATGTCCTGGAGTCCTGTGCAGACTGGGCAAGGTCAGGAGGAAAAAAAATGTGGTCACTGATTACAAGCGCAAGAAGGTACGCGAATGAATATGAATAATGTTGCGTCCGTGCCACAATGTTTTCCAAAATGGACTGACTATAAGATCATAAAATGAATAATTCCAAATATCATACATACCTATGTCTCTGTTTTTTTGTCCGTGCGGCTTTGACATCATGGGCCATAAGGCGCATACTAATTCAGCGAAAGCAGGAACACTCAATAAAATTGAATAAAAAAAAAAATCAAGTGACAATGAGATACGAATAAGGCAGATTTGCCAGTGTTTGTGTGTCTGCTTTTATCCATCCAGATCAGAGAATTTCCAGTTCAATTGTCTCAAAACACCACTCACATCTACATTTATTCCCAGTTTCAGATAAAAAGTAACAGCATCAGATCCCTGGGGGGGGCGGTAGTATGTATCGTGATCATGACTGAGAGAATAAAAGTGAAAAAAAAAGGTAACTTTTACAAGTACTATACATTTACAGTGGCTATTACAGACGCAAATCAAATGTATGTGTTTATTGTATAATATTAACAATAAGAGCAACTCACTACTCAAAACGGTAAATATACAAGGCAGTCAGGATCGAACCAGGAGACTCTTGATTATAAGTCAGCAATTCCTACCGCTGCGCCACGGAAGCTATTGTATCATCCTTGAACCTTTTTGATCTTTGCACTTCAGGCTTTACACATTATATAGTTTGTCTACATTTTGTCATTTATTACTAAAATATGAAAAAGTTTCTGTTTTAAAGATGTATTTTTTTGGTTAAGTTAAAAGCACTTTTTTTGCTTGAAGACTACGTGCACTTTAGTTTGTATTGTTTAATGCATTTCTTTTTTTTTGTGATGGTCACACTAATATATCAACATCTGATTATTTTCAAATTCATATGTTTCACTGGTTATTTTAATTTGATTATTATTCATTTTAATCGTGTTAATGCAGAGACATCAGGGTGACATTCACAGGTGGACAGACGTGAGCAGATGAGGTAAGATATGCACTGGAGCCTAGAACAGGATGTGCAACCACAGGTTGCAGGCATCAAAATAGTTAGGCATGAAATAATCATGACTCATCGAAAAAAAAATTGAACGATTAGTTGACTACCAAAATAATCATTAGTTGCAGCCCTACTGTCAATATATATGTATTTTCTTACATTTGTTTAACATTTTCTTTAGGAATCCTGCAAGCACTTTTAATTTTCACTAATTTAGGCAGATGTACAGTAGTTACTTTTTTAAGATTGCAGAAAATATAGTGTTATGATGTTGGATGTTACAGGGAAAATGCATTTTCTTTTATTAACCACTTGAGATTGAAAAATAAAAAATGGCACACATACTACAATAGAATGTGAACCTTTAAAGCAGAATTTAATATATATACTGTCTGAATTTATATGTAATACTGTTTGATTTTTTTTTTTCATTTTCTGTTTACCTAATGAATCCTGCAAGCACTTTTATTTTTTACTGATATGTTGTAAACAAATGTTTATTCCTTTGTTCAGATTACAGTGCTATGATATTGTGCATTTTCTTATAAACTGCTAGAAACATAGTGTGGCATACTGTGAGCCTTTAAAGCAGGATCAATAAGTACAGTGATTTTTTAGTGATATAGGAACATGTTAATTCCTTTCCTCAGATTACACAAAAGGTATTGCTATGATGTCTGAAGTTAGAGGGGCTGTGATAAATGTAGGTGCAGATCCCACTGTTCTGATTGCATAAAAAAGCAAACTTTTTTTTAACTCAGATTTTATGCATATGGTGGTGTGTTCTTCATACTATGATAGTTTTCCTAAAATTAGATTAAAAAAATGAATATATCACCTTGCTTACAGTATTGCAATATATTAAATCGTAACCCCTGTATTATGATACGTATCGTATCGCAAAATTCTTGCCAATACACAGCCCTACTCTGAGCCTGCAAGCACCGTGGCACCATAAATATATCTGCATCCTTCCTAGTCAAACTTTGTACACAACAGGCTGACTAGACTGTATCTTCTCAGCCATTGGATATTTCTGATGCTTGATGAGAGGTAAATGTTTTAATATAAACTGCTCAAAAAAATTAAAGGAACACATTGAAAACACATCAGATCTTAATGAGAAAAAAATCATACTGGATATCTCTACTGATATGGATTGGGTAATGTGTTAGGAATGAAAGGATGCCACATTGTTTGATGGGAATTAAAATGATCAACCTACAGAGGGCTAAATTCAAAGGCATCCTGAAAATCAAAGTGAAAAAGTGATGCAGCAGGCGAATTAATTTTGCCAAAATCTCACTGCAGCAACTCAAAATTGTACTCAGTAGTTTGTATGGCCCCCACATGATAATGTAAATGGGTTAAAACCGCTTCAGTGTGACAGACCAGTTTCTTGTCCAGGACTGTTTCCTGCCTAACCCAGACAGACATGGTCCTCCTGCAAACCTTACTAAAAACAGAAATAAAGCATGCAGTTTGTTAATTATTCCTGCCTTATGCCCGATACGTCTTATGTACTGTAGACTCCTTCTCACTTTGTCCCAGTTTTAAAATAAGCAAATAAGAAAAGTTGATTAGTATATGCTTGTTTTATATATATATATATATATATATAAAATCAGGGCTGTGGAAATGGCAAAAATCTAACAATGCCAATGTTAAGAATCCATTAGCAACTTATGCGTAATTTTTTTCATGTCAGTATGTTCAATAACTGCTTTCCCTATTGAATGCTTTTATGAGCTTCCTTCTTACAAAAGTCCAACGCTCAATCATCACATTCAGTCAAATGCTTCCACCTCTTTTAGCCTTTATTCCTCATTCAGAACAAAAGAAGCTTGCCAGGCATAGGACAGCATGAGCGCTCATGCTGAGCTTCAGTCAGGCAAGAATCACTGAAGTGTAAATAAAAATAAGATGGCATCTAAAAAATTATCTTTTGATCATATTTTGGCTTCAGCAAGCAGAACAGTTAAAGAGAATCAAATATAAACTCTGTCAGAAAAACATTTCAGTTAAAAAGAGTAACATGAGCAACTAATTTTAACATTCAAAATATTAACCATGTAGTAGAGTATGGGGTGGCACGGTGGCACAGTGGGTAACACTGCTGCCACACAGATAGGAGACCCAGGTTTCTTCACATAAATAAAAATCTATTTTCTCATAAATGTGAATTGTAGAATATGTTAAAATATTCAATAAATGTTCATTAAAAGTTAGAGTGTTTATGTTTCCATGAATTTTCCCTTAAAATAATAACACATTGTGATTAAATAAGGTGAATATAGGTTTAATTATTTCACGTTTAACATGCTGTTTCACATGATTATTCTTAAGAAGCCATGACAACTAAATGTTGTTTAACCACCCAGCAACCCACACCTTTTTTAATTATATTGTTCATATATGGGCGGCACGGTGGCGCAGTGGTAGCATTGCTGCCACGCAGTTAGGAGACCTGGGTTCGCTTCCTGGGTCGTCCCTGCGTGGAGGTTGCATGTTCTCCCCGTGTCTGCGTGGGTTCCCTCCGGGCACTCCGGTTTTCTCCCACAGTCCAAAGACATGCAGGTTAGGTGGATTGGCGATTCTAAATTGGCCCTAGTGTGTGCTTGATGTGTTTGTGTGTGTCCTGCGGTGGGTTGGCACCCTGCCCGGGATTAGTTCCTGCCTTGCGCCCTGTGTTGGCTGGGATTGGCTCCAGCAGACCCCCGTGACCCTGTGTTTGGATTCAGCAGGTTGGATAATGGATAGATGTTCATATACCCTTACTGAGGTAGATGATGAAATTATCATGACATTGACATGGTCATATTGCCCACCCACCTATATATTTCTGTAAAACTTATGTATGTAACACATCTCATACATTTAGTGCAACTCAAAGTAAAATAATATTCTCAAACACATTTTTATTTCAGGGTTACAATGAACCAGAGCAGCACTGGATACAAGGCAAGGAACCAACAATGAACAGGGCAGCAGTCCAACACTCATGCTTGTGCTTTGCAAAATATGACAATGACTAAAACAGATACTAAGAAAGCATGCAATATATACACATCCTCTTTAATAAAACCCCTGTGTGCGTTTAGGTGTCCGTGTGTGTGTGTGTCTTCTGGTGAAGTGCGCATGTGCGTGAGAGACAGACACACACACACACACACGCAGGTGCGCACGCACGCGACAGACACACACACGCACACACACAGGCGCGTGTGAGACAGACAGACACACACACAGGCACGCGAGAGACAGACAGAGACACACACACAGACACAGAGGCGCGTGCTTAAGAGAGACAGACACACACACACAGGCCCGTGAGAGAGAGAGACACACATACAGGCATGCGCGTGAATTGTTGCAATATTACTTTTCTTGGTTGTTTATTAAATTACGGATTTTTCAAATGTTCATTTTTTTCCCTGTGCTTAAAACTGCTTTTACATTTACTTTACTAACACGCTGTGCATTCAATGGTTTAAATAACTATATTTGTACTTAAAAACTTTAAAAAATCTATATTTACATAGAGTTCATACGGTCTGGAACGGATTAATTGTATTTACATACAATCCTATGGGGGAAATTACTTCGGTTCACAACCAAATCGGGTTACAACCAGAGTTCTGGAACGAATTATGGTCGTGAACCGAGGTTCCACTGTATTACTGTCAGACAAAATTACAGGCATTTTACGGAAATACAAACCAGTATTACTGCGAGAGAAAATTAAAGGCACACAATACAGTGACGCATATTACAGCCACATACAAGGTCCCTTGCCATTTAATACAGACTGTTCCTACTAATGTTTATGCACTACTGTTCTAGCGACCGTTATTGTAATGGGCTTAATGTCTAGTACAGTGGAACCTCGATATACGAGTTTAATTCGTTCCAGCACTGAGCTTGTATAGCGAATTTCTCGTATCTAGAACAAACTTCCCCATTGAAAATAATGGAAATCCAGTTAATCCGTTCCGCACCCCCAAAAATATCAACATAAAAATCAATTTTCCTAACAAATAACACTGATAAATCTATACTAATAAAAGGCAAAGCCCTCACTGACTGACTGACTGACTCACTCACTCACTCACTCATCACTAATTCTTCAACTACCCGTGTAGGTAGAAGGCTGAAATTTGGCAGGCTCATTCCTTACAGCTTACTTACAAAAGTTAGTCTGAATCACAATCTGATCATGTGGGTGGTTACCTACCAGGTAACGCTTGTGGTTGGTCAGCAAGTCGGCTAACGTCCGCCACGGTGCCCTCTTTCAGTTGTGAGAAGCAGATCA
>JANRMT010062837.1:89544559-89599502 GCA_026402145.1 Polypterus bichir lapradei | reverse complement strand
CACACACACACACACACACACACACACACACACACACACACACACACTTACTGAGTGCCAGTTTAGAGTTTAAACTTATCCTAACATGTGCATCTTTGGGATGTGGGAGGAAAATTAGAGGACCTGAAGAAAAGTTATTTTACAGGGAATACTTGCTTTTGATTTATCAGTTTGTTCGCTGTCAGTAATTGTGTTTTCCAAATGTTGCATCCAAGAACTCTCTTGTAGCACTACACTTAATGCTAGCAACGTTGTTTTACTTTAACTGTCTATTTGTCATGGTATACTTAGAGCTGGACTTTTAAGCAGAAGACGGCTTTGCAAAGAATACACTGAACTGCATTTAGCTGGTTATTTTCAAATGCTATACCTGTATGTCTTACCAAAATAACCAGAAAACACAATGGCTTGTATTTTTGTTTGCTTTTACATGACCATTCAGGATTACATTTGGCAAACAGTTGGCAAATTGGGGGCTAGGCTGAATTTATTTCCCAGCCACTGTCTGTGTGGAGTTTGTGCTTCTCCCAGTTTTCAGGTGTGCCATTTCCAGGTACATCAGCTTCCTCTCACATCACAAAATCTTAAATGTTATGTTAATTGGTATTTCTAAATAAACTCAATATGAGTGAACATTCGTGTGCTGTTGTTGACTGGCTCAAGCCTTGTACCTGATACTTTCTGTAACCCTGTAATGTTCCACATGGGCAAAGAAAATGGACGAATGAATCACTTATACCATTTTAGTCTGAATTTTGGAATTCAGTTATTTAATGTGACCACTATTTTTCTTATAGTTAGAGTAAACATACACCTAATGAAAATGAATGTTATATTCATTTGCAAATGTATATAAATATTGTTCCTCACAAAATGTTAAATTGAAAGATTTTAATCAAAGTGTTAAAAAGTTTTTGTTATCAGCTGCACACAATAATAACATAATTGAACACTTCTGTACATTGCAAGTCCTGTGCATATTTTGTATTCAATTATCTTCATTTATATTTGTAGCTGGAAGCGTCTTGTTCATTTTCTCAGAGATATAAAACTGGACAGAATTATCATAACAGTATATCACAGTGAAAAAATTTTGATGTGAATGTCACTAGGCTTCATGCCCTAGGAACCAAGTTACCCGAACTATTAAATAACATTTCAGTAATTATTTACTGCTCTGATGCTAATCTTTATGATTATAAAATAGGTAATTACAATAGCAATTGATGAGAAGAATTCATAATTAATTGCAGAATTACGGTATTTGAGAGTTCCTCTGGAGTGCCTCTTTCTCTTGCACAATTTGGCTCAAAAACTAATCAAGCACTGTATCATCTCATAACAGGGTTAAGAATCAAGTTTGGTATAGTTTCCATCCAGCCATTTTAGCTCTTGACTGTCTTCAAGAAACTCTGACACACAGACACACATCATTGAGATATCAATGTTTTAGGTAACAGAGGACCCTAAAATGTAGAGATCCATCAAAACCTGAGATCGGAATTTATGACGAATCTAAAGTTTCGCTCATCTCTCATAGACGATAGGTTACGGTAGGGGTGGGTGCAAAGCAAAAATTGAATAATATACACTAGTAGCATGCAGAAAAAAAGAATATCTCATAAGCATTACACCACATAGCAGAGATTTTGGTTGTACAATCTTTTGAGTATTTTAAGAACATTATCACAGACACACACAACATAAGAAACTTGACAAATGAGCAGAGACCATTCAGTCCATCAAGCCTGTTTGTTTAGGTAATAGCTAAGCTGTCCCACACAAGATGATACAGCAAGGTTTATTCTGTAGATATAGTGTCACATATTAAAGCAGAATCACATAAATTACTCATGCTGCCCTAACAGGCCTTGCAGTTGGTTTTGCAAGCTATCATATGTCACATGTCTTTCTGTGCAATGTCAGTCCATGCCCAGTTGATCTGGAGGCCCAACCTGACTGTGGCTGGACATGGAAGACATGCCATCCCATTCAGTTCCATACATGCTTAATCAGGTAGAAGTCTAGTGAGTGGGCTGGCCAAATGAGCTAACAAATAGTCTCTAGAGCACATTGAGTTGCTCTGGCGGTATGTGGATGGGCATTGTGTTGCTGGAAGAACACACCTCTCGTTTCACACTAGAACAGGATGAAGACAATATCGCATAGTGTTGTTCATGGCACCTTCCACAAACGCCAGACATAAGTGAACACTGCTGCTGTCTGCCACCCATACCATGACACCTAGCATGGGCTGTTTGCCTCACAGGCATATACTTGTTACAAGAGGTGCTCACCAGGTTCTCCATTGGAAATATTCACAACACATGACAACATGATCTGAGTGGGCACGTCTCATACACTCTGCTGTTTTCATTTGATCAGGCACAGCTTCCATTATGATATTTGGGTTTTGACATGCAGTCCAGAATCACATCTCCATACCTGCCTTTACCATTGTTGCCAACGCTGAAACACTGTGGACTCCTCCCATCTAACTGGTTCCACAATTTGTTGATTAGACTATCCTGCTTTGTGAACACCCAGTATGTAGCCCCACTCAAACTCCATTAAAAGCATGAAGAGTGCCCGAAGACATCTCCCAGGAGACTTTAACACTTCACAGTGTACTACATATAATATGGAAACACAAGATATTTTTTCCATTGTGCTTTAAGCACCACCTATTGACAGCAGTGGTGTGACCTTTGCAGTGCTTTTTATCGCTCCAAGAGGTACTCCACTGATCTAGTGACTTTAATCACAAATTCGTCTGCCCTCTGTTTTTACCATATTATACTACAGTATTCCAAACTGAATTCCTTCATTGTGTTCTTTTTTTTCTCTTTATGCTAGTGTATTAGAAAACACACCGTTAAACAAAAATTGTAAATGAAGTGATATTTTAACAAAACATTTTAAATATGTATTTGAACTATAATACATTAAACTAAATGTTTAATTTACTAACTTGTTTATGAATTCACCATTTATTTATTTTTGGTTTTGTTACTTCCTTCATTACAATGGACATATCTAATAGCTGTAACTGTTATCTGTAAAGTAATTACAGAAAAGAAAGTGGGTTATCTGGTCACTTATTCAATGGAGTAGTTTTTAAAAACATCAGTCCATTTCCTCATTTCCCCATTGTGAAACACAAGACCCTTTTCTTTACCTAGAGAATGAGGAGTCTGTCCCTTAAGTGCTCTCTGGCTGTCTGACAATGGTACTCTGAAACAAAGTCAGGCTTTTATATTTTCAGTTGGGTCTTATCTTCCTTTAGTTCTAATATCCCCCGCCACCACATAACTAATGACAGTTCATATGTGGATATGTTTTCTCATCTTTTAGTGTCTTTTGTGTTTTGTTGAGACTTGGATATATTTTTAATTATATTTTATATATATGGATGTTTTCTTTGTCTTATGCTACATACGTATGCCTTATACAATTTTACATTATTTTTCTTGTCATATAATGATTTACAACGTATAAACACTGGAGCACACTAACTCTGCAAACCAAGAAATAAATGTAATTTTATATTCTTTGCAGAAGGCATAGTTGCTTAATCACTTTATAGCATTTGGGCTCTGGTGTGCCTCGTAGCTGGTATTTGCCCTTTGTAGACTTTGCATGATGTCCTGATATTCAAGTAGGTTTTCTGAAGGAACAACAATTTCCTCACAGTGCCAAAAACCTGTTCATTTGATGTGTGATTCTAACTGAATACCATGTGGCTTTTGTAACTAAGGGCGATGGAATGGACTGGCATCCCTCCCAGATATGGTTATGCCTGTTGCTGTCCAAATATTGTTTCTAGTAAATCCATGCATTCATGTCTGTGTTACTGTGATCTATTTATTGATTTGCTAAACTTGTTAGTTTTCTTTTCACTATTTTTCTTTTATTCTGTAAAAAAAAAATACAATTTATTTTACCTTTTCTATATTTTAAAATAGCTCTGCAGTGGAATGGAGGTTGAATGGCACTTTGCTAACGTTTGCACATGTCATCTTGGAAAATGGCAATCTCATCTTGACCAATACAGATTCTACAATGGAAGGCAACTATAGCTGTCACAACAAGAAGAATCAGCTTCTGAAGGCAATATTCCTAAGACTGGGAAGTAAGTTGTTTCTGTTTAACTTTTTGTCTCGAGACTAACAGAGGATCATCCTTTTACAGTGATCTGCTTTTTACATCATATCTTCCAAGGAGCTATCTATGTTACTTTTCTACTAGGACACCTGTTATATTTTCAGGAGCTGATTTTGTCCTACATGAAAAACAGTTATCCATGTACACCTCAGGTGTAATAAAAGCATGTGTGGACTTTCTTTTTACTGGTGTATACAAGTGTGGTGGCTAAAACCTAAAGCCTATAATAGCACTAACTGAAAAAGTCTAAATAACAGTACTAAACTGAAGAAGTAAAACCTTTGCATTCATAATTACCGTGGCTGTGTAGAAAATGTGAGACAGTAAGTTATAAACTGTTAAAAAATCATTAGACAGTCACAAACATTCATTGATAACAGATGATTGTAAATGCTAACTGTAATTATAAAATACACCACCAACTTTGATCAAAGCAGACTTGGACGTCTATCAAAATATTCTATCAAAACTATACAATGTATTATTTGAGGCAATGTTGTGAGTGTGAGTTTGTGTGTGTGTGTGTGTGTGTGTATGTGTGTGTGAGTGAATTAATGTGTTCCATTTGGCTGTTCTGTAAAGATGTTCTTGCTCAAACTTTGTAGTCTGTACTGTGATGTAAACCACTGAAGAAAAATCCCATTGTTGGGTGAGTTTCTGAACAAAGATACAGTAACAATAGCATCCTCCTTTTAAATGTTATGGTAACCAGAATATACTGTAACAAATCCAATCAGTTGTCATTTAAACACTACCAATCACCTCATACCATTTAGATGAAACATAAAAGTACTTTTCATTTATATACTAGCAATCAGTTTATACTATTTATATTAGTTGAATATGATAATAAGTCAGTAATGTTACTGAGTGCACCATTTCTGACTACTGCAAACTTACCAAGTTAGTCCACTGTCTACTCTGTGTCACTTATGCATATTTTGTTAATTTAGACTTGCTTACAAAGATCAAACATGTTACAGCACATACGTTTCACCACAAGTTAAAAGATTAAACATTAGTGAAAGTGATATGAAAAAGCATTATTCTTCTCATGCCATTTCAAGGTGAAGGAGAGAAGGGTTCTGTAGCAGTGTTATGATTACTCCAGTTAGAGAGAGTAATCATAGATATTAAATTGCTTAAGAGATAGCAGTACAAAATGGGAAATTGAGAGAACCAAAATGACCGGGGAGAAGTGTGGTCTGGAAAATAGGGTCTAAGAAAAGCTCAAAAGAGACAAACAGAAATTAAACATATCAAGCAAAAAACAAAAGTGGATGTGTAGTCAAAATTTTATTGCAAAGATCTCCTCGAATTAACTTGTTTTACTTCCCCTACCTAATACTAAATTTCCTTATTTGATTATCTTGAATCCACTGAATAGATTAAAAGGTATTCTGTGCTGTGTCACATGACCTCAACAAGCATAGTAACTATAAACAAAATACTGTAGATGCACCCATGAACTGTGACAATAAAATAGTGCAGCACAAACCAAAAAATGTTCACAGTGTGCTGTATAATAATGTCAAAAATGCATTAACAAAAGTCAATCTTCTTTATGCCCAAAACCCATTCATAACACATGGTAGTAGTACTTCCAAACCTTGAAGCTACCTGTGATGGCATACTCATGCTCACACTCCACTGTGTAATGTGCCCGTAGGTGATGTATGCAGTTAATAGTGCTGTATAAATTAAAGAATGATTCCTAAACTCACTCATCCCATGTCAATTTAGTGTCTTCTCTTCTGTAAAGCGTATGTATTTGGGATATGAGTTGGGTCTAGCAAGTCAGGAGAGAGTCCAAATGGAAAAACAGAGATGCAAATAGAGTGCAAACAGATAGTGGAGGGCCACAATGTGGTCTCAGTTCCTTTGAGCTATGTGGCAGCAGGGCTAACCACTATACCACTCCACATTCTATTACATATAAAACAAATAGGCAAGACTAGATAACTGAGCCTTTTCATCTTTTAAAGGTTAAGACAAATAAGGGAGGTCATGTCACAGTCTACAGCCCAAGTAGTTTATAGTTTATAATAAGGTAATAGTTTATAATAAGGTAATATTGTTGCCTTTGCTAGGTTTTATGAATAATTCATATCTAAGTATCAACATGATTGCTCTGTTTTATAAATGCTTCATCATTCCTTAATGGAATTTAAGTTTGCTTTTTGATGCAGAATGTAAAAAAATGAAATCCACTTCCCAAAGTATTAGTGGAAGCCACTGATAAGACTATAGACATTTTTCTCTATATGAATTAGTTTGTAAGTACTTTGTAGAAGGAGCTAGCGTCTAAGCTTTGCGGTATATAAACATTTGTGGGCTGCAACTCCACATACAAGTTTTCAGTTTCAGTACATGAAGACTGTTAATTAATATGTCTTTATTTTATATAGTGGTTTTTATATCAATTTATTCCTTTTCATAAACAGTTTGATCCAACACATAGCCTGAGTCTATCATGGAAACTTTTAACTATGTCTCTGTCTCTAACTGACCTTCCATCCATATTTATTTTCCACTTTGGACTTTATTTTGCTGAAGCAGGCTGTGGTTCTTTGAGATACTATAAAGTAAAAATTAGGTTAAAAAATGAGGGGTAGTTATAAATTTCAGTTAACTTCAAAACCGTTGATCTTGAATGGAACAAACCTTTAATAGTCATAGACAACTGATCTCACTAGAAACAGTTTTCTGCCCAATGCACTGAATGGCACAAGATGGGCTAAGTGCTTGGTCAATTAGGCACTATTGTTAAGTATTTTAAAAATTTTTGCTTGGTGACAAATGAAACCATTTCAGTGTTGTATTTAAAAGTGTAAAAAAAACATAAAAGCTTTCCATATCTTTAAAAAAAGGGCTTTCCTATTTTGCTAGTATTTACCTAAACCTCTTGTTATGCTAGTGTGATTAATTGAAAAGTATACTTAACTGTTACAGGAAGAACATAACATGTATTATTTTGTTAATTGGTCATGTTTACATATGCACATAAAGTACAAAAATAAATACAATAATAAAATGCAATAAGCACATTTAAATTCTACTTTTTGTTGTGGTTGCTACAGATAGTAGGTAGAAGCAGAATGTTATTGTGCATAACGACTTAGGAAGCCACCTAAAACAATTAACCTAAACTAGATTCCTTCTGTTGGTAGTAGCTGACTCCTGTTTTTCATCCAGTCCTAGTGACACTAATATTTATTATGTGATGGGATGCAGCTGAGCACTCATTTCTCAGGGTTAAAGGTGAATGAACTTAGAAGAACCAAAAATGTTCTTTATACAAACATCACTGATGTTCATAATGACAGGGAAACCCTCCATTAAGCTCCTTCAGATTCTGACAGGAAATTACTCACAGTAGTGTATTCATTTGAGCTCTGTGTGTCAGACTGTATAAATAAAGACAGCATTCATAATGAAGTTTTCTTTTGCATTAGAGTTCATCATTTGGTCATAAAGTTTGGCCCACAGGTCATCTATAAAGAATTTAAATACAGTGGAAGAATCGTAAAAAGTATGAAAATATCTACTGTACTATGAGATTCTTGTTATTTTTATGTCCGGAAAATTTAAGCTCCAACTTAAAAAAAAAAATGTTATTGGAATGCATTAATTATTTTACTAGTTTATTTACCATTAGTAACCAATAAGCCTAACCTTTACACCATGCATATTATTCACAATTATAGTCAAAAATGAACTCATAGATGACATAGTTGTGGATAATAACAACAAAACTACACTAGAAGTAACAACCAACTTAGCTTTAGAAGAGGAAGACAGTGTTATAGAGTGACCAGCCTAGGAGTCATGGCCGAAAATCAATGAGAGGTGAAAACAGAAGAGAGGACAAGGCATGCAAAGGGAGATGTCCAGCTACTGGCTGGAATAACTCAAAAGGATGCAGTCTTTGCTGGTGTGCATTAGGTCAAGAAAAGTAGGGTTCTAATACTAATGATTATAAGAATGCCTAAAAGTGTAATTTAACTGGCTGCAGAGAAATGTTGTCAGTAATGGGGATGCTTGACTTCACTCGAAGACAAGACAAGATGGGGATGGGGAGTAAAATATTGTTATTATTATTTTTTAGCTTGTGTCTTTATCCAAGGTAATTATCAATAATAATAATAATAATAATAATGATAATAATGATCAAGAAGCACACAAAAAAGTCTCAATGCTATGCACTCATTATACAATGAGAATAATTGTCTTAGCACAGAACCAGATGTTTAGTGCTGCATTTAAGAGGAGGGCTAATGACAAACCAAGCAACATTTTCACCAAACCATGGTTTTCCAAGGAGCCCTAGGCTCAGAACACGCTGTCAGATATTATGAGCAGAGTGGGAGTGCTTGAAAGACTGAGCAGTCTCGTAGTCTTTAAAAGAGGTCTGAATGTCAGGGGAAGCCTCTTGTACACTTCAAAACTTGAAATGGACTGAACACAGTTTTTCTTGTAACTGTTTTTACTCCACATAAGAATAAACAAGTACTATCTACCCATCCATTTTCAAAACTTATATCCTGAACAGTGTCGAAGGGAAACTGGAGCCTATCCCTGTAAGCACATGGTGCAAGGCAGGAACAATTCCTGGACAAGGCATCAATGCATCAAAGGGTGAACACACAGACACACACACATACACTAGGGCCAATATAGTAAAAGACTGTTAAAATTTGTTGTCAATTTTGATTAACTAATTAATATAATTAAATTTTGCTCCTGTAACTTCCTTCTATTATGAAATTTGTTTAAGTAAGTCTTGAACCTAAATATCTTAATTCATTTCCAGGTTGTGGGTGCCACAGCTTATTCTGGTAGCAATGGGCACAAGGCTGGAACCAACAGCATTAGTGCTATTGTAACACTTATTTTAAAATTACCCTGTTATGTACAGTGGTACTTGAAAGTTTGTGAATCCTTTAGAATTTTCAATATTTCTGCATAAATATGACCTAAAACATCATCAGATTTTCACTCAAGTCCTAAAAGTAGATAAAGAGAAACCAGTTAAACAAACGAGACAAAAATATTATGCTTGGTCATTTATTTATTAAGGAAAATGTTCGAATATTACATATTTGTGAGTGGCAAAAGTATGTGAACATTTGCTTCCAGTATCTGGTGTGACCCCCCCCTTTGCAGCAACAACTGCAACTAAACGTTTCCGGTAACTTTTGATCATTCCTGCACACCAGCTTGGAGGAATTTTAGCCCATTTCTCCATACAGAACAGCTTCAACTCTAGGATGTTGGTAGGTTTCCTCACATTAACTGCTCACTTCAGGTCCTTCCACAACATTCCGATTGGATTAAGGTCAGGACTTTGACTTGGCCATTCCAAAACATTAACTTTATTCTTCTTTAACCATTCTTTGGTAGAACGACTTGTGTGCTTAGGGTCATTGTCTTGCTGCATGAAACCACCTTCTCTTGAGATTCAGTTCATGGACAGATGTCCTGACATTTTCCTTTAGAATTCTCTGATATAATTCAGAATTCATTGTTCCATCAATGAAGGCAAACCGTCCTGGCCCAGATGCAGCAAAACAGGCCCAAACCTTGATACTACCACCACCATGTTTCACAGATGGGATAAGGTTCTTATGCTGGAATGCAGTGTTTTCCTTTCTCCAAACATAACGCTTTTCTATTTTGGTCTCATCCGTCCACAAAACATTCTTCCAATAGCCTTCTGGTTTGTCCACGTGATCTTTAACAAACTGCAGATGAGCAGCAATTTTTTTTTGGAGAGCAGTGACTTTCTCCTTGCAACCCTGCCATGCACACCATTGTTGTTCAGTGTTGTCCTGATGGTGGACTCATGAACATGAACATTAGCCAGTTACCCTGGGGTCCTTTGTGACCTCGCCGACTATTACACGCCTTGCTCTTGGAGTGATCTTTGTTGGTCGACCACTCCTGGGGAGGGTAACAATGGTCTTGAATTTCCTCCATTTGTACACAATCTGTCTGACTGTGGATTGGTGGAATCCAAACTCTTTAGAGATGGTTTTGTAACCTTTTCCAGGTCCTCAGAAATCTCCTTTGTTCATGACATGATACACTTCCACAAACGTGTTGTGAAGAGCAGACTTTGATAGATCCCTGTTCTTTAAATAATACAGGGTGCCCACTCACACCTGATTGTCATCCCATTGATTGAAAACGCTTGACTCGAATTTCACCTTCAAACTAACTGCTAATCCAAGAGGTTCACATACTTTTTGCCACTCACAAATATGTAATATTTGATCATTTTCCTCAATAAATAAATGACCAAGTATAATATTTTTGTCTCATTTGTTTAACTGGTTTCTCTTTATCTACTTTTAGGACTTGAGTGAAAATCTGATGATGATTTAGGTCATATTTATGCAGAAATATAGAAAATTCTAAAGGGTTCACAAACTTTCAAGCACCACTATATGAACAGAAAGTATTTCATTTGTATTTGTCAAGCTATAAATAGTCCTCTCTTCAAGGCCAAAACAGAATTAAGTTCAACATTAAGGTTTTACTTTTTAATGAAAAGTAATACTTACAAAACATTATTAAATGAAAGATGAAATGTTACTTTTCCGTGATTATGCTATATAAAGATATATACTAGTAACTTTATGTATTTTTAAACACTATATATAAATTACTACCATACCTGTATATGTTACAGAATTAACAGCTAACATAACATTCACATACATGGTAAGTTCATTTTACAGAGAGGGGAAAGGGGGACTGGAGTCTACAGTGGCAGCATCATGTATAAAGCAGGAGTGGGTGGCAGTCCCATCGGACTGCTCTTGTACACACACACAAACTCACACTAGGGTCAATTCAGAATTGTCAGTTACCCTAAGAGACATGTTCTTGGGAAGTGGGAAGATACCCAGAGTAAAATACATGTAGACATGAGAAAACTAACTAATTTGAACCTAGAACAGGGTAGTATGAGGCTCATGTATAAATGGGACTCAAACCATTTACTTATATTCAACAAATATAACTTTTTTAATTGAAACTATAATGCTGTCTGTCAGCAAAGTAGCTTCATACTTTTTTACATATCAGCTAAATTCATTAGATATTCATAGGTAGACACTATATATATCAACATAATGCTAGGAATTTTTACTTTCAAAGTCATTTGCATTTAGAGCAACATGTTTACTCAATTCTAAAATGCACATTTTTAGTGTTTTATTGTTTCTAAAATGGGAACCCAGCCACAGGGGATACACAAGGCAGTGTGTTTCTTCGAGCTGGTCCCAAGCCTGGATAAATGGGGAGGGTTACATCAGGGAGGGCATCCAGCATAAAATTTTGCCAAATCAATATGTGGACAACAATACAAATTTCCATACTGGATCAGTCGAGCCCCGGGTTAACAACAACCATTACCAGTACTGTTAGCCATCAGGGTGCTGCGGAAATTGGGCTACTGTTGGCCAAAGAAGGAGAAGAAGAGGGGGGGCGAGGAAGGTAAAGAGAGTGGAACTGAGGGTAGGAACTTTGAATGTTGGCAGTATGACTGGTAAGGGGAGAGAGTTAGCAGATATGATGGAGAGATGGAAGGCTGATATATTACAAAGTCAAAGTCAGAGAGGCGAGATTGTGTTGGTTTGGACATGTGCGGAGGAGAGATGCTGAGTATATTGGGAAAAGGATGTTAAGGATACAGCTGCCAGGTAAGAGGAAAAGAGGAAGGCCTACGAGAAGGTTTATGGATAGGGAGAGAGAGGACATGCAGGTGATGGGTGTGACAGAACAAGATGATGAGGACAGAAAGATATGGAACAAGATGATCCGCTGTGGCAACCCCTAACGGGAGCAGCTGAAAAAAGAAGAAGATTGTTTCGTTTTCGAATCAAAATGATGTACAGGTAGTGTTCATCTTACATAGTCTGTTGTCTTATTCATACAGTATGTGTTTATATATAAAGACCTTGGAATAGTTGTTACTACAGGAAAAAAATTATAAATATATATATATATATATATATATATATATATATATATATATATATATATATATATATATATATGTGTCAGCAAATCCACAAAGAGAGCAAATGGATCACATACTTTTTAATTCCTATGCTTTTGATTCGTACCAGGACAGATCATCACATGGGGAAAATGATTAGACTTACAGGAACCCAAGGCATATACATACACACGCATAATATATACATGTATAAACAGGTAGTCTGACTTAACGAATACATTTATAATAACAATTATTAATATTTTATGCCTTTTAAACCATACGACTTTTTGGTGTAATGATTAACAACTGGGGCCAACCATTATATTTTTCCAGAAATGGATATATTTGTTTTTACTCTAACCATCTTTGTTATACATTGTTTCTGTTCACAATAAAACAGATGCTCCAGGACTTCTCCATGTTCAGTGCAGAGCATCCAATCATTACAGTATTACCTGTTTCTGGAAGCAACATATAAAGACTCTTCTGCCCACAAAATACATCACCACTTTCAGGTAAGAAAACATTAATTTTGATAACACTTATTAGCATATGTGAAACTTTCATTATGGCTGGAGTGCTGCATACTGATTAGTGCTTTCATGCATTAACAGATGCAGGAATGCAAGTTCAGTTAGATAGATAGATACTTTATTAATCCCAAGGGGAAAATCACGATGCCTGTACACATTCTCACCGTATTTGTTTGATTCTTGACCGGATCTAAATCGCTGCTATTATGTGTGTGAGACTGTGGATAGTTCCTACTTCCTACTTTTTTTTTCAAAATGCTACCCGGATAGGTTTCAGCTCTTTGCAAACCTGAACTTGATAAAGTATAAGAATTCTTAGAAATATGACCAAAATATATCTGACTGCACACACACACAGTGAATGTTTGTTTTTAACTGTGTAAACGGTTGTGTGACCTGTTCAGTTTAAAAATAGAAAACACTTAAGGCCCATTTCTTTAGCTGCTAGGCCACTCTGAATGCCAGCCTCAGGCAACTCAATAATTGTTAAACAAAACTTATCAAGTTAGCCATCACTTGCTCTACTCATGCCTGTTGAAAAGACTAACAGAGTACCTTCCATTTTAAGCAATACTATCACATCCTGTATACATTACACTATTTGAAGAGTCTGTTTGGTTCAACCTCGGTCAGTGTGCTTTATTTTATAAATATTTTGTTTGTTTTTCTTAATAGCATGTAAGTAAGAGGAGCAAACATATTTCCTCTATATCTTCTTTTATGAGGGTGTTCATACTTATGGCAAAACTATACCTTCATATTAAGAATAAGTAAATCTTGTTTTGGATATCTGTGATCTTCTTTCTAACAAGATGCTTGTATTTTATTTTGATACAGCTCTTTACACTATTATACTTTAAAAAAGGGCCAGTGGCAATTTTCACATTTGTGAAAAAGTTGCCCTAAGATGACATAAACAACAGTCACGATAGGGGTCACTGGCAATAAACATTAAATACAATATATGTGTCATTCAGTGCTTGTTAATTATTGTCAATAAGGCCAGAACTATGGTCACTAAAGATTTTAAGAAACTTTATTATTTTGTACTGTAATTAGTTTTTTTTTTATATTTTAGTGATGCCATAAACACATTTGAGACATGCCACCAGGAACCTCTAGAAATCAATGTATGCACAATAAAAAACCCAAACTCCTGGCATCCTTCTCATCTTGTCAATATCACAGAGATCAATCCACTTGGAGCAAGCTTCACTTTATTTAGAATACAGTTTCTAGACATTGGTAAGTTGCTTGGTTGATATTACTGTGTTTGTGATGATACATTTACAAGTTACAAAAAACAATTTTGCCATCTGTAACTAAGTAAAAATATCAGGACACAATTTGTTTTCCTATGTTATGACTGGATATATTCTTTCCAGAGTAGTTTTGAACTATATATAATTATGTGTTAGTTTCAATTTCTAACTGACTCATGTCTACTTAAATACATTCAATTACAAAGGTCCACTTTTATTCAACAAGAATGGGCTCTGCATTAATCCTTCTGGATCAGGGTTTGACTTTTTCTTTCTTTCTAGTATACCTCACTGGCTTTCCCACTTAGGGTGAGAGCTGGAATTGGTAAATATGACTTTTGTCTTTTTTGGAAAATAGGAACATATAAATTCTTTCAAACCCAGGACAGTGCTCCCAACTTCCACACAGTTTTGAAAGGGTGTGTTAATGAAGACTTGCTACTATGGAGCTTTGCAACTACAGCATGACCATAGCAACTTTCTACACTTCCGAAGTTTTGAATGGGGTCCATTCAGTTTCATATTTATAACTTTCTGCGAGATGGAGAGGAGTCAGAATAATTCCAAAAAAATGCATTCCTTAGACGGTACCCAGGACACCTCACTACTTATTGATGTCTTCTGGGTCTGTCCAGCAGATGTTTCTCTGAAATAGCTCAGCTTATCTACTGTATTTACCAGAGTAAAGAGAAAATATATCTTTCAATTACTTCTACTATGTTAAGTGTTGAGATTTGTATTCTTGTCACAGGCTGGCACAAAAACCTAATAACAATTCACTTCTTGGATTCACATTGGCCAGATCATCCCTTCCGATTGTAGCCTTGCTAATTCTAGATACTACTGCACTGATGTTCTTTCACCACCCACAAAGCAAAGGGGCAGGATTGGGTAGCAGGCCTGTGATATGACAATCAGCTGCCTAAAACAGCCATTCTGATACTCACAGTCTTTGGTTCAACATAAGTTAGAAATCAACATTTTTGTTAAATAATATGGTGAAAAACAGGTAACACCACACACTTGCCAATGGACAATTGTATCAATGCCTCCATTAGACAATCATACACTTTGTGCCCATGACAAAAGTATAAAAACGACAGAAATTACTGCTTCTTATTTTAAAGAAATGATGCTTTATACATAGTTTTGACCATTTTTTTTGATTTTGATTCTTTGTCCAAGCTCTCAAATCAGCCTTTCCTTCAGTGGCTGGTTGTACTGTAAAGGATTATGGCAAAATTCACCCTCTTCCTTCAAAATGCTGTTACTGTAACCTGATTATCTGCTGTCATTCCTTATTTCTTGTTAACTATTCATACAACACAGATCCTCTGCTGACAGTCTTCTCTCAATTCCAAAGACCTATTTTGAAACTCTTGCTAAAGACTCATTCAGTTTTGTAGCTCTAATCCTCGGGTCTGTTTGTAAGCTCCTTTAGCAGACTCATGTAGATCTTGCATAAGGGCTCCACTTTTCTCAGCTTAATTCCTATTTCACTGTTCTTTAACTGCTAACGCATCCTAATAACAAAATAATTCAGTCATCTCAGGCTGTGCACTTACTCCACTGTACTATTCTGTTGTACTTTACTCGTTTACACTTTAGTTTTTAATTGTAATATGCAAACAAAAGCTCTTGTATTCACTGTTTATTATGAAATGTACCCTTGTTTTATATGTAAAGCACTATGCAACAAAGATTGATTATTATCTTGACTTTTAAAGTTATAAAAATGTTTTTAGATGACCTTTAATAAGGACGTTTAGGTGAGCCCTGTGTACAGTAGCAACTTAAATCTGGACATAGACAGATGGAGACTTTTGAAGACAAGCGTTTCTGGTTTCTACAGTTGAAATTTTAGGGCGCAAACGCCTGTCATTAAAGCATTAAAGTTTTATCATTTTTGGAACATTATTAGACAGATTTTTTTATTCAATTAAAATGTATAACAGCAATTGAAGTGTATTTCATAAAAGTTTGGCACATTTTAACTACACATACTATTTTTTAAAAGGGAAACTACTGTGTAATTTGATGTTACAGCCATCCTTTTTCATAGACATAACACTTCCCAGCAAATATATAAAATAAAACAGAATGGCTGTAAAATGTATTAGTAGTTAGCACAGATGCTGTTAGAAGTTACTCTTGCTTTAAGAAATTTTTTTATTATGACTGCTTTCTGTGTCATTTTGTTCCTTACAAAGAATGCTAACCTTGATTCACAATAAACTGAAAAACATCACTGTGTTTAAAAAAGAAAAAAAAAATCCAGCCTTTGTATTTATTATTTTCCTTGTCTGAATTTAGTATTTTGTTGATTGCACGGAACAGCCTTCCCCTTTTCCATTTTATATATCTTTCAGTTATTTGTTTTTAACACGTTGACTGCCACAGCGACAGCAGATAAATTTGTTCCTGATCCCACTGCAAAATCAGGGTGTTATTTTAACAACACTAATTAAATTAATTTTGTTATTGAGTAAAACTCTCAATAAAAATGTATTTTCTAAAAAAAGTCTATTTGAATTAACTCATAGTTGCCACATGAGACAGAAAATTCCCGTATTTGGCAGTCAGTGCGTTAAATTGTGATAGCATCGTTGACCCAAGCTTTGGACCAGAACTGCTATCTCTAGGTTCGTTAGACGTAGCAAAGTGAGATAGCAATGGTGGCATACTGGTTTATATTCATGCCTCATAAATCTTGGGACTTGTGTATTTTTTTTAATTCTAAGTAGAATTCAGTGTCCATGGGGACTTCCTCCAGCCACTCTAGTTTCTTACCACCATCCACAAATGGCATGTCTGCTTTTCTTTTAGTGTTAAAATGGCCTAGTGTGAGTGAGAGTTCTCTGTGATGAACTGACATCCACTCTAAAGTTGGCCTAGCATTGCCAGGGTGTTTTGGGTTCCAAATGACCACATGATGACATAAACAAGTCCTGACAAAGAATAGATGGAAATACCTGACTTGTCCAAACTACTAAATGGGTGGTATTTGAGATAATTTTTTGCAATGTCACCTGTTCTTATTTAAATAAATACCTAAAAACACTTTGTATAACTTTAAACGAATGAATAAAGGCTAACTGATGGACACCATATTCTCAGTGTAACCTGCATCCTGAAAATTAAAAAGACAGGTGTATCATTTGAAGGAACACTGGATCAGCATAAAGATTTTTCCTTAGGAGGATACACTAACAAATGGTCGAAATTATGAAGATGTTTGATGGATGTATACAATGCAGCTTTTGATTACTGATAACACAAAAAAAGCCTCCACTTGTTAAGTATGACTAGTGTACGTAGTTTAGAATGTTGTTTGTTTATGATGACTTATGGTGACCTATAATCATTACTTTGTTCTTATGTTTCTTGTTTAATAGTGAAGCCTGATCCCCCTGAATTCATCACAACAGAGCCCATCCCAAATTACCCTAAACGACTAAGAGTGTTGTGGAAGTACCCAGCCTCCTGGCCTGAAGAAGATCATTTTCGCCTTAAATTCCAGCTTGAATACAAGCCACTGATGTTGAGTTCCTGGTCTGTGGTGAGTTTTTACTTATGGTCAGTGGTCAGCATCCTGTGGTTTGTGGCAAGATGACAAATACTATGGTTTCAACTATTTCACTGCATTCATAAAATAATAAAAACAATTTCAGCAGCAGTGCAGCGGGAACTTCAAAGGAAAGAATAATAGGCAGTATCTCTTTTATGTATAACTTTGGCAAAAATACACATCCTTCATATGATTCAATATACACTTTTGGTTTGCTGCATTCACTCATTAACTTGCAAAAATGACCACATACCAATATCTATCCATTCTGTGATCTGCCTATCCCGTTTGTAATAACTACTTTTAATTATATTACTAGCTAATTTGTTCTATATCAACTATTCTCTATAAAGACTGATGTAAACTTTCTGTGGAAGTGAACTTTTGCTCCATTTAAAGCAAAATCAGAAAACTATGCAATTGTGCAAATTCTTAGGAAGAGGAACACACCGAGTTCTGTTTTATATAGTAACAGTTTCGGGAAGTGTGTAGACGTTGTGAATGAGGACGCTGTATAGCTCCTGACCCGGCACAGACTCACACAGAGGCACGTGTAAAAGGAACACAAAACTTTTATTTTTCTTCTTCAGCTGGAGGGCACATCTTCCCCGTGAACCCTCCAGCCACAACACAGCCCAAATTGCACAACTAACAGGCCACACTCTTCCTCTGGCACCAGCACTCCTTCCAGGCAACCTCGTCCTCTTCCTCCAGATTCTGGCCTTGAGTGGTGGTTGCTGGTTCTTTTTATGTCCCTCCCGGAAGTGCTCCCGGTGCTTGCTCACCTATTTCCTGGGTGGGGCCGAAGATTAGACCAGCTGGGCTCAGTGATCCATGCTATGCCCCCTGGCGGCCACCCCAGGTCCCCACAGGGTTGTGAAGAACTCCATCTCCCAGGGAAACCTGCGGGAAACTGAGGCACCATCGTCAACCAGGGAGGCTGCCACCATGTGTCCTGGTGGATACTGAGGAGCCCATGGCTGCTCCCCTGGAACATAAGCAGAAGGGGCATCCTGGCCGGGCAGCCACACCGTCTTCAAAGCTTTATCATGAGGTCTGTTCTTGTAAGGGCCATGTAAATTCATAAAATTATTTTTTCCTAAATGGACTGACTGAATTAACAAAAATACCTTGCTACAATGATCAGTGGTTCGTGCACAGGAAGTGTGTTGGTCTGTGTCAATGAAAAAACTGCAGTGTTAAAACACATTTTTCAAACACCACAGTACAAACAATGAACAATCCACTCTGACTTACCTCTACTAGAAACACTGACTTTATCATCTACTCCTTCATTAAATCAGAATTTAAATACCAAGACTAACATTATTCAAAGTTATTGTCTGTTTTTACATGCATTTTTATTACTCTTTAATTTAATATTGTTTTTTTTTTGTATCAGTATACTGCTGCTGGATTAAATGAATTTCCCCTTGGGATTAATAAAGTATCTATCTATCTAAATGGAAGGTTGTTGTCATTTGTTTTGAACTGCATCTTATGATTTACCTAAGGATGTTAGAATGACACTAGAATTACTTCCCTAATCCTGTTATCCAGTATACTGTGTTTTTATTCAACACCCATTTTTTGCTTAATCCAGGTGGAAACTACGAAGAGGGAAGAAACACTGAAAGATGTGCTTGCTGGCCATATTCATGTAATCCGAGTAAGAGCTAAGGATTTCTTAGATGCTGGAAACTGGAGCGATTGGAGTCCTGAAATAACTGCTCAAGCTTGGATTGGTAAGAACTTTGTCTTTGACTGCACTATTTATGTGAAAGAAGCCATTTTTCCCATTTGTTCAACTTTTTGGGGTAAAAGTGGCAAGAAGGTAAAAAGCTGCCAACAGATATACAGGTACCGGTCATAAAATTAGAATATCATGACAAAATTGATTTATTTCAGTAATTCCATTCAAAAAGTGAAACTGGTATATTAGATTCATTCATTACACACAGACTGATGTATTTCAAATGTTTATTTCTTTTAATTTTGTTGATTATAACTGACAACTAATGAAAGTCCCAAATTCAGTATCTCTGAAAATTAGAATATTGTGAAAAGGTTCAATATTGAAGACACCTGGTGCCACACTCTAATCAGTTCATTAACTCAAAACACCTGCAAAAGCCTTTAAATGGTCTCTCAGTCTAGTTCTGTAGGCTACACGATCATGGGGAAGACTGCTGACTTGACAGTTGTCCAAAAGACGACCATTGGCACCTTGCACAAGGAGGGCAAGACACAAAAGGTCATTGCTAAAGAGGCTGGCTGTTCACAGAGCTCTGTGTCCAAGCACATTAATAGAGAGGCGAAGGGAAGGACAAGATGTGGTAGAAAAAAGTGTACAAGCAATAGAGATAACCGCACCCTGGAGAGGATTGTGAAACAAAACCCATTCAAAACTGTGGGGGAGATTCACAAAGAGTGGACTGCAGCTGGAGTCAGTGCTTCAGGAACCACCATGCACAGACGTATGCAAGACATGGGTTTCAGCTGTCACATTCCTTGTGTCAAGCAACTCTTGAATAAGAGACAGCGTCAGAAGCGTCTTGACTGGACTGCTGCTGAGTGGTCCAAAGTTATGTTCTCTGATGAAAGTAAATTTTGCATTTCCTTTGAAAATCAAGGTCTCAGAGTCCACGTTGCTTGAGGTCCAGTGTAAAGTTTCTACAGTCAGTGATGGTTTGGGGTGCCATGTCATCTGCTGGTGTTGGTCCATTGTGTTTTCTGAGGTCCAAGGTCAACACAGCCGTCTACCAGGAAGTTTTAGAGCACTTCATGCTTCCTGCTGCTGACTAACTTTATGGAGATGCAAATTTCATTTTCCAACAGGACCTGGCACCTGCACAAAGTGCCAAAACTACCAGTACCTGGTTTAAGGACCATGGTATCCCTGTTCTTGATTGGCCAGCAAACTTGCTGCAGTAATCCAGGTCAAAGGAGCCCCAACTAAATATTGAGTGCTGTACATGCTCATACTTTTCATGTTCATACCTTTCAGTTGGCCAACATTTCTAGAAATCCTTTTTTTGCATTGGTCTTAATTGATATTCTAATTTTCCGAGATACTGAATTTGGGACTTTCATTAGTTGTCAGTTATTATCATCAAAATTTAAAGAAATAAACATTTGAAATACATCAGTCTGTGTGTAATGAATGAATCTAATATACAAGTTTAACTTTTTGAATGGAATTACTGAAATAAATCAAGTTTGTCATGATATTCTAATTTTATGACCGGCACCTGTATGTGTGTGTGTGCATATACTTGCGATTTTTATATGTACTCTCTGTGTGTATTGTGTGTATTTTATAAAAAAAAATATATATATAATATATATATATATTATATGTGCAGCTGGAAATCAACAAAGGGAGCAAATTAATTACATATCTTAAAATAGTTTTTTTTTCATAAGCTTTTGATTCCTACCAGGAATCATCATCAGAGGAAAATGATCAGACTTACAGGAACCCAAGGCAATATATAGGGTGATCCAGATCTAATTATGCAATTTTCATCTCTATATATAATCTTCATTTGGATCTTGATCTTTGTTTGTCCGCGAATGAATTAGAAGAAGAAGCACTAGATGGCAGTAGAGAGACAGCTAAAACATAAGCATTGCATTAAGAATCTCCTCCAGGCTTATACTACTGAAGACTGTAGTACTCCAGTCACACCTCAAAACACAGACATTCAAACTAAACAAACTGATGTGCTTTAAATTAACTAAAGAGATCTTCATTTAGATCTTGATCTTTGTTTGTCCGCGAATTCCACGCATGCGTAGACCACCTTCCAGTTTAGTACGTTGTTACTCACGGATGTCAACAATGTGCCGGAATAACGAAAGGGGTGGTGGACAGTGTTACGCTGGTTAGCTCCTGAGGCCTGGTTAGAGAATGAGACTGCCGAAGATAAAAGGTACGTGCCTACGTAACATATGAATGAAAGAAAGACAGTGGGTAAAATGAATGACAACGTAACAGCACGTTCCGGAAATTATTATTGTTACGTTGTAGCCGGCGAGTGCTGTGCGTCTCACAGTTGTACTGTGCCTTGCTCACATGTCAGTGAAGTGATCCCTATTTATGCTTTAAAGAGCCTGGATACCTATGTGTCCCCCTTTTATAACCATTGCTCCGTGTATATTGCCTTACTCTTTGGATTGCCACAAAGCAACCTGCGAGATTCGAGAAAGATTGAGAAGACATTGTGAGAGGAAACGACAGCGTCGTGAAAACGAGATGGACTGTGAACGGACAGAAGCAGAAATGCTCCCACACCACCACATAATTACTATTCGGACAGTGATTCCAAATAGGCCGTTCCTATCAAATCAATGTCCAAGGGTTTTCTTTTGTAATTTTGTTTCCCTTATAAAAAATCATAATGCTGTGTGATGAAGGGCCCAGTTCACGACTGGCAGCCGCGTTTAAACAGGGAGCCCTTCACAGACAACTTTAACACGCGCAACGTAGTTGGGCGCACATGGCTAGTTATGCTATAACTTATTAAGTTTCTTACATAGAAAATCACCCGAAAAATCCCAGACCATCGAGAAGTGTGTGAACTGACAACATGAAGAATCGTCAAACTGGAATCGTCCCCGCATAAATCAAACTCATCCAGACGATCTGGATCTGCATAATTAGATGTGGACCACCCTGTATAGCAAATAAGGAGGGGAGGATAGATGGATGTGGGAGAGGCGGGGAAGGTTTGGAGAGTGTTGGTCGCAAAGACTTATTTATTATCTGCATGTGCTTCTTTTGGGCAGCACGGTGGCGCAGTGGGTAGTGCTGCTGCCTCGCAGTTAGGAGACCCGGGTTCGCTTCCCGGGTCCTCCCAGCGTGGAGTTTGTATGTTCTCCCCGTGTCTGCGTGGGTTTCCTCCGGGCATTCCGGTTTCCTGCCACAGTCCAAAGATATGCAGGTTAGGTGGATTGGCGATCCTAAATTGGCCCTGGTGTGTTTGTGTGTGTCCTGCGGTGGGTTGGCACCCTGCCCGGGATTGGTTCCTGCCTTGTGCCCTGTGTTGGCTGGGATTGGCTCCAGCAGACCCCCGTGACCCTGTATTCGGATTCAGAGGGATGGATGGATGTTCTGCATATGCTGGGTTCATGTTCAAATGTCTGTCAAAGGCATTTTCTTTGGTTAACCATGTCTCAGCCAGTTCTCTAGCACTTTTAGTATTATCCTTAAATGTTACTTTCACGCTTGTGTCTGATCGTACTTGTTATGTGTGTAAATTGTGGGTCCTTTCTTCTGACTGCATTGTGATGTTCCTGTATTAGTGTTTGTGTTGTCTGCCCTACGTATACCGCTGAGCATGCATTACATGGTATGATGTAAACTGTGTTCTGTTTCTCTGCTGCTTTCTTGCTTTTAGCATTTAAAAGGAATGTGCGCAGCATGTTCATAGTCATGTGCACTGCTTTGATGCCTGCTCTGCACAAGGATATGTGCTGTACCTCCTGATACCCCATAATAAGGAAGTGTGTGCCAGGTGGGATGGGAGGGCCAAGTTAGAATGGGTTAGGAATAAAAAAACTATTTTAAAATACATGATTCATTTGGCTCCTTTGTGGATTTGCAGCTACAAATACGCAAACTGTATCACAGACTTTTACCTCCATACATATGTACATTACATATATACATATATCTTAATATATGTATGTATGTAATAAAATGTATATTGTTTTATTGTATAGTGTAATATTTTATATATATTTTTCCAGCACCATTGTAAAAACATGGAAAATTTATAGAGCTTGCTTGCCATGCTAGTATCTTGTCTCTGTCATACAACATTGCTTTTAAGAATCCCATACCAAATGGTAATATTTGTGTTATAATCACAAATGCAATGCATTTTATTTCTAAAATGTTTTTGATGTTCCATCTTTTGGAATGACAGACACATAGCAACCGGACAGACAAAGAGACAGATGCTTATGCTTTTCATTAAGGTGGATAGTAATGTGCTAAAATTAATATGCCAGGAAAGTGTTATTTCAGTAGTAATAGGATGCACAGTGAGTGACTACTTACAAGATAATTTCAATAAGCATAAAAAATATAAAATAAACCTTTCAAACTATTTGAAATGCTTTATTATCAGTAAAATAGTACCTGTAACCATTTTTGAAAGTTCCATAGCATTCTCAAAGCTACTAGTAAACTGAAATCACATTTATGTTCATAGAACCAGTTTGATATGATGTGTGGTTTGCAACATGGTGTATTAAATAGCTGAAATATCTACACAGCGCTGCTGGAAAAAATTGTGATTTGACTATTTGTGGCCTTTTTGTTAGCATTAACAAATCTGGCCATTCTCCACTGACCTGCGGTTTCATCCGCACAAGTGCCACACACTGGATGTTTTTTGTTTATAGCACCATTTCCTATAAACTTTAGATCCTGTAGTGTATGAAAAAATCATACTAAGCCACCTAGAATTACCACTTATGGCACCAAAGTTACTGATATCACATGCCTTGCCCATTGAAGTATCAGGTGGAAGATATACTCATTTTATTGGCTATTTAGAAGAACAGGCTATTTGTTTAACAAAACGGTGTACCTAACATTGTGGTCATATTCACTACGTGTTGTGTTCGATTGTTTATATTATAACATTATGTTCTGTGTTTATGTTGCTTTTCCATATTATTTTTAATTACTGTATAATGTCCTGGCCTGATAAGCTGAAGTGAGCTTAATAAGGATAAACTGAACTGAAAATATGGTATAACATAACTTGAATGTTTCACTGTCATACTGCAATATGTCTAGACATCCTAATTAAAATGTGTCATAAAAAAAAAACAACAGAATACCATAAGAAGAGGAACAAGTATGCTGCACATTTGGCCTTCTAAACATACGAAATGCAGTAGAAACCACACTGAACTTTTCTTTAAAAAAAAAAATTGCTGTTTTATGAGTTGGATTTAAAGAGTAAATTAGAATTAGCACTGTTTTAAAATATTTTGTAGCAATTCGGACAGCCTGTGGCTTTATATCCTAAACTAATTACTCTGTTATTTAGCTGAACCATCTTCTGAACCGACTTCACAGCCTGTGGATTATGAAAGTATAAACACAAAGCAAGAAACATCAGATCTTTCATCTACTTCACAAGCAAAAGGTAGGGTTTAATTTGTTCTTTATTTTTTTCCTTCTATACAGTATACATTATTTTGTATTTTAATGCTATAAATTTAAAAATTAAGCACATGCTGCCTTTAGAAAGGCAAAGAGTACTATTAAACACATTTTTCTCTCGGTTTGGATTAACACTATAGGACTATTAGTACTCCTACTACTTGATTCAGCAACATTTTACATCTTCAGGCCATAAGATAATTAAAATGCTGCTTTAACTGACAACTGTATGAACAACTGTATACGTGTTTTTATATACATTTTATTAATTTAGTGCTGTATTCATGATCTGTGTTGTACGGGTTATCTGTTATTGCTATTGTACTACTCTCACTAAATAGGAGACACAGAAGTAAGAATCTCATTAAGTACACATGACAACAAATTTAAACTTGAAAAACATGCAGAAGTAAGAATCTCATTAAGTACACATGACAATAAATTTAAACTTGAGCAACATGCACTGTGCAAGTGCCTCAAGAGTTTGACTAGCATCCCAACCAGGAAGGTGGATGGTCCCTTGCTGAGAGGTCTCAAGAGGTGAATCTGGCATCCCAACCAAAAAGGGAAAGGGCACACCCAAACGGGACTTCTCAAGGGGATGGATGGACAGCCCGGACAGAGAAGAAGAATCTTTACCCGGATGGGAATGGACAGGTGTCCTGACCAGACAGGATTCCAGTACCTTACCTGGATGGGAGAAAAGAAGAGAAGGACAGGGAAGGACCATCTTCAAGAGATGTTTACTCCCCCATGGCGCCAGAGGGCAGCAGCCCTCCATATCGGCGCCCATTTGGGAACCAGCAGGGGAATGCCGGGAGTTGGTCCTGCGGCCCAGCCCTGCTGGGGTCCAAGGGTGCTGAAAGAGGATGCTGCAGGTAGATGCACTCCCCAATATATTGGGCTTCCATATGACCCAGAAGTACTCCCAACAAGCAGCAGCCCTGGCACCAGAAAAACTCCGGGGTCCTCAGTACAAGGCACCACACTCCCTTGTCCAGGAGAGTCGGAGCTGGGAGGAAAGATAGCAACACTCAACTGGAGGACGGTAGTTCAGTGGTGAAAGGAGAGGGAGCTGGAATAAATAAAAACTTGTGGTTTGTGTTCATACCAAGGTATTTTTGTAAACTATCATTAATTTGAATCCAGGACTGTATTTTTTGTATCTGTGTTTGGGGTTTGTGGCTCACTGACGCTTTGGTTCCATTACAATTGTCAAGGCCAGTGGCACACTATATGCCTTCAAGTCGAAGAGTAAGGCAAGTTGTAACTACTGCAGTAGCTGGATCTCATTGCCTTGAGCTTGCTACATTTTGGCAGCCAAACAGCATGCTTCCCGACAATACCAGTGGTTGCACAAATGTTTTCCAAACATGATCAGCTGCAGGATTTTTCCATTTTACAATGGTATGACAAATATGAGACATAAGACAGACAAGTGCATTGTTCAAAACACAGCATTTCCTTGCTGCTTCATTGTGTACATTGTTCTTCCAATGCATTGAGCGCTCACTGGTTGTCTGCTCCCACAAACAATACATGTTGCAGTCACAGGACCAGCTCAACTGTCTACATCTTCCTAAGATCATCTAAATGATGCTGTATACTGTATTGTGATGCTAGCTTAAGCAAAGGGGGGAATCAGGCTTTTACAGAGGCTGCTTCTTTTCTTTTAAAATTTGGAATGGCTTGCCTTCTATTAGGTCTGCCCCAACATTGACCATTTTTAACTCATCATTAAAGTCTTATTGGTTCTTGCTGGCATTTGACTGGGCAAGAGGTTGGCATTATGTTTGTACCTGTTGGCAATTATACATTCATGATTTAAATATTTATGGGTTTTTTGAGTTTATATTTTATGAGCTGGTTGGTTATGTTTTCAGTTCTGTGGTATGTATATTTATTTTAACTGCTTCTTTTACCTTTTATTGTAAAGCATTTTGGTTCAGTTTCAACTTTTGTAAATGTGCTTTATAAATAAAGTTTGACTTGACTAAGGCTGACAAATTCAGTATAAAGTATTCTACTTAGTCCATTCTAAGATATTAAAAAAAAGAAAAGTTTCCAAAGTCTTCACATAGTTTTTACTGATCTATATCTCTCCAAAATGCCCCATCAGTTTTCTTAAATAAGGTTTTACAGTCCTTTATGGAACAGTGGGGAGGCAGAGCCTATCGTGAATGGTTAGGAACAAGCCAGAAGTAACCTGGCGTGGACTCATCAGAGAACACTTTTTTTGGACAGAAACCCACATTCTATACACATAGCTTGCACATCTTTAGGGTGTGGGATGTAACTGAAATACTTCTGAGAAAACCCACATGGAAATGGGAAGCATGTGCCTACAGACCTGCCTGGAATCTGAATCTAGAATTCTGGATTTGTCATACAGATTCACTAATCACTTTGCTGCCACAGCAGCCAAATTCTAACATGCAATTATATTTTAAATTAAGACTGGAGGCATGCTTTCTGATGACTGATAAATTACGCCTCCATTTTTAGTTTTTTCGTTTAATTAATTTCAGCAGCTTTCTGTACGGTTTATTTTCTTCATCTCTTCTTAATAGAAACTATTTTTACAGGCCAATGAAAAGTATAATTAACAGTTTCCAGTTAAAGTAGTCTGTGTTTGTTACTTTATTTACAGAGTTCCTAGTCAGGCTTTTGTCCTGTCCTAACCTGTCTTGTGTACGTAGCTGGTAGGAAACACTTTGGATCAATGAACTTCCATAGTGGAAAACAATACCCATTAACGGATCAAACTCTTCATTAAGATCAGATTTTAATCAGTTTCCCTGCTTATCTTCTATTATTTCAAATGAACTAGTTAAGGAAATTTGCAGCCATTATAACGTGAAACTGAATTCAATCACAGGGTATAGTCACAACACACTTGCACGTTCACACAAACACACAACCAATTCAGAATTGAATGCTAAGTTAACAAAAAAAATTATGCCTTTGGGATGCAGGAGGAAAACCAGAATACTCTGTAAAAAAAAGCCACATAGAAAACGAAAGGAATTTTGGACTTGTGGGGCAGTATAGCTTAAAATTAAAATTACAATATGATACTTAAAAGAGGAAAAGAAATATACACAATCATATAATTAAGATTACTCTATAATTCAAATACAATCTATGCAGTAAGTAACATAAAAATGAACTAATATAGTGGTGCAAAAGCACTATCAGGCATAGAAGAACACGTAACAATGCTGTTCTGGAACAAGCCGCACAAAGTCCTGCTTACAAATTGTAAAACATTGTAAAATTGAACTGACTATTATTTCATTCTGTAAAGCATGTTTACTCAGCAGTTATAAATCTATTCATTTTCTTGTCCCACTTTTCCCTAGGTTGCAGGGCACTGGAGCCCTTCTTTGCCAACAAGAGTCAAAAGGCTGGAACCAAACCTGGATGTCACAGCAGACTCGTACACACTCACTCACTCACTCACTCACTCACTCACTCACTCACTCACTCACTCACTCACACCAGATCCATTTAAAGCTGCAAATAGGATGTGGGTGGGTATGTTAGCTGCCATTTTCATTGTTGTATTTTAAATATTGATTACCATGATCCAAGTCATTTCAGCATAACACACTGAACATACTGATCCAAACCCAAGCAGCAGCACCACCACATAACCAGTCACTTGCTCTTTTGGGCTATTCTTTTCTTTTTCCATATTAGATGCAAATTATGACACGTAGGGGAGGAACACATTGCTGGCCTATGATGGTTACTTTCCAGGAAGTGGTATCTAAATACAGCTTGTGAACCACCCTTTACCTCTTTCTTTATCCCCGTGAACTATGTAACTGGCTGCCTGACATCTCTTTTAAAAAATACACATTATACCAACACTAAACATTACTGACAGATGGTTTTTCCCTGCATTTCTTGTTTCTTATTATGTGTTGTATATTAAATTAGCTTTACAAACACAATCCATACTGTATAAGAAATGCCAGTTGAGTTAATGTATATGGAATGTCTTTTGGTGGATTGCATTGTTTAAAGATACCATATCATACAAGATTCTAGAAGACGAAAGAAATGGACTTGTATCAGTTGACGATAGAAATAGAAAGCAATGTAACTGGAATAGGGGGTAGATGGTACTGTAGAAGATCAAATTTGCATTTTCCTAATGTTTTAACTATTTTCTTCTTATTGTTTTAGTGTCAAACAATGAACAGTATGAAAATGTAGCCCTACTGGTGTCCCTTGGATCCTTTGCAGGTGTAATTTTGGCGCTTTTGGCATTCTTTGCAGTTCTTGTCTGGTAAGAAATGAATATCCCCAAGTTTAAAGTTTTACACAAAAACATTGTCACACATGCTTGGAATAGAGAAACTTATTCATTTTTTTCCCAAAAGTTGTTATGCTCAACTCTAAAGCATTTTTCTTTGTGTACTGATTTTAATCCTAAATAAATTCCCCTTTAATTTCTACCAGTGTTGATGTTTATATAATTCAGTATTCATCTTAAAGAATTCTATTATGTCAGCTTTATTTAACAGATATTCAGAATGCAGCAGGAGAATGAACTTTAACATGATAATAAGACCTGAAAATATTTGTCTGCTTAGTTTCTCACTAGAAAAAAATATTAACACTGAGAGAAAAATGTCATGAGATTCTGTTTGCTGAATCACCTAAAGTAAGAAATAAGTGAAATGAATAAATATTGCTTCTTCAACATTTTGCAAACATTAATTTTTGGGGTAATTATTTCCACTAGTTAGCTTTGATTTGTGTGAGGTAAATTTATGATAACTTGGTAACTATTTTGTCTTTGTCCCAACTGTAAAGAAAAACTTATTTGAACTCATTTACTGTATGTCTCTGCGTTGAATGTCCTAGGCGTCATGTTCACTATAGAAAAACATTATAAGTAATTTATTGTTGTTTGTAATTTATTTAGGTCAAAACACAAAGGAAAGAAGGAGGCGACAAAACAAGAAATTACCTCAATGATGAAGATGAAGTCTTTACAAGTTTAGCAGCTAAGTAAGAAATCTTTAATCACTGCAGTGCTCATAAGAATACTTTTAATTATGTCTACTGGGTATTTTGTATGCATCCAGGTCTGAACTGTAAATTAATATTCATTAATTTAATGTGCTTTGTTTATTCCACTCTGTTAAAATATCACACTTTTTTCATTAGATTAATATTAAATATGGTTCCCATTAATATGGATCACTCTTTAATACTTATTACCTGTGCTGATATTTTAATGAACTACAAGGTGTGGTAACATGGCTTTTGTTATGCCTTATAGCTGCATTTCCCTGTAATTAGTATGTGATCACTTAGTCCCCAGAATGACTGGGTTTAGTGCTATTCATGCAATGTGCAAAAGAGCCAGTAGAAATGAATCAGTAGAAGTCCAAGCATATATGCTGTATGAGAAGGAATAATGACACAGCATGATAAAAAAAAAAAATAATAATAAAAAATATTAGCAGGCAATATCTGTCAACATGAAAGTGATGCAAATTGAGCAAAATAAAGACTAGGTGTGTTGTTATGTTGTCTTTGATACTCCAGCCCAAGTACTGTGCCTCCAATGCAAACTCCAATTAATACCAAAAGAACACAGGAACACAAAGCCAAGCAGAAGATGAAAAACGTAAGCAGTAAATTAGATTTAAAGTGAAAAAACATTTTACATAAAGAAAATACAATTTTATTTTTTAGCATGCTTCTTGAGGTCTAGATCATGAGGAGGCAGTACCTCTCTAACCAACACTGGGTACTCATTAAGGGGGCACTCGTCCTTTGTATGGTACTCCACACATACAGTTACACAATACAGAGAATAGAATTACTTGAGAGCCTTAGTGGATTTGTGATTTGCCACAGCTAGACAGTAAGTGTAAGTAATTGAAGAACAGAATATTGGCTTACATAACACCTGAGCTGAAATACTGGAATACCATGTTGAATTTTTATTCCATTATCATAAAATAACAATAACAGAGAAGTACAGGAAAGAGCAATGAGAGCTGAACCTGTTCAGCTTAAAAGCACACATTTGGTACTTTTAAAAAGTTATTTTTGTACAGTTACACATTGCTTTAATTTGCAATGAAAAAAACTGCACTGTTAAGTAAAACTATATTTCACAAAAAAGCACCTTTTTCCCAGTGGCTTACATTTGCAGCCAATACGGCATAAAAACAAACCTGCAACACAAAAGCCTTAAATCTTATCAAATATGTCCACACAGCATAATGATTCATGAAAGAAGGAATTTCAGTGTATGCTGTGCAAGTGACGATACTACTACTAGTTATTACTGTTATTTCATTCTCCATATAATATAATCAATTTCTCAATTTGTGTGGGTATTTATTTTATAATTTCAGCTTTAAAGCAATGTCGTGCTGAACAGCTACAGACATACATTTTGTTTCCAGATAACTTTGCGCCACAATGCTTTAAGTTGGTAGTATCCTGCATGGGCTGCTGCTTACATGAACTCCACACATAATATTCACTGTGAGGAGACAGGACATGAATATTTACCTTAGGAAATACAGTGCCAAAAATCTTTGTAAGGAATTATTTTCAGTTTTTTTTATTGTTATATTAACAATGTGAAAGGCTCAAAATCCTGAAACTAGAACATTTTTGGCTTTGATGTGCTGCATTTTTAAGTATCAATAATTTTGTTTCACATTTCTTCTGTTGCCTGACTGGTTACAGCAGTTACATACAATTCATACAACTTTTACACTATTAAAAATGAATAGTAAAATCCCCTGGGAAAGCACAAATCACCATAAAACTCACCGAAAGTACATCAAAAAGGATATGGTTCTTTAGGTTTCTTTTAAAATCAGCCATTGTCAAGGAGGCCCAGAATGTTTGCAGAAGCTAGTTTTCAGGTTTGAAAGCCAAGAGAACTGAAAATACAGTCACCCATAGTGAACACACTTGTCCATAGGACAACCAAAGGTTTAGAAGATGACTAATACATTTATAAATAAGAGTAGAATCTTAAACTGTAGACTCTGATTGGACTTTAGAGGATGACCAGAACACAGCGTTACAATAGTTCATAAAAGGCAATATAAATGCATGCAGCAATTTTTTCGAATCATGCTTAGATTAAACGAGTGTAAGTCTTGATAAGCTCGATAGATGATAAGAGTTTTAAAGACATAGGCAATAATGATTTTTAAATGTAAGCCTGAGAATTGTAACCAGTGAAGATGAATTAATCAAGTTACTACTAATATTGATGGGAGTAATACTAGACTATTTTGTCTGATAAAGAGTGGCCACTAGAATAACTTGCAATTTGCTGATATTCAGCTAGCAAGTCCTCCTTCAGCTTGATATCATACAAGCAGTTCTTGATTTGAGTTAATGCAGCACAATCAGTGGACAAGGTCTAGAGCTAAATCTGCATGTTGCCCACCTAGCAATGAAAAATGCTGTGCCGATACAGAATTTTACCCAGTGAGAGCAAACAGATCAAAAACAATATAAGACAATATAAACAATATAACAACATATTCTTTCTGTCCAGCAAAACAAGTCACAAACTAATCTAATAGAGTACCAGAAAGTCCAGTGTCTGTCAGAAATTACAATAATGTGTCTTTGTGAACAATATCGAAAGCAGCAGTCAGGTCAATCATAACAAAAAAAGTAAATGATCTTGTATCTACTAATATAAGAAGAGTACTAATGTTACTTATAAATGCAGTCTACAGATGTACTACAGAAGGCTTGAAATCCAGACTGAATGACTTGATGTAACTCATTAGAATTTAAATAAGAACGTAGCTGCAAAGCAACAACATTCTCTAGCCCTTCAGAGATAAAACATTGGGTGATAATTGGATTGCCTTGCCGGATCAAAATTTGTTCTTTTAGAACAGGGGTCCTCAATCACGGTCCTGGAGGGCCGCAGTGGCTGCAGGTTTTTGCTCCAATCCAATTGCTTAATAAGAAGCACTTATTGCTCACGTAACACTTCTGCTTCATTTTAGTTGTCTCACTCGTTAAGATTTTGGACCCTTATTGCTTATTTTAGTCTTAAGCAGCTGTATTCTGGGTTTTTAATTGCTCCTAATTTGCAATAACATGCAAATGACAAAAGAGACCAGCATTCCTCCATTTAGCTTGTTACCATTTACACCTGTGTGTATTTGTCAAGCACTGTTAGGTTTAATTAAAAACTTGGAAGGAAAGTGAAGAAAAAAAAGTGAAGGACTGAGAATTAGACTTTAAATCATTTGAATGGTATCCTTATAAAGGGGAAGAAAATCTAGGATATGATAATTACCTGACATAGCAGAGTTAAAACAATAACAAGCCATTCCATTAAACTATTGGCAAGAATTGCTTTCTAATTAAGCAGCCGGGTTAGAACAAAAACCTGCAGCCACTGCGGCCCTCCAGGACTGTGATTGAGGACCCCTGTTTTAGAAGGAAGCTGTGTGCACGTGATTTTCTCAGCAGGTTTCACCACTTACTGTAGTGACCTGCAGCCCAGGGCTGAGTAGGTGCTGTACCAAACTATCTCAGAACAAGTTTTTAACAAAGTGGTGAAAATAGTGGGCAAGGAGCTAGTAAGCAAATTCACCTCAGAGATAAGATGAGTGAACTTCAACCGAACAAAACAAGTTTCTGAGGGAAATGAATGAATGATAGTATTGTAAAAATAAACTAAACTTTTACTTCAAAATAGTAAACTTTTAAAATAAACGTAGATGAGGAGATGACAAAGTAGGTTATGTTGTATACAGTAATCCCTCCTCGATCGCGGGGGTTGCGTTCCAGACCCCCCCGCGATAGGTGAAAATCCGCGAAGTAGAAACCATATGTTTGTATGGTTATTTTTATATATTTTAAGCCCTTATAAACTCTCCCGCACTGTTTATAAATATTCCCTGCAGAGTTATACAGCATAATCCCTTTGCATTCTCTTAGATATTAGGTAAGATTCATTGAAATTATGTATATAAACACACTGTTTATATACAGTAAAACCTAAATATTATTTTAAAGATATTGAGTGTCTCCGATATCACATATGTTACAGCCATTACAATAGACAGGCCACCAGCAATAAATACGTACAATGCAAAAAAAATAGTATACAATAAATGTGTGTACAGTGACACTAAACGTACGTACATGTACTAAGCACTGTAAGAAGAAAATTAATTATGGTTACTCACCAACAATGACACGATGACTTGTCCGATAACAATGAGTTTAATTTTACTGCACAACAAAGGAGAGCGTTACAGCCCTTGTAAAGGAGCCACTTCAGGCGATTGTGTAGCACTGCCGTTGTTCTTCTTCTGGCAGTCTTCAATCCAAATCCCTAAAGCAGATTCCATCCAGACTACTGCCTTATTACATCCACTTACAACTCGTTTTGCACCCTGGTTAAAAGGACACTGCAGCCGTAGATCTTATATTCCTTTCCTACTTTTTAAATAAAAAAAATCGTAGCCTTCAACAAATCCAAAACGTTTACCTTTTCGGCAATCGTTAACACCTTCTTCTTGCGCTTGGGCACGGCCCCTGAAGCAGTAGCAGATTGTTTTGGAGCCATAATGAAGGGCTTGACTATGCACAAAGATAAACACTAAACAGCACAACTCTTTACACAGCGAAACACGTTGATGCTGAATGAGCGAGACGAGACTTCCTGGTTAACACTGCATTCAGCACGCAGGAACTCAAATGCGTGCTCTGATTGGTTAGCTTCTCAGTCAGGAGAACTTAACTGCATGCTCTGATTGGTTAGCTTCTCAGTCATCCGCCAATAGCGTCCCTTGTATGAAATCAACTGGGCAAACCAACTGAGGAAGCATGTACAGGAAGTAAAAAGACACATTGTCCGCAGAACCCGCGAAGCAGCGAAAAATCCGCGTTATATATTTAGTTATGCTTTCATATAAAATCCGCGATAGAGTGAAGCCGCGAAAGTCGAAGCGCGATATAGCGAGGGATTACTCTAGTGGTTAAGGTGCTGAATTTTACATCATGTGGTTTCCCTTTCAGTCCTCGCCTCTGAATCACCATTTGACTGTAGGTAAGATTCCATATGATCCTATTTTGTCACTGTACTTGGAAAGCCCTTTTAGCTTTTATTTACTACTAGCAAAATACCCGCGCTTCGCAGCGGAGAAGTAGTGTGTTAAAGAAGTTATGAAAAAGAAAAGGAAACATTTTAAAAATAACGTAACATGATTGTCAATGTAATTGTTTTGTCACTGTTATGAGTGTTGCTGTCATCAAGGATTTGATTATCATTATTTCTTTCAATCAGGTTCGTATTTGGAGGACGTGTTGTGTTCAAGTTACATACCATGTTTGTCAACCGTTGTAAAGATAACAGGTTTCATTCATCGAAGTGTTCACTACCCAAATCGCTACTCGTGAATCTAAGATGTTTAACAGGCATTCCCGGTATTAACTTGTGGATTTGCCTGCGAATATTTAGCGGCTGCGTGTGTATGAACTTGTGGAATTGCCTGCGAGCATTTAGTGGCAGCGTCTGTATTAACTTGTGGATTTGCCTGCGAGTATTTAGCGACAGCGTCTCTATGAACTTGTGGATTTGCCTGCGAGTATTTAGCGGCAGCGTCTCTATTAAGTTGTGGATTTGCCTGCGAGTATTTAGCGACAGCGTGTCTATTAACTTGTGGATTTTTCTGCAAGTATTTGGCGGCAGCGTCACGAATTGTTTCCTTCTAGTTGCATCAGAAAATGTACCACAACGTCTGACACGCCTCCTTTTTACTGTTTTCTCACAGCTTGGATTGCTGTCATAATCGGTTTGAGTTTCATGGTTTGTTTCAATTACGTTAGTATTTGCAGGACTTGTGTTGAAGTGACATTCGGCATCTGTCAAGCGTTGTAAGCATACAACCAACTTCATCGATAACTTCACATCCAGCTTTTGAGAGTTGAAACATTCATAAACATCAAAGTGTCCACTACTCAAATCGTCACCTGTGAATCTAAGATGTTTAAGAGGCATTGGCGGTTCTCCAAAGGTGTAAAATATTTGGCCATTTCGGTACACTTGAAAGCGACAACCGAACAATTCAGCGGCAGCCATCAACTCACATGCAGAACCATAGGTGAAGGGCTTAAGCATTTCACTCTTCTAGTGCTCCTTTGTAGTATAATTATCTCCTGTACTGTCATCAGTCCACACCTTGAACCTGTCCCAGTCATTCAATACATAAGACACAATGTTCCTCCGGATATCAATATTGAGCCTGATATGCCCGTGCAATATGCAACAAAGAGAATGGAAGGCAGACAGCATCTCCGGGCATGGAAACCATTCGGTAAGTTACAGTTCTTTGATCGATGGTGATCACCTCGATAGACATGTTAATGGGGGTACGGTTGGAATGGTAAAAGAAATGGGTACCTGAACAATGTAAACTAAGACTAAAATACCTACACAATAACTATAAGCGTAATAAACGAACAATAAAACAGCGGAGAAGCCATGGATTAAATAAAAAGGCTGCAGTTATCAGCACAATAAAACAGCGGAGAAGCCGTGGATTAAATAAAAAGGCTGCAGTTATCAGCACAATAAAACAGCGGAGAAGCCGTGGATTAAATAAAAAGGCTGCAGTTATCAGTAAGGAGACATGAATACCGTGGCGAAGCAAGGAAGGGAATGAAGAGATCGGAGCGACGGACAGCCTTATATGGGCAGGCAGCCAACTACGTGGGAGGCGTGGGGATGGGGAATGCAACTCCGCCTCACACGGCGACCGAGCTGCAGGCTATGGACGTATATATATGTACGTAAGTAGGATTCAGTTATGACCGTTACGCGTAGAATTTCGAAATGAAACCTACTTAACTTTTGTAAGTAACCTATAAGGAATGAGCCTGCCAAATTTCAGCCTTCTACCTACACGGAAAATTGGAGAATTAGTGATGAGTCAGTCAGTGAGGGCTTTTCCTTTTATTAGTATAGATAAAAAGGTACCATAAACTTAAAGAGAGGCTTGTTAAGTAGTGTTTACAATAGAGGATGCAAACAATCATTTTAACTCCTCAAAGTGAACACAATCACCGATGGAAGGTGGGTAAAGGTAAGTTTTGTGTGCATATTACATATCTTTTTCACCCAGCAAAGTGTATACATGTGATCCAGTAATTTGGCAGTTTAGCTGAAAGTAGCATCTTGGTAACTTAAGAACATTGTGGAAATGATAAGGGAATTGGAATTGATTGGGTTGAATAGTCTGTATTCATGAAAACATTTTCTTGAGTACAGGGGAACGAAGAGGCTAAAGACAAAAGAAGCTACTTCATGGGTTACTTGTAGGAGTAATTATTTAATGGGAAGCTCCAGCACCCACTGCTTGACAAAATTGGGTAGTAATATGTAAATAATAAACACATAATAACACTTTTTTTATCTTCTGTGTTCTGTATTTAAATGCCTGCACTTTCCACAATAAAAATGAATTAATTAATTTCAAACCATAAGTACAAAATGGCCCTATGGAACAAAAACTACATTACAGAATCTGCTAAAAATTTGAATGATAGTTTAAGTTGATTACAAAAATAAAAAAGTGTAGAAAGTGATTGTTATGAGTTAAATTAGCCTCTGATTTGACTCACAATGCTACAGCAGTTCCCAATGAAACTTGTGAACCATACTGAAGACTATTCTCAGCAAAACTTTATTTAAAATAAACAAATACAGTAAGTGAATTGGTACTTTGAAAAACAAAAAAATAAAAATTAATCCAGCTTTTAAAGTGAAGTGAAAAATAAAAAAGTAAATACAAGGGATAAATAAAAACAACCAAAAGAGATGGCAGCAGTTGCAGAACTGGATCACTGGCTGCCCAGCACCCACCCAGCTGTGCAACAGATAGCCACTTATGTTGATGCTGGATCTGAAAGGCCAATTAAACTAAGACACTTACAGTTTGAGAAAAGCAGGTTTAGAAAAAGGACTTCAAGACATAAGAAAAAGACTTGGGGCACATTCAGCAAGCAGCCCAAACTTGGCTGCAGTACTGCCAAAAGAGGCTCTGTTATATAAAGATGAAGGGGGTAAACACAGAGGTCTAGGAAGAGAAAGATGGAGTGAGAAAAGGATACCATAAACTACTGATTTGAAATCATTATGAGTAATGAAACTAAGGAGAAGCTAAACATCTAACAAAATCAACAGCAGTGATGAGCAATAGAAGACAATGCTACTGCTATGCCTATAAGACTAAGGTTTTATTAAGCTGTGTTAATGTATTCATTTCATGGGACACAATTTGCGTCATATTTGTACAAGCATAGTACCGGCATTTTTATTATTATTATATCAACTTTTTCTCAAATAAATACAGTATATGCCAATACATAGTAGCACAAATCTACACTGAAGAATTAAAAACATCAAAAACTAAAACACCCTTTCCACACCACTGCATTTGCAGGAATGTTTAAAAAAGCAACAGGATCTAAGTGACCTTACAGCCTTAAAAAAAAAACTTCACAAAAAATTCTGTGAAGATAATAGATCCCATCACCTATTCATCTGATTTTGTACAAGTTGCAAAGTGGAAAGCCTATTTGAAACAACAAAGCCAGACATACATTAATACTTCCACCAGATAATGCAAGTAAAATAAAGTTAAAGAAGGATTCCTGAAAATTAAGGAATTTCTGACAAGTAACAAAAGCTTATTTTCCAGCAGTTGTATCCAAAGAGAAAGTCTTTACTGGAAAGAGCGAGCAGCAATAGTTTGAATACTGCATACATGCACAAAAGAGAAATAATTTACCAGTCACTATTGTTTTGTTATAAATACCTTCAAATATGTTTTCCTTTTTATTATTATTATTATTATTATTATTATTATTATTATTACCACACTTATTTTAACTTCACCTGTTTGTTGTCTGATATAAATCTTGTAATCGATATTTAACCCACTTCGTATTGTCCAAATGACTTGAAATTTTGCACACTTACTCACTTCCAATGAGAATACGTGAATCAATAATCAGTTTCACTAATTGATCAATTAATCCATGTTAATTAAGAAATTAAATTTTCATATGAAGAATAGTTCAAGATTTCACCAATAGATGGCGCTAGTAATGGATAGAAATATTAAAGGAACTGTTAAAATATTGATTACAAAATTATACTAAAACAAACCCAAGGCTAAAAAGTTGAAAATAATATATACAGTATATATAAAAAATACTTTTTAAAAACCACGCTTATATTAAGTTAAAAAGTGTACTAAAAAGTAAAATAAGTCTCTCATACATCTCTCGTAAAATAAAAGCGTGGGCGCTTTTCATCAACGAACATTCAAAAAACACTTCTTAAAATCTTAGCAAAAGCGCCCACCTTTTATTTTACAAGTTATGTACAGTACAGGCCAAAAGTTTGGACACACCTCCTCATTCAATGTGTTTTCTTTATATTCATGACCATTTACAGCACTCCATCACTCTCCTTCTTGGTCAAATAGCCCTTACACAGCCTGGAGGTGTGTTTGGGGTCATTGTCCTGTTGAAAAATAAATGATCGTCCAACTAACCTGACTTCTGCACAACACAACTGCTGGTCCCAACCCCATTGATAAAGCAAGAAATTTGACTAAATAACCCTGATAAGGCACACCTGTGAAGTGAAAACCATTTCAGGTGACTACCTGTTGAAGCTCATCGAGAGAATGCCAAGAGTGTGCAAAGCAGTAATCAGAGCAAAGGGTGGCTATTTTGAAGAAACTAGAATATAAAACATGTTTTCAGTTATTTCACCTTTTTTTGTTAAGTACATAACTCCACATGTGTTCATTCATAGTTTTGATGCCTTCAGTCATGAAAATAAAGAAAACACATTGAATGAGGAGGTGTGTCCAAACTTTTGGCCTGTACTGTATGTGAGACTTATTTTTTACTTTTTATCTTAATATAAATGTGGCTTTTAAAAAGTATTTTTTTATACTTTTTTTTTTGGTATAACGTATCAGATTATCCATTATCAATCGAGGGCACCTCACAAACACACAATCATATGGGCGAAATCTGTAAAATTTAGCCTCATACCTAAGGTTTTTTTGGGGTTTTCTTGGCAATCAACTTTTTATTGGGCAAAAATTAAATTGACAGGAATAAACTGACATAACATACAAAGTAACCCAATTCACTCACTCCCACCCAGCCTGAGACAAGGAATTATTTAGAAAAAAAAATCAAGGAGTTGCAAGCTGAGATTTAAACAATTGAGCCACAGCAGACAAAGATTCAATTGCATTACTGGAAGTACCATTAATCCGCCCTGCAGACAACTCCAAATGTATTAAATTGTAAAAAGAGGACTGACAGTTGTTGACAATGACGCATTTGGGTGTCTTCCAGCGGGAGGAAGAGTCACCAGAGACATGAATGTCACTACCAAGGTAAGTAAACCTCTCAACAAGGTCAACACTCTCACCGCAAACAGACACACTACTGATGGCCGTGCCCAAGAGGTCATTAAAGGCCTGGATCTTGTTTTTTATCAGGACACCTGCAAGCCCAGACACTCAGACTCCTTGCTCAGTCTCTCGAGCGCCACGATCAGAACCTTCATTGACTCCGTGAAGATCACAGCATCGTCAGCAAAGTCAAGATCCGTGAGTCTTTCTTCACCAACAGATGTCCCACAGTCGTTGGACCCCACGACCTTGCCCAACACCCAGTCCATACAAGCATTGAACAGAGTAGGAGCAGAACACACCCTAGGTGAACCCCAGAATCAACTGGGAAAAACGCAGAGGTCCTGTCTCCACTCTGCACAGCACTCATAGTACCAGTGTACAGGCTGGCCATGATATCCAGCAACCTCGTGGGGATCCTGCGAACCTTCAGGATGTCACACAGGGCAGCTTGATCAACTGAGTCGAACGCTTTGCGAAAATCGACAAAGGCTGCAAAGAAACTCTGCCGATATTAACGTTTGCACTCCATGAGAATCCTCAGTGCCAGGATGCGGTTGATGGTAGACTTCTTAGGCGTAAAACCAGACTGTTCCGGTCGCTGGTAGGTGAGCAAATGACCATGGATCCTATTGAGGACGACCCTAGCAAGGACCTTACCCGGCACCGAGAGCAGTGTTTTCCCCCTGTAGTTGCTGCAATCCAGGCGATCACTGTTCCCTTTCCAGATAGGGACAACAAGTCCCGTTTTCCAGTCAGTTGGGATGATGCAAGTCTCCCAAATGGAAGCAAAGATTGCTTGCAATGCCAGGAGGGACAGCCTTACCACCAGCCTGGAGAAGTTCACCCCGGATACCACAGATCCCTGCAGCCTTTCTCCCCCTCAGCTTGTTCACCACCTGTGCAATCTCAGTGAGATTGGGTGGTTCACAGCTAATCAGATGATCAGCCTCAAGAACCGTGAGCCCAGAGATATCCAACGCCCTAGCCAGAGGATCAGCTTTGAACAACTGCTCAAAGTAGCCTGCCCAGCGGGTCACAACTGCAGTGTCATCTGTAAGGACCGTTCCATCAGCCGCCCTGACTGTGACTCTCCAAGAAACAGATTCGCATGTGCGTAATGCTTTGATTCCTCTGTAGGCAGGATGTGGGTCACTAGACCACAGATGGTGTGTCACTTGCTCACAGATTCCTCTAACAAACGCCTCTTTATCTGCCCTCAGAGCCCTCGCAGCCGTCCTTCTCAGTTCACGGAACAGAACAGAGTTGCCATTGAGCCGTGCGCTGCAACTCCTCTCGATGATATCCAGGGTGCCCTGCGAGATGAAACACCTCCTTCTGGGAACACCGGTAACACCAACACAACCCTCAGCAACCTTCAGGTTCTTGTCACGGAAGGTCTCCCACATCACATTGGGGTCGGCAGTCGTATCTAAATCTGAAACTTCCTCACACAAACTGTGTACAAACTCATTAGAAACAGCCTGGTCTGGTGGTGGTAGTTTGGGTTTCTAGAACAAAGCCTTACATTGGAGAGAACTGTGTCCCATGAAAGAGGGAGAGGAGAAAGGTCTTTGGACCAGAGAGAAATCAAGGGTAGAGGTTTATAGGATGCGATGCAAAGTAAAGAGTAGAGGATAGAGACAGGTTTTTTCTTGGGAGCAAAAGAACAAAACAAAGCATATAATGAGTGATTTGGTTGGGGGATAGTCAGGGAAATTAGTTTTTGAAAAACTGTTGCATATACAGTACTGTATCCTGTTTACATATCTGTAATCATTAAATCCACCTTTATTTTGCATTGTACTATTAAAAGTATATTAAATTGCAAAGTAATTTAGAAACCAGTATGGAGTGTGAACAATAATGCCATGTACAATTTGCATTGAAATGTGGAAGTACTGTAGATTATTCTTTCCTATAACTCTGCAGATGTTCAAATCCTTATAGTATATGTATATGCCAGGATCTGAACCAAAACAGAAACAGAACAATTTTTGACATAAAATCCATGAGTCATTACCTTGAAGTCAAACTTGGGAATGTAAAAAATACTGTGTATTTCTGAAAAAAATGATGAACTGAACTATCTACGGCAGTGGACCATCACAGAGGCAGCAATCATTACAGCATATATTATTAATGGTACATCAAGGAAAATAGAACATTTCTTTGTCTACTGAGCTACTTTAAGGTATTCATGTTGACAGTTGTTAATGCATGGATAAAATTTGTATTATGAGGCATCTTTTCATGCAAAGCTAACTTGCTTTCAGTTAGTGTTTATTTGATTTTAATACTTCTAATTGGTTCCATTCTTTTATGGACACCTATATATACTGTATTAATTCATCTATAACCTTACCCTGCTTATTTCATTTCAGGATGACAGGCAGTCTTGGTAGCATCAAGTGCAAAGATGATCATATAATAACAGGGCAAAATCTTGTTAAACTTATGCATAAAAGGCCAATTTCATGTTATCAACTAACTTAATGTGCATATTTCTGGATGTGGGATGACACCAGAGTAACATTTAAAAAAAAAAATCACATTGATATGGAAAGCAACTAAGGAAACGCAACACAGAGAATACCAGGGCCAAAATTACATTTCAGTTCTCTGAAAGCTGTGAAACAGTTTCAACTTTACCTCTGTGCCACATTAAGGTCTATTTATTCATTTGTTGTATTGGGCTCTTACAACTCCAAATGGTGGAAATGTAAGTGATTTTACATTAAACTAAACAAGTGGTGTCATTCAGATGTTACCCAAATGTGTCGTTCTATTAATTAGTTCAGCATCCATCTATCCAGTCACATGGGAGGGTGAAGCCTATTCTGTGGCTTCAAACACAAAGCAGGACTCAGGCTTCGGTGAGTCACTAATCCTTAATGTTGCCTTCTCATTAGTATAACAAAGTACACAGTTACCTTAATATGCACATCTTTGTACATATGATTCCACATATTGCAAGTTACAAATGCCCCAGGTGTATCCATGTAATAGAGAAACTATGATTTTTTGAATATCATATATAATGGTTATTTTGCTTTATGTATTTTCTGCTATTTGTTTTTAATTTGACTTTAACCTGTCTTATGGGGTCATTACCTTAACCAGCACCAGCAAACATTTTATTCTTTAGAACAAGAAAAAAAAAAATCATTTTTAAGTTAACAGCTCCAGGCTATTTAGTCAGTGGTACTGTGAGCACAGTAACAGTAACATAATAAAACTTGAACTGATAACTAATCTGAATACATGGAAAACTGTTTTATTGTACTGTTAGTAAATGGTTGTCAATTTCATCTCCACCACTGACATATAATGTAAAAGTGAATCATCAACAGAAATTTGAAAACAAATCTAATATACAGTACTAGTAAGGCAACTTGGTGTGCGGCTTTTATTTAGAAAGGTGCAATATAAAACAAAGTTATTTCTAAGTCCATAGCCCCTTTAGCTGGCAAGGAATATAAACAATGCAATTCCAGGTTGAACAGTATGTTGCCTAGACTTGCTGGAGACAAACAAATACTGCACGAGAGTGATCTACTATTTACAGTAGAATACATCATGATACTGGGTATAACTGTCTTATCTCTTTCCAGCCTATTAAGCACGCCTGACATTATGTTAGACCGTTTACCTCACATAATGTCAGGTGTAATGAGGCAAAAATCCATTTTTAAAAAAGTCCCCCTTTTCTAAGTGTATGAGAGCATCACAAAAAATATCTTGTTTTTCGAAATGTTAAAATGGGCCCTGGCCTAGAAGTGGAAGATGCACGATTGTAATATTACATTAATTGGACTTTTTTTCTGTTTGTGTTGCAGAGAGAGAAGAGTTTATGTGTTCAGAGGTCAACCCTTCAAGGTATCTTCACACAGAATGTCTAGCACTGCCAAGAAAGACATTTTAACAGCAAAGAGCCTTAAGAAAAATATCACTTTCCCATGCTGGGAAAGCCTGACTTGTGATATGAAGCTAATGGCATGTTTTACATTAAGTTGTTATTTGTTGTACAGTATGTTTAACTCTGACACATGTTGAGAGCACTTTGACTCAGGTGCTATGATTGTTTAAACTTTGCCAGTACCAGCAGTTGACATATTATGTTTGGCTTTCCATTACTACACCTTTCTTATGCTGATATACACTTTACACGATTCACAACACACATCATTATCACACTACTTCCAGTATGACAAAACAGGTTTAACAACAGTAAAGATAAGAATAATGGAATAGTTTAATTTTGGGACAACTTTCCTGTTAGGATAAAATAACATACAAAGTAAATTTTTGATCAGGACAATTAGGTACCCACTTTAAGATGTATGAATGAAGCAAATTGTTTAGCCTGACATTATTGAATGTTTAAATACGAGTACACAAAGAATAACATATACCCTTATCTGTTAGGACTAAAATGTTCTTTAAAATTTTGCATTTTTTAAAACACAGGGTCTAATTTAGAGACTTATGAATAGAATACCAATTTAAGGTGGCACAGATTTTCTTTTTTTTTGTCTTTGTTTACTAGCAAAAATATACATTCCTTTATATAACACCCAACCCCCCATCCCCCCCCGCCCCCCGCCAAAAAAAAACCTGATATAACTTGTTCTTAGTCATGATTCTAAATGTACTGTATTGAGTAAGGATGTGCACTGGGAATTCTCATTTCTCTTTCCCATGTCAAGCTAACGTCATAATATGCAAGCATGTTACCTCACCTCAGACCTGAGTAATGCTGGTGTAGTCCCTACTTCCTAATTTGTAAAAATTGTCTCACTCACTGTTCCATTGTTGCCGGTCATCTGTTGCAAAATTTGAATGTAAATATTGAATAAGAAAATGCTGTTTAGGCCCATGTAGCTTTCCAGTTTGTATTGGTTTTACTAAGATTGCTTAAAGACTTAGAAACCTCTAAGTCATCAGATTTTATTTAAAAATTCTCTTTGTTCTTCATAAACATGCCATCATGTTTAGATGATTATAATGTGTATAAGAGTTTGGTTTCGCCTTTTGAATCCATGCTACAGAAAAACCGGGAAAAAAAATGAGGCGCCTCATTAATACACAAATGTAGAACACGCATTGTGATCTGCTCCTGTCTAATTAACAAAAATATTTATTTGCAGTACTATTAAGTGTTTATAATATTACACTTAACAGATTTTGGCTGAAAAAGCAGCCAATGAGTTTTTATTTTATTTTTTTTTATCAATAGTGTTTGTACACACTCTGTATATCCTGTGTATAAGGGATGGGTTGAACACTTTCTAGTGTTCACGGGTGGTATACTGTATCAAAAAAACAAAATCAAACTTCAGTTGTTGCCATAAAATTTGTGTCTAACCGATGTATGGCAGGAAGGTTGGTTCTTGTGAAAAGAGTATTGTCTGCACTGTTAGTGCAATGTTCAAAACACAAACAGAAAAGAAAATCATTTAAAAAAAAATGTCCATTCAGTATCAGATCACGGTTTATGAGGATAACCATCATTCTGCAACAAAAATGATGGTGTCAGGTGGAAGTTGCAGAACCAGAACTTTTCTACAAATATTAACTGCTTGATACTGACTGCAAATAGCAACATATTTCGAATCACAGGAAGTGCAGCCAAATTTTTTATTTAGTATTTTGAGTTCTAAGCAGGTGCTATTTATTGATCCATTTATAATCATAATACACTACTATATATATATATATATATATATATATATATATATATATATATATATATATATATATATAAAATTATATGGAACATTACTGCTGCATTAAAATCTATATTTACTTATGCATATATTTAGTCCATGTATAATCCATGTACAGTTGGGATTACAGGGCATTATGTACAGGTTAGTAAGGAGTTAACTATAAAACAAAAAAGAGAGTATCTTCAGATTATAAAAAAAAATATTTAGCAAATCACCACAACAGGGTGCCAGAAGGTTTCTTAGTATGTTAGTATGTATGTTAGTGTCATTTGCACAGACAGCAAACATTCAGTTTTTGAAGATCAATTCATTGGTTACCCCACATTTTGAAAAGATAGGAGTTGCTTCACTGTGATTAAACAAAGAAGTAATACTGAAGGAACATTTTCCAGTCATTCCCCAAGACAAAGGACAAGCGGTAGAGTACTGAATACATAAACAGAAACTGGAGTTATGTTTGATTCTTTAATCAGATCATTTTGAAAGCCACACCCTTGTAAGACTGCGTTCAAACAAACTGAGCATCAGGTGAGACCCTGCAAAGTGCTGTAGAACTTGTATTGCTGTTCGACTAGGGACAAATGTGGCTCTAACATTACAGATAAAAGGAACTTTTTCAGTTGAAGGTGCATAGCCTTACGTTATTGCTTACTGGTACGCACAATCGTTTATGTCTGTCTCCATCCAGACATGCCAGTGGGATTAAAATTAGTCTGAATAGTAAAAACCTGTTATTGCAGTTAGTTTATTAAAGTTTGTTGTTTACTCAAACTATACAAAATGTTTTCCAGCTGGCAAGAGTTATTTTCTTCAGGTTACATTTTTAAAAGTTAATGTTACTTTGGGATCTGTAGGAGCAACTGTAATGAAGTTGTTATTACGATTAGTTAGTAGAGAATTATATTAATTTCTATATAAAACCAGCCCATTAATTTCATGTAGTACTTAATAAAGATGTACTGTATATCTGGGCTGTGCATGGATGATTTAAGTTTAAATTTGGATCACCTGTAGAGTGGTATCACACTTAGGCTAAGGATTAATTTGCACAGTGTTTTAAAAATATTTTTCTATATCAGTTTCAAACTCACTTAATCCAATTCAGAGCTGTGGAGCTGTTATTCTAATGATACATAAAAATGAATTGTGCATAACTGAGTTGCCAAATAATAAAGACTAACAGCAGCTCCACAATGACTTGACATATATAAAGAGTGTTTGGAGTATCATTTTTTTTATGATGAAGGCTAGATTGGTGTTTTTTGTTTTTTTTTTAAATGGATGGAGGAAACCGTCCCGGGTGAACAGATATTTTTACTCAGGGTTACTTAAGTAAAATTAGTTTTTAACCCATGTAACATTAGAGTTAACCTTAAATTTGATTGCTGGGTAGAAAGGCAAGCAGCTTATATAGATATGATTAAAAAAAGCTTGTATATGTTTTTGTTAATGGTTATGACACAAGTACATACTGTATATATAGACTCTGTATTCTTACGTGTCAATAATCTATACACGAGTATGTAAGAAAAAAAAAGCAATGATTTAAACATTAATGAATAAAGCTGATGAACTACACCAGAATTGACAGACCTGCCTCATAGCTTGAGGAACACACAAGATATAGGCAAGGACGCTATGTGGAAATTATTTGTTCTCCTGCATCCACATGACTTTTATCTTTACACACCCCAAATACATTTAATTTAGGATAATCAGCAGCTATAAATTGGCCTGTTGTGAATCCGTGTGGATGTGTGAGTGTGCTGTGTTATCAGCTTGCACCTCATATGGAAATATTCCCTACCTTGCATTTGATGCTGTTGGTTAATTGTGGGTCTGTATATGAATATCAGGCAATTACTTTACATTTGTGGAGAAAAGTGTCTGACCAGAGACAAGTAAAAGCACTGTTTCTAATTTAGTGAAGAGGTGGACAGAAACTAATTTGTGGCAGACAATAATGGACCCATTTTTTCCTTTGCAGTGTGTAGTGACAATACAACAGAACATAGCAGTATTGCAGTTCCAGGATCAATAAGACGTCTTTCACCCCTGCTAGTTAATGAATTTGTCAATAAGTGTTATACGATGCATGTTTGGAATATTTTGTTGTGGGAGGATGGCAGTTCCAACATCTCCAGGAACAGGGAGTACTTTAATAGTTAAAAAAAAGCACAAACCATACAGTACTATCTATTTAATGTATCAGTGTAACAGATGTTACTGCTGGTTATACATTTTCACTATAAACATTACACCTTAATGACAGATTAAACAGATACAGGCTATATTTTAGGGTACCTCCATATAAAGTATATGTTATATCATTCACATATTTATTAATTCATCTGTTTATTTGCCAGACCTGCTTACTTTAATTCCTGGAAAAAGTATGTATTTACTGACAGCATATTGACAAAAATGTGTCATCTTTTTAAAAGTGAATTGTCAAAATATTCATAGCCGAACTTTATTTAAGTGTGTTTTTAACTTGACACCGTCCAATAAATTTTGCCTCCCTAAGCTGTTTTCTGTGTACTTGGCAGTCTCATTTAGGCCCTTTTGTTTCCTTACTCCTTTTATGGTTCAAAGCAACGTTGCCCTTTTTCTGTTCTCTGCATTCATGTGGTGTGTTTTGTCCAAATTTTCCGTAAACCCTAAACACTGAATCATAGTGGGGGGTTTACATAGTGTATATAGCTAGAACAACCAGACATAGATAGACACATTGTTTAAATGAAATGCTCATTCTTCAGAATGTATTCTGGTCAAGCTCATTTTGAGGCTTCCTGATCTACCACAGACCATGTTGGTTTATCTTTCTGTTATGTTCATAGCTGAGCATAAGAGTGAAATTTAAATATTTTATTTTTTCAACTGATAAAAAAATGTAGCTTAATTGCATAGCAGACATGTTTATAAATGTGTACATATCTAAACAAAAGTGCATGTATGTTGGGAATATACCTTCCAGTTAATGTTTTATAGATGTTAGTATAACAAGATTGTTTTCACTCGTGGCATTCTGGCAGATGTGTATTTTACAGTGTTCGAATTGAATTCCTTTCTTAATGTCAACTTTTTTTACAAGGAGAATGGTTATTTTTTTTTTATTTTCAAGCATCTCCAAATGCAGGAAATAGTGCCCTCCAAAAGATGATTGCTATCATAGTATTTGGTGTGGAAAGTGGATTACAGATAGAGGCCATATTTTAAAGGCATTGAAATGATGCTCCTCTTTCAAATGGTCTTGACAGCTTATAGGTGTATTTGTCTTATTAAGGATGAGGCATACTCCTTCCTAAATGTTGTTTTGTATTCCTTCTGTATTTCTCTCTCCGTGTAAATGTATTGGGCTGTTATAGTGAGCCAAGTATTGTCCTGTTGTTTTCTTTATATTTTTTGGAATATCATTCGATCAGATCAGTATTTCTTGCTGGAATAGGTTTCTTCTGTAATGTTTTACAGAAGAGCGCAAAATTAGTAAGGGGAATAAAAGAATTTTGTCTTTCCACTATTCTTTAACATATTATTGTGAAAATGTTAAAAAAAAACAAAAAATACTGGCTCCTTGTTGTTCTTTCTTGTTACACTTCTGTGATTAAGCTTTTCTTCTTGACTGTATTTTGCTGCTATTTCATACACTTTGATGTGAGATTTCTTTTTAGGCTGCTGCCAATCATTTCAGATGAACAATAGAAGGTACAAAAAAAACACTACAGAAAGTCGCGAGTTGGGAGTTGTTACATAGGTATGGGTCAGACATTAGAAAGCAACTGAATTTCATATAGAAAATGGAATAATGCAATCAGAGTTATTACGAGACTATGGAAAACACAGCACTGTGCGTCAGATCATTGCAAGTCTGACAAATGCACAATGCCACACTGTGCTATTCAACTTTCTTTTATTATGATGAGGATGACCCTTGAGATCAGCTGCATGTGAATACTGTTAATTCTAATTTGTCAAAAGACAATTTACATCCATATTTTGTCCTAAAAGGAAATTAGATTAAACAATTATATTTCTCTAAGATAAATTACTTACTCTTGTAGCTTACAAGTTTTGTTTATTTCAGCTATATTGTAATAGAATAATTCTTGAATGCACTTAATATCTTTTCACCAGCATTCAGCACTTCGTTTTATGAAAATATGATGTTCTTTTTGTTATGTTGTAGCAAATCTATTATTAAAATATGAATGGTTTCATAATTTAAAAGAGTGATAAAACCTCTAAACATAATGCTGTCATTCAAATTGACCACCAATTGTAATTGCTTCCCAGCATAATTCTGGCTGGATGGTGCGTGTATGAGCACCAGAAGACATCAGTTATTTATTTTTGAGAAACAAGAACATTTACAAATTTCACAGAGCTATGGTGTACCCTCTGTTCAAACTTTTACACACAAAGCTTTTTTCTCTGTCCCAAAACCATGCAAGTTAAGATTAACATTAAGACTTAACATTCACATAAACAAGAAATTAGCAAACAAAGACCTGATTTTTTGTTTTTAATCCGACTTGTAGTCAATTAATTAAACCAATGAAAACAACCTGCTAAACTGTCATTTTTCAGCATGAATTCCCGTATACCGTCAGAGAAACCTTTTCATTCTGGCTTATTTTCAGTCCATAAAAAGACACAAGTTGTACTTTTGACCATGTAACCAATGACTGGTTGGTTAATTGTGGTCCAGGGGAATTTTTTCAGTTGGCCCTGCAGATGATTTAGAAATGACACATATAGAGACACTTGTAACAGTGCCCATTAAGCAAACTGGTTTAAAGATGTGTCCTTTTTTTATCCCAAAACTCAGAGATCAATTAGTATAGATGGCATTGTCTAACCCAAAGCAGTCATTCATATCTGTGAATGGCCCTGGCTTGAAAAACTCTGTTCACCCTTAAAAAAGCGACTTTACAGCATTTATCTCTGAACTCACTGATTCTGATAACAGCAAAAACACACCACAGCTACAAAGAAAAGAATATTCTGAAAATGTCTGATCCCACCACACCAATTACTGCAATAGCTTCAATGGCTGCTGGTCTTCCAGTTAACTTGATTCACAAATACAATAAAATCTGTTGTTTGTGGAGAATGATTTATTTTTGTTTCAAGGTAACTTGACAGTAATATGTTGTTGAGTAAAAAGTAGTTGATTAGCAACTAAAAGGGTTTAATAATGACCCTCCATTAAAAATCTATGTCTTGATGTCTCCAATATAGTGACTGGGGTTGAATAGTTGTCTTTTTTTGAAAGATCCTTCACTTATGATAATTTGTTTTCAAGGGTTTAAAAACACCAGGGTAGTGTGGATCAAAGACATAAATGGACAGTAATGTCTGCATTTTTAAATAAAAATGTAGTAGTAGTTTGGACAAAGCTGAAGTGGGCATCTGGGTAAGAATGGAGCAGACTTGTGACATGGAGATAACTGGCATCAGGGAAATTCCATGAAGAAACTTGGAATTAGTTGTTGTCTAAAGGAAAAATCAAACCGACCTTCTTTGGCTTGCTATTGCCTCAACCTTCATCCAAAAAAAATATATAATTAATGAATAGACAGCCAAATTCCGACTTTTCACTACACTTTAGTTTGAAGTATATGTATAGTTGACGTTTAAGGCCTCTCTTTAGTAAACCCAGAAAACTCTGCTTAACATGTTAAACAATACCACAGCCAGCAGCCAAAGGACCAGCACCAAGGATCACTAGACTATGTAACATTTCTGACATGTCTTTTGTAAACCTTCTACAGAAAAGCTCTATATGCTGGAGTGTTGAGTTTGATTAGCTGGAAATAAGCAATCAGGGTTTTTAAACATACTGTCAAAGCAATGTTCAAGTAATCTATTTTTCTATGCCGTAAACTTTTGGCGTTTCTGTTCTCTAAAAATTTTGTAAGGTAAAATGTCAATAACTGCATTTCGTTTTTATCAATGCAGTGATGAAAATACTGTACTTAAGTACTCCTTTAAAAGAAAATTTGCTAGTCTGATTAAAATCTTCACTTTGTCCAACTGTATTGTGTTTTTGTATCATCTGACTGATTGAAAATGTAATGTTACAGTTGCTAACTGAACAGCATAAAAAGAAATGGCACTTACTGTATATTGCATCATATGCAAAAATATGCAACGAATAAGCTGATTATTGTTACTTTGGACTATCTGTATGTTCATCAAATAAAAGTTATTTGAATTCACAGAATTGGTACATGTTTCATTCTGGTGTTTTGTCTTGATTTCAATAAATTCAATAAATTGAATAAACGTCTGCAGGAACAAGGGTGATTCTCTTAAGAGAGGAGGGAGCAATTTCTGCATTTCTTCTAATTTCAAGGCTGATAAAAGTGAACTCTTAAACATGTTTACATTTCTAATCGCCACTGTATTTGCTTCTTAAGAGGTGTAAGGAAGAACTGAATTCATTACAGTGGGGCAGCATTTCTGCTTCAAACCTCTTTGGGCCCATGCTTTGTTTCTAGCCAGGATTTTGGAGCCTCCACATTCTCTTTGTGGGTTTTGTCTTCCAAACATGTTTGTTAAGTTAGCTGGCACCCCTAAATTGAACTGGTCTGAATGAGTGTGGGCTTATGCACAAGTGTACACAGGCAAGCTGACAAAATGTGCAGGGTTCAGCCAGTTGTCTGATAATGTTTGGGTTAGACATAAGATTATTTAGTGTATCAGGCTTCTCTGGTTTAAGAGTGGCTAACTAACTTGCTTTAATATCTCACCCAGATAATTTTAAAAGTTGTCAAAGTTTCACCTTGAACTGCATGACATTTGGAGTTTCCTTGAAATTCCTACAACTCTTTGTGTGAAGAAGGGCATACTGACTTTCATAAATACACTTTTCCTTTAATTTGCAACAGTGTCCTCTGCTCTGAGCGAGGAAGTTTATCAATGCTTTTGTGAATCCTAAACACCAGGGGCCTCATGTATAAACGGTGCGTACGCACAGAAATGTTGCATAAGAACTTTTCCACGTTAAAATCACGATGTATAAAACCTACACTTGGAGTAAAGCCACGCACTTTTCCACGGTACCTCATACCTTGTCGTATGCAAGTTCTCCGCTCGATTTTGCAGACTAGCGGCACCCAGCGTCAAAGCAGTGCTACTGTTCCCGTGTGGTTACTCTTTTATTTTTCTGACGCGGCTTTATAAATACACTGAAACTAACCGCATATTGTTTATTAGTGTAATGCATCTGATTGTAATTAACTTGTAACAATATAATGCCATAGTATTCCAAATACCATAACTGCTTTAGCGTTGTTACTCTCACTGCACCTTCTTTTTCTTTTTCTTTCTGCTGCACCCGTTAAGTGTTGCCACAGTGGATCATCTTTTTCCATATCACTCTCACTGCACCACTCGGAGTATTTATATCACTGTATCTGAGTGTGGAATCACAACAGCAGCTGATCGGAAAGAGAATTATCGGTATACAGTATTAAGCACATGCTGCCAAAGCCACAGCAAAACGTTTCAAAGCCTTTCCTGTACGGACCTCGCAGTTCAGAAACAGTTTCAACCCAAGAACTTTAAACGCACTCAATCAATTGCTCCTTGTAGAACTGTTTGTACTTATACGTACAATTACCTCACTGTAAACTTGCACTACAGTTATAATATTACACAACCTGAGCCACTTTATAAAGCGCGTATTTACATATGATGTCGATATCATTTTTAAGATGAAATGCAGCAAAATATGTTTATTATATTATACAGATAAAACTTTAACTTCATTTAAATAATCTATATTCTTCACTGGGACTGGTGTGAAGGATAGAATAATTAAACATGTACTACGAAGATATTTCAGTGTTCCTTAAACGTTTTGAAGAATCAGCGCTCCAAGCGTACAGATGGCTTAACGTCTATTACAGAGCTGATTGTGTGGCGATCGGTTACTTGGAGAAAGAAAAGCAAGGACTGCAGGGGCGGCCACGCCAATATATATCTATACTAATAAAAGGCAAAGCCCTCACTCACTCACTGACTGACTGACTGACTGACTGACTGACTGACTCATCACTAATTCTCCAACTTCCCGTGTAGGTAGAAGGCTGAAATTTGGCAGGCTCATTCCTTACAGCTTCCTTACAAAAGTTGGGCAGGTTTCATTTCGAAATTCTACGCGTAATGGTCATAACTGTAAGGTATTTTTCTCCATTTACTGTAATGGAGTTGAGCTTGACCGCCGTGGGGGCGGAGTTTTGTGTGACATCATCACGCCGCCCACGTAATCACGTGAACTGACTGTCAACGCACTATGTAGAAAAACAGGAAGAGCTCCAAAATACGCTGAAGAAAACATGCATTATATAATTGAGAAGGCAGCGAAACAATAAGAAGCGAGCGAGTGACATATACTACCATATTCATCATTGCAGCTACTTCGGAAACAAAGCAAGGTATAAACCTAAACTTTAAATTAAGTTAATAGACAGGCTGCCGCTGGCGTTTTCCATGCCCACGGGCAATGCGGGATACAAGTTTAATGAGAGAACACAGGATATAAACGAGAGTTTTGATCACTTTGTAACTAAGTTAAAATTGCAGGTGAAGGGGTGTGCTTATGCAAATTCCGAGAGACTGTGTTTGTGGGGGATTGACAGTTAAGGCGGGTGGAGGAGTCACGTCATCATATCCCCTCCCATTTACCTCATTTCGCTCTGAGCTGAGCTCCGCGGCTAACGCCGTCTTCCGAAGCAACTTCGTCACACTGCCACCAAGTTAATACACATGCTGTCTCTAGACTTTCTCCACACTGAATCCTCCAGGCACTACTTACAAAAGGTTACATTGACAATCGTGTTACGTTATTTTTAAAATGTTTAATTTTCTTAGCACAAGTACAGCTGAGAAGCTTCGATGCATGTGCTCCATAACGCGTTAAAAAATAATGCATTTAATCACACTTTGCATTACAATCAAAGGGGAACTTTTGTCAATGCATGATTTCCTGGTACACCGAT
>JANRMT010062837.1:89519193-89534559 GCA_026402145.1 Polypterus bichir lapradei | reverse complement strand
TATATATATATATATATATATATATATATATATATATATATATAAACGTCTACACGTGGAAGTGTGTGTGTCTGTCTGTCCAGCCCGGAAGTGAGAGGTGGAGTCGGGGTAAGGGCTCCGCCTCCAAGGGACCAAAAACTCGCTTAGCCACTAATAATACAAGCGAGCCGAGCATGTCGGCAAATCGAATCCTCCTAGAAGAGGAGTTCCTTTCAATTACCTGACATCTCTACATTTCAATTTTTTTTCTGACGATTTCAACAGTTTCTACTACCCCAGGCTTTTTGCAGCACAGGCTTACACAGCTAATTTTATATATAAAAAATATGCTCTAAACCGAATTCGGTTCCTGGTATTACAATTCCACCTCCAACTTTACACTCAGTGCCACCTCTAACCAACCCCCATCCATCCATACATTATCCATCCATCCATTATCCAACCTGCTATATCCTAACTACAGGGTCACGGGGGTCTGCTGGAGCCAATCCCAGCCAACACAGGGCGCAAGGCAGGAAACAAATCCCGGGCAGGACGCCAGCCCACCGCAGCTTATTGTGAATAAATATTGCAAAATGAGTTTTTAAAAAGCAAAAATAAAGTCCACCTTTACTACCAAACGAACAACAGCTTGGGCTTTCTGCGTCTTGATAGATTATCACTAAACTCCGAGTCTTGTTTCTTTTCACAAATATTATACTGTGCTCTGTCTTGTAAGAGGCACTCAGGAAAATAAAAGCTACTTGAGCAGAATATCTTATAGGAAGGTGAAAGTGTTTCTAACCTCATCATCATCCATCACTGCAGTGCCTCCATTCTTAAAGTTTACTAAAAGGGGTCATTTTCATCACGATGTGTCGAGAGCCATATCTTCGTACATAGCTGCTGATTTCAAGGTGAGGCTTAGTGAATTTAATCATGAATGCCTCCATAACCAGCTTAAATGGAATCACTATAGTATCACATACATAGGCAAAACTGTTTAAAATGGAGCACAAATAAAAATCCTTAAACCACAAAGAAACCATGAAGGATAGGGGATCCCCTCAGCTCAAAAGACAAACAAGAGCAGGACAAAGCGCTCTACCCTTGTATAACAAGAGTAAAGGTTTCAGTTTGCTATTTGCCAGAAAAAAGATTTGGTCATCTTTAAACAATGAAGTGGACCTCCCAAAGAGTGAAGTTTATCAGACACTGAAAAAGGAGGTTTGTGATTTTCTGGCAAGTACGCGTGTTCTCTTCGTTGTGATGAAATGATCTGCCTATCTTAGAAAATTTTTTGCATCAGGAAATTGTAGAGCAGGGTTTGCGTTTCCTTTTATGGAACACTGATGTTCCACAGAAGGGTACAGTGGTAACCCTACCTCACCTTAGGACTTTCTGTGTAGACCAGAGTATCTCCAAACCTTTGCATCTTGCTCTTATAGTCACCAGCCTTGGAGATGGAAATGCATGTCAGGCTCTGCCAGAGTGCAAGAATTAAATCTGTTTAGTCTCAAGCAGACAAGGGGGTCCTAATCCAGATCTTCCGAATGCTCAAAGGTTATTAAGAAGTAGAAAGTGGATCCATCGAAACACCTTCGAATAGGTGGTGAATCATGTATACAAGGAAAGCAGTGACAATTAAAGGAAAGTACATTCAAGACTGAAGCCAGAAATCACTTCTTTACTCAAAGAATTTTGGGAATCTGAAAAACAAAACTACTGAGACATGGAGATGAAGCAGAAACCTTAACAATCTTTAAGAAGAAGTCTCAGAGGCACTGATAAAGGAGAATTGTTTGAGTAAATGGGGAATCGTGTACTGTACTCAAGGATGCCAGTGGGGCGTATTTAGGACTGAAGCCAGGAAGCACTTCTTTATGCAAACTACCGAGACATGCAGTTGAAGCAGACACCTTGACAGCGTTTAAGAAGAATCTGGATGAGATAGCTTAGCTATTAGCTAAACCAGGGGTCCTCAATCACAGTCCTGGAGGGCCGCAGTGGCTGCAGGTTTTTGTTCCAACCCAATGCTTAATTAGAAAGCAATTCTTGTCAATAATTTAATTTCATGGCTTGATAGTGCTATAACTCTGCTATGTCAGGTAATTCGCATATCCGAGATTTTTTTCCCCTTTCTAAGGATATCATCCATTTGATTTGAAGGCTAAAATGGATGAGTAATTCTCAGTCCTTCACTTTTTTCTCTGCGCTTTCCTTCCAAGTATTTAATTAAACCCAATAGTGCATGATAAATACACACAGGTGTAAATTATAACAAGCTAAATGGAGAACTGCTGGTTTCTTTTGTCATTTGCATGCTATTGCTAACTAGGAGCAATTAAAAACCAAGACTACAGCTGCTTAAGACTAAAATAAGCAATAAGGGTTCAAAATCTTAATGTGTGAGACAACTAAAGCGACACAGAAGTGTTACTTGAGCAATAAGTGTGTCTTATTAAGCAATTGGGTTGGAACAAAAACCTGCTGCCACTGCGGCCCTCCAAGACCGTGATTGAGGACCCCTAAGCTAAACAAACGAGCTTGATGGACTGAATGGTCTCCTCTCATTTGTCAAGTCAAGTGGCTTTATTGTCATACCATCCATACACCTTACTGCAGCATACAATGGTATGAAATAATGCTCCCCAAGTCTGCAGTGCAATAAATACATAAATACTGAACAAGTGCAAGACAGGTAAAGAACTACACCATACAATAAATAGATAAATAAATAATAGGTAAGTGAATAGATATTATTTTTAAACAGATAGTAATAAATATATAACAGTATAAAGATGAAAAAAAACCGCAGTAGTAACAGGTGTAAGACATGTACAGCATATAAACTCACTACTAGGAGCAGATGAGAGGACAGGGGGGCAGCACGGAGTTCAAAGTCTGGACCACCAAGGGGTAAAAGCTGTAGGAGAACCTAACAGAACTTGTTTTGGATGCTACAGAACCTTGTGGGACAAAGAGACTGAGGCAATGGTGGGAGTGGTCCTAAACAATGCTTATAAATACGTCTTCAAAGGAGGACAGAGAGGTCCCCAAAGATCTTAATGATCTGATTTAAGACCTTATGGTCATAGACACTGCCAGTTCCCCAACCCAACAGTGATGCAGCTATGGGTTTGCCTCGTTTGCATACATTTTATTCCTTCCCCAAACACATACATGTTCAGTTGATAATGTTGTCCTTGTTTCCATATGCAAGCGTGTGCCATGATGGGCAAGCGATCTGTATGGCAGTTTTCTCTCTTAGACTTTGAATTGCAGTGCTAGGCATTTGGCTCTCTGCACATTTTCAATGAAATAATTATGATCAGGAAGTTGATTAGACAGAGGAAATTTTTAACAAACCGTGGAGCAAATAAAAGGCTTTAAATGTCTTTTTAATCAGTAAAGAACTGGCAGCTGCAAACCAACAACACAGAAATAAGCAGAATTCTTCTGCTGCAGGCTTCAAAATGAGAGTCATAACAGCAAGTGAAATTTTTGTGTGCAAGGCAGCCTGTGTGCCTCTCCCATGAAGACATTTACATGCGGTGACTGCGTTACTTTCTGCCGCCAGAATGCTTTATATTCTGTATACTGTCTCTAGTCTTGATGTGCCAAGGTGATTACAAACCTCTGGGGTTTGCAGCACATTTACTGAAGGACAAGTGTGCAGCCTGTCATATTTCTGCCAATAAATCATAACGAAAATGTCAAAATGAGTGACAGCTGTGGTTCCTAGGGGCTCTGGAGTCCAAATATGAGCGTTAGTGAATATATCAGGGGGCTCTTGGGTGGTGCTTACATATTCCATATCGTGAGGACATCTGAGCTTTGCATATGGCAAAAGTCCACAAGGTTTCTGTACAATTTGAATACAATATGAAAAGATACCTCTGTGCAAACTGTTGTAATGCAGAGTAATTTAAATTTTACATGACATAATTCTTTCTCTGTTTCAGGTAAATGAATGGCATATCAAGTATTAATTCAAAATGGCTACTCCACAAGAAAAGGCACAGGACGCATCCTGTTGTACTGAAACAAAATGAGATTTGCAGATTCACAGAAACGTCAGGACAAACTATAGAAAAAAAATCCACCATCAGGTAGGAGTACCCATGAGTGGCAAAAACAGTTCATGGAGATAGGGAGCGACTTTAAGAGAACTACTTTTTATTTCGGCTGCTCCCGTTAGGGGTTGCCACAGTGGATCATCTGTTTCCATATCTTCCTGTCCTCATCATCTTGTTCTGTCACATCCATCACCTGCATGTCCTTTCTCACCACATCCATAAACCTTCGCTTAGGTCTTCCTCTTCTCCTCTTACCCGGCAGCTCAATCCTTAACATCCTTCTCCCAATATACCCAGCATTTCTCCTCTGCACATGTCCAAACTAACGCAATCTCGCCTCTCTAACTTTGTCTCCCAACCGTCCAACTTGAGCTGACCCTCTAATGTCCTCATTTCTAATCCTGTCCATCCTCGTCACACCCAATGCAAATCTTAGCATCTTTAACTCTGCCACCTCCAGCTCGGTCTCCTGTGCCACCGTCTCCAGCCCATATAACATAGCTGGTCTCACTACCGTCCTGTAGACCTTCCCTTTCACTCTTGCTGATACCTGTCTGTCACAAATCACTCCTGACACTCTTCTCCACCCTGCCTGCACTCTCTTTTTCACTTCTCTTCCACAATTCCCATTACTCTGTACTGTTGATCCCAAGTATTTAAACTCACCAACCTTCACCAACTCTACTCCCCGAATCCTCATCATTCCGCTGACCTCCCTCTCATTCACACACATGTATTCTGTCTTGGTGGTCCTACTGACCTTCATTCCTCTCAAGACAACATGGATGGAAATTGAATACTATCTTAAAGTTCTTCATGTGACAAACGGTGGCCATGTAGAAGTTAACTAAAGTAAACTACATAATGTTTCTTTATTATGCAACAAACTGCACAGAGCCTTCCCTTCATTTGCATATTTAATAAATTTAATCAATTGTATGATGTTTAAATATAGGGCTATGTGGCATTACGCAAATTTAGATTTTCAGTTCCATAATCTTAGCAAGTCGGAGGCACCAATGACACCCTCTTGTGAACCTGATCACATAGCGTGATGTGTCCCATCAATTCACTCGGTTTTGTCTTTAACCGTAGACACGGGATCGGTATGCAAGACAGCTGACAACCAATGACTGCTCAACCAGAAGTAGAATGCATTTAATGAAATAACGAGAAATAAGCAGTGCGGGTGTTTAGGACCTAACAAACGGAAGAGAAGCTTGGCTGATGTCTTGTGTTTTATGTACCATGAAAAATGCAAAGAATATTAAAAAAACAAAACAAGGGTAGAAATTTTTACTGAACTTACCACAGTTACCATAGCTGGTTACCCTTCATACAGTGTTGGCTCCGTCAGGCAGCATGCCATTGGCCATTACAAAAAGGGGCGAGAACAGCTGTGCTAGAAGGTCAGTTATTTTATTTTCTTACTGTGTCTTTTATTTTTCTACTAACCATGTGTGCCCAACTACGTTGCGCATGTTAAAGTTGTCTGTGAAGGGTTCCCTGTTTAAATTGTGAACTGGGCCCTTCGTCACACAGCATTATGATTTTTTATAAGGGAAACAAAATTACAAAAGAAAACCCTTGGATATTGATTCGATAGGAACGGCCTACTCGTGATCACTGTCCGAATCATAATTATGTGGTGGTGTAGGAGCATTTCTGCTTCTGTCCGGTCACAGTCCATCTCGTTTTCACAACGCTGTCGTTTCCTCTCATGATCTCTTCTCAACCTTTCTCCAATCTCGCAGGTTGCTTTGTGGCAATCCAAAGAGTAAGGCAATATACACGGAGCAATGGTTATAAAAGGGGGACACATAGGTATCCAGGCTCTTTAAACCATAAATAGGGATCACTTCACTGACATGTGAGCAAGTCACGGTACAACTGTGAGACACGCAGCACTCACCGGCTACAACGTAACAATAATAATTTCCGGAACGTGCTGTTACGTTGTCATTCATTTTACCCACTGTCTTTCTTCCATTCATATGTTACATAGGCACGTACCTTTTATCTTCGGCACTCTCATTCTCTAACCAGGCCTCAGGAGCTAACCAGCGTAACACTGTCCACCACCCCTTTCGTTATTCCGGCACATTGTTGACATCCGTGAGTAACAACAACGTACTAAACTGGAAGGTGGTCTACACATGCGTGGAATTCGCAGACAAACAAAGATCAAGATCTAAATGAAGATCTCTTTAGTTAATTTAAAGCACAACAATTTGTTTAGTTTGAATGTCTGTGTTTTGAGGTGTGACTGGAGTACTACAGTCTTCAATAGTATAAGCCTGGAGGAGATTCTTAATGCAATGCCTATGTTTTAGCTGTCTCTCTACTGCCATCTAGTGCTTCTTCTTCTAATTCATTCACAGACAAACAAAGATCAAGATCCAAATGAAGATTATATATAGAGATTTTTCATTATGTAAAGCACTTTGAGCTACATTTTGTGTATGAAAATGTGCTATATAAATAAATGTTGTTGTTGTTGTACTCAGCCGATAAATGTGACATGGGCAGCAGTTTTCAGTCGTTTACATTGACATGGTCTGGCAACAATATCTGGAACAGCCAGTTGGCCAATCCGTTATACCCTACAACTTAATGAGGCATTGGCTTCAGCAGCTGAATTAGCCGCTGTTGTCTGGGTATATTTATGTAATGGGCTACAGTAAGACAGTGTGTTTATGTGTTTTTCCTTAGAACTTTTATCACTAGAAGACTACAGCCAGGAAATAGTTTTTTACACAAAGAGTTGAGGAGAATCTGGAAGAAACTACCAAGTCATGCAGTTGAAATAGAAAACTCAACAACCATTAAAGGTCTCTGGATAAGATTTTGGGACAGCTTAGCTCTCGTCTTGTTTGTCAAATTCATCCTTTTCTTATGAATAAAAAGCAGACAAGATGCAATCTGAGGGTTGAAATGAGGTCCTTAGCGGGCAAAACAGATAAATACGACTAAACAAAGCCGAAAAATCCAAGAGACAGAGAAGACGGGGTGTTATGATTTTATATATGTATATAGTTAAATGGGGCGGCACGGTGGCGCAGTGAGTAGCGCTGCTGCCTCACAGTTAGAAGACCCGGATTTGCTTCCGGAGTCCTCCCTGTGTGGAGTTTGCATGTTCTCTCCGTGTCGGCGTGGGTTTCCTCCCACAGTCCAAAGACATGCAGGTTAGGTGCATTGGCGATTCTAAACTGTCCCTAGTGTGGGGGTGTGAGTGTGTGTGTGCCCTGTGGTGGACTGGTGCCCTGCCCAGGGTTTGTTTCCTGCCTTGTGCCCTGTGTTGTCTGGGATTGGCTCCAGCAGACCCCCACGACCCTGTAGTTAGGATATAGCAGGTTGGATAATGGATGGATGGATAGATATAGTTAAATGTGTACCATGCATCTATTTCTGTCTGAGGGGTCAATTTTGTTTTGGTGCTTTCACCTGCTTTAACTGTACATCATGACAATTAACAAATTAACAATATAATTAGTCTCGTTTAACAAAAATGTATTTTTTGTAAAGCCCAAAATCACGCAAGGAATGCCTCATTGGGCTTTAACAGGCCCTGTTTTTTTTGCCTGCCTCGACTCCCTAAGAAGACAAGTAACCTTGTAGGAAACAAAAAAAAATGGAAGAAACCTAAGGATAGGCAATTCAGAGACAATTCTCCTTCCAGGTAGGTTGGGCAGGCAATGGGTGTAAAGAAAAAAGGGTCAAATACAACACACAAGAGAGAACACAAGAAAACCTCTTCACAGCACTCAGTGGCAAATCTATCATTGCCACCTCGGCTTAAACACCTCAGCGATTCACTACACTGCTGAAGAGTTTAAAGCATTTCACTACATTTTATATTCCCAATAGTCAAATGTGCTATTTATATTGCTGTATTTCTGACAGATGGTGGATTATGTGTAAATGAAAAATTTCCATTCCTTCCTTCATCCTGGGCATTTTCAGTATCATTAGTATGTATTTATGTCAGCTGGTGAGACAGCCATCAGCATTCAGGTTGGCAATGAGAAAGAAACTCAGCAGTAAGAGTAAAAGGTCAGAGAGGCCCACTTCTATTTTTTATATAAAATTATATTTAGGCTATATATAAAATTGTTCATTGTTGTCACTTAGTCTAGAAAATGAAATTTTGTCTGAGCAGTCAAAAAGCTTGAGAATGCACTTTAAGCTGCAACAACAACAACGTTTATTTATATAGCATATTTTCATACAAATAATGTAGCTCAAAGTGCTTTACACAATGAAAAAAAGACAAAGTAAGAATTAAAATAAGAGAACACTAATTAACATAGAATAAAAGTAAGGTCCGATGGCCAGGGAGGACAGAATAAACAAAAAAAAAAAACTCCAGACGGCTGGAGAAAAAAATAAAATCTGCAAAGAGACTCTTTAGCCCAAAATGAAGACTCCTTTTCTGTTGCGTCCGTCACTTACACCAACACACCTGGCATAGTCAATCCTCCTCAGACTTGGCACTCCCCTCTTGTGCCTACCAATAGTGGCACACCAGTACAGTCAGGCTTAAGGAAGTCTCTGTCTGCCACTGTGAAATTGACTTTTACATGTAAACGAGTCTTTTTTGACATATTCAAGAAATGCTGATGTTTAAACAGCTGAATTACTGCTCACCTCCATCAGCCAGTGTTACTGCTGGGATATTTACAGCAGTACTGTCCAAATAAAATGAAGGGCTCTGTGCTTTTATCTCTCAGCATATAAAGCAGTGTAGGACAACCGGCACCAGTGTTTGGCACAGCAAGTCTAATGACTGCACAGAAAGAAGCAGTCGTAATGCTGATCAGGAGCCGGGCAGTCCCAAAGCCAGGCTGTGGTTGATACTAGTCATCAAGAGAGAAGTAAGTCAACAAAGCCCAACACACTAGGAAAAAATCAGGGTCAGGTCAGAAAAGTCATAGCAAGAGAAATGAGATAAATTTATTAAACCAGAAGAAGAGATGAGAATCAAAGCCAGGTAACAAAATCAGACTCATAACCAGTAGATCAAATTAACTGAATGAATTGCACGCAAAGGTCTTTGAAAGAAACTTGGGAGAGTAAAAAATCTGCAAAGCCGACCTTTACCCAACTTGGTGAGGATGTCGCGTTTGTCACACTTCTGGTCATTAAGTCTAAACAACACAAGGGTGCAAAATGCGTCCATACCATATCCTAGACTTTAAGCAGTGCATACAGGCAGTCCCCGGGTTACATATGAGATAGGGACTGTAGGTTTGTACTTAAGTTGAATTTGTATGTAAGTCGGAACAGGTACATTATTTTAATAAATGCTATTGTTGACCGACTGTAACTGAGTGCTCTGCCAATGAATGATGGAGTTTCACTTTTCTCTGACCGTTTTATTATTTCTACTTTATTTTCCATGGTGACGGTTTTTCTCTTCTTTACTATATCACCAGCACTTGCATCAGATTTGTGTTTCAGAGACGTTCTTGAAGGGTGAAGACAAAAGGTCAAGATGAGCTCTTCTGCACAGCACTGTCCACGCTATCACAGCAGGAAGGCACCAGTCGTCAACACGTCTGATGTACTGACAAGAGATAACTTCCTGCTATGTGCGTAACAGTACAAGCAGACTTGCTATTGAGAATGACTTGGGGGTGGCGAGGGGCGGTTCATCACCAGCCCAACTCACAGTCACCTCCACTACAGTATGCTGCCTGCAGCGTCTGCCCACCGAGGACGAACATGGTGCGGTCAAAGGCAGGTAGTGAATCGCCCACCACCACCACCCCCGTTCAACAGGCACACTACAATGCTACCCCCCCGCCGCCCCATTCACCCTCAATGGCCTCCATTTAGCCACAACCGGGTCACCGCTTGCAGCATTACCAGCCACCCACCGAGAACGAACGGGGCAGCCATGTGTGGTGGGCGGGCAGTTAAACACCCCCCTCCGCTCCATCCAGCCTGCGTCCGTCAGGAGCAGTAGCTGCAGCGGCATAGTGGGCAGGCAGCAAACTGCCCCATCAAGCCTCCGTCCTGCACACGAGTGATAGCTGTGGCCCCAGTGACTATGCGCGAGCAGCGAAATCGCCCCCCTCCAGCCACCGCTTGCAGAGCCCCCAAGCCGAAGATGACGGAGCGGCAGTTAATGCGTCGCAGCTGTGGCCCCATTCGTAAGTCGTAGGTCGGATGTCCGTAACTTGGGGACTACCTGTACTTGTATATTATTTTAAAAATGTATGACATTTGGGAGGAGTATTCCTTTAATATCTCAAGAGGTACCCCAAATACACATAAATACTTTGGTCAGTGCCTTATTTGCTTAATTTGTTTTATGCATAGGAATTATTTTTAGAGACTGAGAAAAATAATCATCTCTTACCAAGATATAACCATCAGTCGTAGCCACCGTTTTTCCAAATAGGACTTCACTTATTGGCATAGGAATGAAAGGAGCCAGTGAGGGTGACGATGAGACGATTCAAAACTATTTGACTTCCATATTTTCTGTCTTCTTAATTCAGTTTTCTGGGGGTATGCCCATTGTAAGTCCTGGTGATCGTTGGGGTTCAAAGTGTTCAGGTGTATGTGGATCATCATAACTTAAGTATTCCCTTCTAGCATATTAAAGTAATATTCCACCCCAAAAATGTTACTTTTTTATGTTACTTATCCTTAGTAGCTTGTAGTGAAGGCTGAGATGGAGTTAACAAAGTTTATGATAGAATAGGTGACTATGGGGACTACTGCTGGACAACAACAAACTTTATGTAAAGGTCCCTAAAAAATCTCGCATTACTCGTGTCACATAATCCACATGTCAAGTCATCCAGCTGCTTCAATTCAAATGTTTATTTGTGTCTGAGTGCGTTCTGTTTTCTGGAAGTGGTTTATTTAAAAATACATGTGTTTAGGATGTTATTAGCATAAGACTGCACAATTTAACTTGTGGATTATGCAACATGAGTCTCGTGAGATTTTTCATGGATGTTTTTGATATTGTTTTCGGTGGTCCAGCACTGGTCACCACAGATGCCTACTATAACAAAATTAGACAGGTATATAAATCTGGGCACCCCAACAGAGATATTACATCAATTCTTAGTTGAGCCTCCTTTTGCAAATCTAACAGCCTCTGGACACCTCCTATAGCCTTTGATGAATGTCTGGATTCTGGATGGAGGTATTTCTGACCATTCTTCCATACAACATCTCTCCAGTTCAGTTAGCATGGAGCATGGACAGCCTGCTTCAAATCAATAGATTTTCGATGATATTCAAGTCAGGGGACTGTGACAGCCATTCCAGAACATTGTACTTCTCCCTCTGCATGAATGCCTTTGTAGATTTCGAACTGTGTTTTGGGTCGTTGTCTTGTTGGAATATCCAAGCCCTGCATAACTTCAACTTTATGACTGATGCTTGAACATTATCCTGAAGAATTTGTGGATATTGGGTTGAATTCATCTGACCCTCAACTTTAACAAGGGCCCCAGTCCCTGAACTAGCCACACAGCCCCACAGCATGATGGAACCTCCACCAAATTTGACAGTAGGTTGCAGGTGTTTTTCTTGGAATGCGAAGTTCTTCTTCTGCCATGTAAAGGGCTTTTTGTTAGGACCAAATAACTCAATTTTTGTCTCATCAGTCCAAAGCACTTTGTTCCAAAATGAATCTGGCTTGTCTAAATGAGCATTGGCATACAACAAGCAACTCTGTTTGTGGTGTGAGTGCAGAAAGGGCTTCTTTCTCATCACCCTGCCATTCAGATGTTCTTTGTGCAAATTGCACTGAATTGTAGAACGATGTACAGATACACCATCTGCAGTGAGATGGTCTTGCAGGTCTTTGGAGGTGATCTCTGGGTTGTCTGTAACCATTCTCACAATCCTGCGCATATGCCGCTCCTGTATTTTTCTTGGCCTGCCAGACCTGCTGGGTTTAACAGCAACTGTGCCTGTGGCCTTCCATTTCCTGATTCCATTCCTTACAGTTGAAACTGACAGTTTAAACCTCTGAGATGGCTTTGTGTAGCCTTCCCCTAAACCAGGAGACTGAACAATCTTTGTTTTCAGATCTTTTGAGAGTTGAATTGAGGATCCCATGGTGTCTGTCACTCTTCTGAGGAGAGTCAAAGAGAAGCGCAACTTGCAGTTGACCACCTTAAATACCTTTTACCACTCATGATTGGACACTCTTGTCTACGAAGGCTTAACGAGCGAATCCAACCAATTTGGTGTTGCAAGTAATCAGCATTGAGCAGTGACAGGCATTCAAATCAGCAAAATGGCAAGGGGACCCACATTTTTGCACAGCCAGTTTTTCACATTTGTTTTAATTTCATACAACTAAATACTGCTTCACTAAAAATCTTTGTTTGGAAAACACCCCAGTACTGTGATGTTCCTAGAAAATGAAAGACATACCACTGTTATAATTTTTGTTGAAAGGAGAGCCAATTATTATGCAGGCTGAGGGGGGTTCCCAAACTTTTTCATATGACTGTACATGGGGTAAGTAATTTTTAAATTCATAAAGTCATATGGCTATATCAAGCTCTTATAGGCCATTCATTAATTTTGTTCAGTTTAATTTCAATGAGTGAAAGCTATCCAGATTAAAAACAGCAACTATTTAAAAAAGTATTCATTCCATAAGATAGCGAGAAGTCAAGCAAAATGACGCCTTTTATTGGCTAAATAAAAATGAGACAGGAAGCAATTAATTTTAAACAATGACAGAAGCATCTATGACTTGGATTTTTCATTCATGCCATTAATTTAATAGTCAAATATACTGACTTGAATGCTGGCCAGATGCTAGTAAGATCATGTAATCAGAGCACTGTAGTATTAATCCAGTTTGATGTTTCATGGATTCAAAGCTTATCTTGGCAGCACTGGTCACAAGGCAGCAAACGACCCAGTCCATCACAGGGGCTGCTCAATGGCCACGCCATCACTGGGGCCAGCATGCATATCTTTGGGATGAGGGAGTACTCTGAGAAAGAAAACAACACAGACACAGAGAGAAAGAGCCAGGCAGCGGTTCAAACAACACAATAAATGGGCATATGTCAAAGGATGTCAGTTCATGTTATTTTTGTGCTCTAATTCCATCACTAATATAATAAAAATATACTAAATCATTCAAAGTAAACCGTTTAGTTAACAGAACAACTTTATTTATGGTGCAAATAACAACGAAAAGTGCCGTCATCTTTCAGAGGTCTTACCTTTTTTAATTTTGTAAAGTCTAACAAATCTAGTATTTGGTTATAGAGAGATATCAAAATACCACAAACATTAACTACACTTACCTGGTGCAACGTCTCAGAAGTAACAAGTGATGCTAGGTATCATTGTTTTTATTTTCCTTTTAAAAAGTAAAATACAACTTAAAACACTTGCAACAACCTATTTGGTACAGTTAATAAATAGTGTTTTAAATAAATTTTAACACAAAAGAGATTCCAAACATGACAAATGTACAGTATTACTGAATGGAATGTGTGCAAATTAAATAAGAATCTCTGTCCTTTCTATTAATCTGTAAAATATACAAAAACTCTGCCAAACAGAGTGAGACTGCCACTCCCCATTTCCCTTAAAAATACATGCCCATCATATTAAAGCCGAACATCCCACCCCATCCGATTACCAGGATGTCCCTGTTACACTGATATTGCTGTTGGGCTCAGTTTCAGGACCCCTGTACCTCTGTCTCGGATAAATGGGTTGAAATTGATTAAAAGATGGCTAATTCACTACACAGAATCTTGAATACATTAAGAATAAATTAAATGGTAAGTACAGCAAACCATATCAGGCTTCACCATTGCGGTTATCATTAAGAAATTTTCTGAACTACTCAACTCATTTCAGGGTTGAAGTCGGGGTTGGGGGGGAGAGCTTAGCCTGATAGGCAAAACAAGAATGACCCCAGGGTGGGATGCCAGGTTATCACAAACCCACACTCATTAAATTCTGAGTCGTCAATAAACCTACCTGGACCTTCTTTGGAATGTGGGAGGAGGAAAACTCAAATTCTGCTCAGCTATTTTTAAGTACACAGTACTTATGGACTTCTTTATAAATATTATTCCTCCTCCCCCCCCCCCCGACATTTCTTCATGGTCATTAAAACACATTGAAAAAAAAAAAAAAAAAAAAAAAAAAACAGAAGGCCTTTATTTCATTCTGTTAAAAATCCACTGGGTTCCACAATGGCCATCTTCTAAGCTTAACCACAGCTACAGAAAAAATTTCTTCTACGAATGAATGTCATCAGTCCAGGCTCAATGTCGTCATCCAACCCAATGAAAGACCTGCAGGTCAGATCTGAACTACTTGGAGCGTTTAGTAACAACATCCAGCATTTTACAAAGCACATCACTGGTAGTTGACATTTTTGAAAATGTCTCCTACCTTCAATATTTTAGAGTTGCCAAAACCTTTTGCACAAGTGTTAAGAGCAGGTTCCGACTTAACTGCTAAAAACATTTCAGTTCCAGCTGGGAGGAAAATATTTGCAGGTAAATGTGAGTGAATCTATAAAAATTTGAGAAATATCTGAAATACTGTAAATGGGTTTCACAGTTTCATTCTTGTTTTATTCACTGAGGGCTGTCTTTCCACTGCGTAGAACTACTCACAAATGAACCATTTCAGTCTTTACATTGTACCTTTTCCCATCATATACACAACATAAATACTTCCAGTTTTGTTCATTCACTAAAAGGCAAAAAACAAGAATCTTGATTAAACATCACTTGCATCATAATTGTATATTTACAATTAGACATCGATTGCAATGCCATGCTTTGTTGAAATCATATCTCTGGTTCCTGTTAAATACATCAGCACGGAGCAAAGATGAGGCAATGAAGCAGTGATTGCAATGTACAGCCAGTAGGGCACTGGGGCAGTGCTTCCAAGGGGGCAGAACCATAGCCCATGACGAACCCCATCACGGACGTGATGTGAAGCCCATGAAATAAAAATCATCCAAGGAAGAAAGCACCAGGAGTCCTTCAGTTTACAAATCCACATAAGAAATTTTAATGAAAAAGACACCACAGGGATTAAGGTAGAGCAATGAAGATGAGGCCTTTGGGGGAGATTCAAAGCTGCCTGGAAAAAAAAAAGACAACATTTTATATACAACATTTTACACACACACACAGACTGTGTATATATTTCATTGCATTCGTAGTCTGAGTCCCGACTGGATTGTATGGGTGGTTACCTATCAGGTAACGCATGTGGTTGGTCTGGAATTCGGCAACCATCCGCCACGGGGTCCTCTTTCAGTTGCAAGAAGCCA
>JANRMT010062837.1:89508011-89518793 GCA_026402145.1 Polypterus bichir lapradei | reverse complement strand
AATTAGGGCGAAACACGTGTCGTGTACTCTTTGCATTATTTGACAGTAAAACTATTTTCAACCATATATATATATATATATATATATATATATATATATATACATACATACATTTACACACACACATTATACATCACACATATGTTTTAAATGACATATATAATTTATTTTCCCACCATTTATTACCTGCTGCTGGATTAACATGAGACAGACAAAGTGGTTCTGTATCTTCATTATAACACACAAAACGCTGTGGTCACTTAATTCATCCCATAAAGCCGAGTCACAGCATGTCATATCAATGACAGATTTAACATCTCTTAGCCATGGCAACAGACTATCTGTGCACACCTGTCCATTACAAGCAGCTGTTGTCAGTTTTTTTTTTTTGGCCTAACAGTTAACATTTTGAGGATGTGAGTGTATCTCAGCATATTTATGAAAGCAACTCAATGTCACCATGCTCCTGTTTCTGAGAAGCTCTAATCAGGATTTTTTTTAGAGCGGATCGCTAATTTCATGTTTTTTTAATGGAACTTTAAAACACTAAGCTCCTGCATGATGCATTTACATTTATCAATGTAACATAATCAACATAATGAAGTAAACATTAGTCTGTGGGACTGTTTAGGGACAAGTGTTACAAGACAAGGTTACAAAATTGATCATCACAAGTGAAAAGCTCAGAACAAAATTCCAATGAATTACAATTCCTAGGTTACAAAAAACCTAACAAAAACCATTATCAACTAGGCGCTAATGTACCAAACGAGAGTCTTCAAACGCTTCCTAAACACACCGAGGAGTAAGAAGTTCAAATGGAGCTCGTTCCAGCAGCTAGGAGCTACACGTGAATCCTATGGATTGAGACTTCCCATTTGTCAGCAGATCCAAGTGGACGAGAAGAAGGTCAGGACCTCACAAGTGTTTCTCTCTCTCAATAAATAAATGTGCGTCTACATGTGCTGACCCACTGACTACTCTGTAGGTATGCATCAAGGATTAGAATTTAATATGTGCTGCCACATGGGGCTGAAAAGAAGAGTGAAATGTGCACACCTCGACTGGTTCAACACAAGCTATACCACTGCATTCTGAATCATCTGCAGTGGCCTGATACCACATGCCGGTACTCCTGAAAGTAGTGTTGCAGTAATCCAGATGAGAAGACAAGGAGTTGTGTTGTATACTCTGATAGATTTGGTCTGGTCTTGCACATGTTGTATGGAGTGAATGAATCTGCAATGACTGAGAGACCATAGCAACATGTTCAGTGAAGGGCAGCAGGTCATCAATCAACGCCCCAAGGGCTCACAGACTTGGTGGGAGTTAGCGATAGTGAGCTGAGCTGAACAGAGATGGGGTGCTGAATAGATGGGCAAAGTGGAGTAACAAGAGGGTCCTCATTCATTCAGATTGCAATATCCGTGAGACATGCAGAGATTCTAGCAGATACCGTGTGGTCCTCTGGAAGGAGGAACAAGAACAGCTGCATATAATTGGCAAAGTACTAATATGAAAAACTATGGGACAGGATGATGGGGTGGCATAAAGAAAGCACAGGAGCGGACTTGGCACTAATCTTTGGACAACTCTCATGCTTGCCTGTTTCAACCTTGACATCTCTCATCACCAAACCACACGGTCGGATCTGCCAAAGAGATAGAACTCAAACCACCCAAGGGCAGTCCCACTGATGCCAAGGTCAGGTATGGACACAGGGACATTAGGAGGCCTTATGTTCTATATGAAAGCTATAGTTTTGGTATTTTTACAATTAAACCGCAGACCACAGGTCTACCTGTTCATTTTCTACTAAGAAAATGAAATTCTGTAGGCTTATTGTTCAATGACCATAAAACAAATACCAAAATAAATAAAATCCCCTTAATATTTAACTAATAAGACATGTACACAAACTATTTAACCATAATACAGATGGATTAAATGAAAACATGCTTGTTATAATTAAAAGCCTCGGTTCTAATAAAATGTTTAGACTCATTAAGAAGATACAAAGCTGATAAAGCTTAATATGTTTACATTTAAAGTAACAAATATGCCTCTTAGGCTAACAGACCTACTGTTTGCTAAGCAGTGAGGGCAAATGTATCTGTTGTTCTTCTGTTTAAAACGTAAGCTGCTGTACTAAACACAAGCCAGCTCAGTGATCACACTCACACAAGGAGCGTCCTTTCTGATTAAAGGACAATAAGAAACGGCCTGAACTCGTTAAAGCAGCTGCTTTCTTCATGTCTGCTAAAGATGTACCTCCCTTTCCTTCTACTCTAAAGTTTAGCTGGTCATCGTATACGTCGTCCATTCCTCTCACTTATAGGGTGACTCCTCCGATTCCTTTTACTCAGTTTTCTATTCCACTTTCTTTAATCCATCCATCCATTATCCAACCCGCTATATCCTAACTACAGGGTCACGGGGGTCTGCTGGAGCCAATCCCAGCCAACACAGGGCGCAAGGCAGGAAACAAACCCTGGGCAGGGCGCACACACACACACACACAAAGCACACACTAGGGACAATTTAGAATCACCAATGCACCTAAACTGCATGTCTTTGAACTGTGGGAGGACACCATGCAGACACGGGGAGAACATGCAAACTCCACACAGGGAGGACCCTGGAAGCGAACCCATGTCTCCTAACTGTGAGGCAGCAGCGCTACCCACTGTGCCACCATGCCACCCACTTTCTTTAATGTAACAGTAAAATATTCTAATCATGTGTCTCTCCTAAGGTCTGCTTTACTGATTTCTGTTTACAGAAAGTTCTGGCAGCAAGCTACACGCACACTTCCTCAGGTATTGTAATGGTTTGTGTAAAAGAGCTCTACAACTAAATTACCATAAAGCTTAGAAAAGCAGATACTGAAAAAGTATCATTTTATGAGATCACCTAATTTACGGATGACTGATCAACTCATCTGGAGTGAAAAACTGGTCAGTTTAGTTCTGTGGCTGATCAACCAGGGCATCACTATTATAAAATGTGTATGCAATGAAAACAGGCAGTTTGCAAAAAACATTCACATACATTAAAATAAATTCTTACATACACAACACATAATCCTTGCATTATTTTCTATGTTCTTTAGCAAAGTTTTAAATGATTAACAGTTATTAATCAAAAGGGTCAACTACTTATTATGTGATAAAAACTTACATCCCTAAAGTGAACTTTATGTTAACAACAAGCAAGTGCTGAATAAAACCCTTTATTTAGAACAGATCTGTGGCACATTCTCTCTCCATAGAGCAGACTGCAACTGTCTCAACATTTAAATTCAGACCTGAGATTTTCCTGCACTCTGTAGTTTTACAATTGCTGCCCCTTCATTTGCAAGTCACTATAATATAATTGACACCACCATTCTGTACAATGACATGTTCTCTTTCTGTAAATGGCTATAACCAAAATGTTTTCAATTTTGAATGTCTTTGTCTCTTGTTTACAGTATATTCATTCTTTGTAATTTTATATTTTACCTTGTAAGAGAAAGAGTAGACCAAGGAGTCCCAAAGAAGAGTTGGGGGTTACCCGCTTTACAGTACAGGTCTATAAAACTGAACATAAATGGGTGAACGTTGGTGCAACATTAAGGAGGTGTAACAATGGCACTATGAGCCTATTGGGCTTGTCAAACAGTTTGGCTCTCTCGAGTGGGTCAGCATTTGGCATCTCCATTATGCAGGGTTGTAATCCTGAAATGAGACGCTGTCTTCTGGGGGCAGTCGGCTTTATATGGTCCAGACCGGAAGAGGCGGGGCTTAGGAGGTAGAAGGCGGGGCTTAGGTGCCCTCAGTGAGCATCTTCTCGGCACTGCAGTGGAAAAGTAAGATGGTACTGTTAGCGGTAGTGCCCCTCTTGTGCAGGTGGGGTATTGCATAACTTATTTGAGCCTGAAAGGTGATCCTCAGATGTCCATGAATGACAACCTGTATTGTTTTTAAACTGTAACTGCAATACTTTGTGTTATTAAAGCAATGTGTTGTATTTTGGTAACTGCTTTCCATTTTTCTTCACAAGAATAATTTCTGAAAATGGTTTATTTAACAATATGTTAATAAAAATACATGTGTTTGGGATATTGTGAGCATACGACTGGATGACGTAACAGGTGGATTATACGACATAAGTAACATTGGCCATTAAGGAGGTCAACAGAATGTCAGGTTATATAGCGCCCTGATGTGTAGAGTACAACTCAAAGGAAGTTCTGCTCAACCTTTATAACGCACTGGTGAGGCCTCATCTGGAGTACTGGGTGCAGCTTTGGTCTCCAGGATACAAAAAGGACACGGCAGCACTAGAAAAGGTCCAGAGAAGAGCGACTAGGCTGACTCCAGGGCTACAGGGGATGAGTTATGAGGGAAGATTAAAAGAGCTGAGCCTTTAAAGTTTAAGCAAAAGATTAAGAGGAGACCTGACTGAAGTGTTCAAAATGATGAAGAGTTAGTAAAGTGGATCGAAACTGTAAATTAATTCAAGACAAACACAGGGGCACAGCTGGAAACTTGTTAAGGGTAAATTTCGCCGAAACATTAGTAAGTTTTTCTTTACACAAAGAATGACAGACACTTGGAATAGGAAACCAAGTAAGACTTTGGGGACCTTCAAAACTCGACTTGATGCTATTTTGGAAGAATTAAGTGGATAAAACAGGTGGGCTTTGTTGGGATGAATGGCCTGTTCACGTCTACAATATTCTAATGAGATTTTTTCATGGACCATTTTGATAAGTTTCACTGCTGTCCAGCGTTGGTCACCATGGTTGCCTATTCTATCAGAAACAGTATCTCTGCATGAAAACATGATATTAACATTTTTCCTTTCCCATCACTACAAACTACACGAGGTAAGTAACATATAAAAGCTCAGTTTTTGGTGGAGTATTGCTTTAAACTAGGAGTTCAATTAATGCAGGAATTGGTCTCTGATTACTAAATTAGTTCAAACAAAAACCAGGAGATACAGCACTGAAAAAGTCAAAGAACACGATCCTGACTGTGGTGCCGGCTTTGTCCAAGTGGGAGTAGGGTCAGTGGAGCATAGAGATGAAAGCATCTTCCACATCTACATGTACAGTATCTGACAGGCAAACTGCAGAGAGTCCAGATATTATGAGGTCAGGGTCTGTAGCTGTTTTAGGACCAGTCGCTCAAAGGTCTTCATGATAGAGGAGGTAAGAGCAGCTGGTCTGAAGTCCTTGGGATCACTGGAATGACCTTTCTTTGTCACTGGGACCACACAGGATGTTTTCCACAGCTGGGGAAACTTCTGCAAATTCACAAAAATGGATAACAGGTGTTGTAGGATCCCACAGAGCTGGCTGGGGCATTTTTTCAGTGCCCAGGGGCTGATTCCATCTGGCCCTGAAACCTTGTCTATACCGAGTGTTTCGAGTAACAAATACAAAGCATCAGCATTATTCAGCAGAGTTGTTCATTTTCTCAAATAACATAAATATATCTGTAAAAAAAACTCAAAATGCATCTTAGGTTTAACACAAGTAAGCTACTCACATCAACAATCAAGATAGAAAATAGCAGAAGTGGTCAGCAGTGCTATCTGCTCATTGCCAGGTGTTGGGCACACCGAGTCTCATGTTCCTGTCATTTATGGGCTCTTGACAAGTCCTATAACTATTTTATCTTTCTCTGGATTTAGCATGAGCAGTAGTCCCTCACGGGCTGCCATTTAATTCACAGGCAATCATCTTGCTGCTCTGTAGGATGCCTCATAGTACTGCAGTGCACTTGTCATTCAGTCATTTATATTTTACATACACCTAGGTGTCATTTGAAAATAAGATTAGAAGGCAGCCAGTGCTACAGGAAACATGGAACTACAGTATGTAAGATCAGTGTTTAGTTACTCACCACTGTGCTGCAAAACTAACTCATTCAGAGCCTGAAAGACGGTGGGAAGCCACTGACTCACTTGGCACTAATTAACGTGGAAATGCAAAATAAGCCCTGTCACAGTATCGCTTGTCTGAAGAAACAGAAACACACATACGCACAAATTAACCATCGCCCTGAAAAGAGACCGAGCTGGCATCAAGAAGTGAAACATATTGAACAATGAAGAGCAATCTGGAATTGGATAAAGAAAAAAAAGCTGGAATTTCACTGTGAATACAATGAAGTATTATCTGCCAGACTGATGGCCAAAGGCATAAAATCAAAAGGAGCACCTGTCTTCCTCATTTTAATCCAGTACTATGTGGAGGAGAGGTGGATCACTACTAAATTTTTAACTTCAGAACGGATAGCAGCTTTCGAACATCAGTACCGGTACCAAAACAGTTATGAAGCAGAGAACGGATAACCCGCCATCTTAGTCCAGCCTCCCTGGTGTGCCACACAATCACACCACACTACATACCAAGGCTATCAAGAGGGAAGCGAAGTCCCAATCGCGATGAAGTGGGGTCCGCATCATATAATAGAAGCAATAGCAGGTGGTATCCCCCTGTGAAGTTACAACTGCATCCAAAGTGTGTAGTTTTGTTTTGTGAAGTCTAAGAAACTGATATTTTTCTACAACTGCAACAATGAGTGTCAATGGAAGTGGGAGAGGGAGGTTGGGGATTGAGAGGAAAGCTAACGATTATTTCTAGTGCCAAAAAACCCAAAATGTTGGTACCATACTGTTTCAAAATTTGGGTTTTTTCGACACTCCCTTGCAACCTTGGGTTGAACCAAGGGGCACTTTTTGGTTGTGAATGTAATGACAACAGAAATCTGTATTTTATAGTTTCTAAGTACAGTATAACCTCGATTGTCCGTCAGGGGTTGGCACCAAGGCCGTGTCATTCAAGAGGTCAGGTGACAACTCAGCACCACACACACAGCTCTGATTCCCAACAGCCCTGACCCCATTGATTCTCCGACTGTTTCGACTCTTCCGAAGACGGGGCTCCCGAGGGCTTTCCCCCATCCCCTTCACCATGCGAGCAGCCTTCCTATGAATGTCTGCAGCAGAGCTGCTCCCGTGGAGAGAGAAAAGGAGTCCTGTCTGTCGTCTCGGAGCTGTGTGTTTTTTTTAAAAAACGGTGGCTATATATACACATACATACACACACACACACATATATATATTATGGCCAAAACTGGCCAAATCGGGAAATGGCCAATGTCGCTGTTAATTGTCCGATCTTTTCCTTGATTTCGGGATTTGGCCAGCCAGTTTGCGAAATGGCATGGGGCGATCGGCTAAAGTCGGAAGAAAAAGGGTGATATGTTGCGCACTTAGTAGTGCAATTGCATCGAGTGTAGCCTTGGCCGCCAGTCGGTGATTGTGAAGATGCGTCCGTTTGTAGTGATTTTTCTTCTGTGCCTACGGATTCCAGTGTGAGCAGCTTCTTGTGCAGAATGGAAAACTCATTTCTGAATCTGCATCTGAAAGTTTCTTCGCACCTTGAGCAGACAGTCTTGCATCAGCACATCGAATTTTGGCCAGGGCGTTCTCACCACTTCGCAAAATGGCTGGCCAAAGTAGCATATACACTGGTCATTTCTAGTAATTCGCACTTTGGCCACACCTCTCGGGCAAAATGCGAAACGGCTGGCCAAATCGGGAACTGGCCGAACTTCGGGTTTTGGCCTTAACATTGTATATTGTAACAGTAGGGGGTGCTGCCGCTCCCTTGAACCCTCAGGTACCACGCCAAACACCAGGTAAAAGTCCAATAATTATTATTTTTATTATAATAATTACGTGCACCAAGCACCCTCCACTCCACACTAATCATACAATAATTAATTAACACAATCCTCCTCTCCCAGACACTTAGCCACCCTTCCTCCCAGCTCAGCTCACTCGTCTGGGGTTTCCCATAGTCTTTTATAGTCCGTGACCCGGAAGTGCTCCTGAACCCTTGTCCATGTGACTCCTTAGCATGTCTGGGTCGGATGAAAACTCTCCTTCTTCATCCCGGAAGCACGTCATTTCCTCTGTCACTGTGACTAAGACGTACTTCCGGGTTATAGTGTACATGCAAGTCCTTGAGCCTCCCTGCGGCGTCCTCTGGTGGGCCCCACGGTATCCAGCAGGCTTGGGAATAGAAACTCCATTGTCCAGGATTCCCTGCTGGTCTTTGGGGCACTTCCATGCTAAGGGAGGGCTCCACCTGGCGGCCTGGGGGTATTGGCCCGGATGAACAGCCGGCCATCTCCCACAATATATATCTCACTGAAGCCACCACCTGTGCTCATTTTGTTTTCAGATTCTGCAATTGACCAGGAAAGTATCGGTACTAAATGTGCATTTTCATTTTCAGCACTAAAGTTAAAGCGAACTGTGTACTTGACAAGATTTACTAAGCCTGATTTGAACGCTGATAATTATCCCGAGAATATGATGGGTAGGCCTTGTGTGAGTCTACTGCTTACTTAACAATTATATTAAAGGATAATTTATTTTGTTGGTTTATATTTACATTGAAAACTTTCAGATCACTTTGATTATTTTTTTATTCAGTAATTTGTTAATAGCTGTGTATTAAAACAGCCGTAACAATGATGAAAAATAGAAACAAGTAAATGATACAATATAATTAATTTATCAAACCAATTAGATTCTTCAAGCAATTTATTTCATTCACAGAAACAAAGTGCCTTAAATTAAAAGCTGGCACGCTGTAATATTTCCCTCCGAGGTGTTGCTTTAAGCTGTAATCACTCAGACAGCAATAACTGGAACAAGTCACAAAAACACAGAGCAACAGCTTCGACAAGGACTCAGAATCATGACCTTCATGCAGAAGTACGTCACGCCAATTACCACGTCACTATTAAGGACTGACATACAGTACATAGAGAACAGCTGTTTCAAATTTTGTAGGCTGGGTTTCCTTTATTTGAATGCATTTGATTATGGAGTTCAATGGAAAATAAAGACACTCTTATCAAGTGCCAAGGCCTTAGTCAGTAATCTCTTTTATGTGAATTTACTTAATGGTGATTTGAAATCTAATTTGAAGCCAGGATGCTTTAAGCATCTCCGCGAAATCTCAATATTCATCTGTAACATTTCTTAGTCTTGTAGTCTAATTTACTTTGCTGCGTCTAACAAAATGCATTTTGAAAGTTGCCTTATGAAGCAAGGATTAACTGTGTGATTCTTGGCATATTTTTAAAAAGGCATTAGTAGAACCTAAGCCAAAATGTAACCAATTAGTGAAGTACAATAAATAAAACATGCCAACTCAGAACAAGCTCTTTAAATGCTATCTGCTTAAAATGAAAATGAAATTCATTATTAAATTTAAGCAAGAAAAACTGCATTGCTGAAAAAAAATGAAGGGAACACTTAACTCTCAGTGTAACGTAACGCCAACTCAATGAAGCTTGTGTCCAGTTAGGAAGCATAAGCGATTGTGACTCAACTTCCCCTACTTTGGTGCAAATGAAAGTGACAACAGGTACACTGAGGAGACAGCAGCAACAGACAGTTGCTCTCTCCTTATCCTTCCAGACTGATTCTTCTGCAGTTTCTCTAGTGTCCTCGTTACTACTGGCAGCATGAGGTGGTACCTGCAGATGATTCTGGTTGCACAAGTAGTTCAGCTCCTCCATATGTGCCATCGCAAGAAGTTTTGCTGTGTCTCTCAACACACCCTCAAGGGCATGGAGGAGATACCAGGAGACACTCCATTACATGTGGAGAGCTGGACATGGCCATAGAAGGACATCCACCCAGGAGCAGGACCGGTATCTGCACCTAAGTGTGAGGAGGAACAGGAAGAACAACCCCAGAGTCCTACAAAATGACTTCTAGATGGCTACTGGTGTGCATGTTTCTGACCAAAGTGTCACTTGCTTGGCATTTGTCAGAGAATACACTGACACTGGCGCCCCATTCTCTTCACGGATGACAGCAGGTTCACACTGAGCACATGTGAAAGAGTCTAAAGACGTCATGGTGAACGCTACGTAGACTGCGACATTTCCAGCATAACCGGTTTGACAATGGGTTAGTGATGGTCTGGGAAGACATATCATTGGAGGGTCACAAAGACCACCACATGCTAGGTAACTGTACCTTGACCACTGTTAGGTACCAGGATGAAATCCTCAGAGTCACTGTCAGACCTTATTCTGGTCCAGTGGGCCCCAGGTTCCTCCTGTTGCAGGACGATGCCCAGCCTCATGTTGCCAAAGTGTGCTGGCAGTTCCCGGATGACAAAGGGATTGATGGCCTGCACGTTCCCCAGACCTGAACCCAACTGAGAACCTCTGAGATGTTACAGTGGTGTGAAAAACTATTTTCCCCCTTCCTGATTTCTTATTCTTTTGCATGTTTGTCACACAAAATGTTTCCGGTCATCAAACACATGTAACCATTAGTCAAATATAACACAAGTAAACACAAAATGCAGTTTTTAAATGATGGTTTTTATTATTTAGGGAGAAAAAAAATCCAAACCTACATGGCCCTGTGTGAAAAAGTAATTGCCCCCTGAACCTAATAACTGGTTGGGCCACCCTTAGCAGCAATAACTGCAATCAAGCGTTTGCGATAACTTGCAATGAGTCTTTTACAGCGCTCTGGAGGAATATTGGCCCACTCATCTTTGCAGAATTGTTGTAATTCAGCTTTATTTGAGGGTTTTCTAGCATGAACCGCCTTTTTAAGGTCATGCCATAGCATCTCAATTGGATTCAGGTCAGGACTTTGACTAGGCCACTCCAAAGTCTTCATTTTGTTTTTCTTCAGCCATTCAGAGGTGGATTTGCTGGTGTGTTTTGGGTCATTGTC
>JANRMT010062837.1:89497766-89508001 GCA_026402145.1 Polypterus bichir lapradei | reverse complement strand
CTGGAGTCCCAAAGCTTTAGAAATGGCTTTATAACCTTTACCAGACTGATAGATCTCAATTACTTCTGTTCTCATTTGTTCCTGAATTTCTTTGGATCTTGGCATGATGTCTAGCTTTTGAGGTGCTTTTGGTCTACTTCTCTGTGTCAGGCAGCTCCTATTTAAGTGATTTCTTGATTGAAACAGGTGTGGCAGTAATCAGGCCTGGGGGAGGCTACGGAAACTGAACTCAGGTGTGATACACCACAGTTAGGTTATTTTTTAACAAGGGGGCAATTACTTTTTCACACAGGGCCATGTAGGTTTGGATTTTTTTTCTCCCTAAATAATAAAAACCATCATTTAAAAACTGCATTTTGTGTTTACTTGTGCTATATTTGACTAATGGTTACATGTGTTTGATGATCAGAAACATTTTGTGTGACAAACATGCAAAAGAATAAGAAATCAGGAAGGGGGAAAATAGTTTTTCACACCACTGTATGTATCGGTGTGTCCGACGCCACCAAGTAGTGTCACAGACTGTGCAGGAGTTCACGGATGCCTTGATCCAGGTCGGGGAGGAGATTGGAACATGCTCAGATGTTGTCAGGAGTGCATACAGGCACAAGGGGGCCATACACGTTACAGAATCACATTAGGAGATGAAATTCACACAATTTGGATCAGCCTACAATTTCAATTTTTGATTTTCAGTGTGATGTTCAATCAGCCCTCAATGGGTTGGTGATGTTGTTTTCCATTGACCACTGTTTTATCATTTTGTTCTCAACTAATTTCACATTATTACTCAAGTGAGAAGTCAAGCAAAATGACCCCTTTTATTGGCTAACCAAAAAGAGTACAATATGCAAGGATTCCAGGAAACTCAGGCCCCTTCTTCAGGCAAGACATAATACACAAACTGGAGTTCCAGTAAAGGTTTTCTGCTTGAATGTTTCATTCCTCAAGATCCGACATGTGATTTAAGTTTTCCCTTAATTTTTCTGAGCAGTGTATATAAAAGTAGAGCAAAAGCTTACATTCATTTCTTGCATATTCATTTTGATCTATATTTTATTGAAACACACAGACATGTTACTGCAAATATTAACTCTCTCTCTGTTAAGCTACACTTGTTAAAGTTTTCTTGGGAAAACATGTGATCTGTTCTGCAAAGCTCTGCGAAGGCTGCAAATGATGCTAAATGCATAAAGGCTGTATTTATTACTAACTTATAACAAAAACAGCAACACTGCGCGGATAACACACACTTAAAATGTTCAAATCACGGTGATAATGGCAGAATAATCATAACACACATTTTTTTTCTTTTTAAATCGAAGGTTTAAAACTGCAGAGTCAGTTTATTCAAAGAAAAAAAAAAGGTTTCATCAACACTTGTGCTGGATTCACACGCCTTAATCAGCGTACCTATGGAAGAAGAAATGAAAGGGCTGCGTCTTTTAAGAGATTTAGGGGGAAAAAAAATTACTTCATGATTTAATTCACTCAAAAGCTGGCAGCGATTTTTCTTCCCTGTTTCTTTAGTATTTTGCTTGAGTACATTTATTCCCATTCAAATGATTAGTAGTGTTTTTAATTATTTCTTCAAATTGGATAATGAGTTTAATTACAGAGTTTGAATGGATCCTAAACCATATTGGTAAGTTGGTACTACATGTGTCTGTATCACTCACAGGGCCCTGCAGGCATTCAGTGACATCCAATCGATCCGATGATTACGCCGATTGGTAAACTGGCCGATCTCAAAACCTAGTCTTTACTACGTACATTTTACAGTAATTTAGTTGTACTGCTCCTTTCCGCAAAGTAATATGGTAGCTGAGAAAGTGCAGGTGATATTCTGCAGCCGGAACTACCAGTTCAAAGAGAAGGGCCAGGAAACCTTTACAGAGAGAAGATGGGGACATTGGCTGCTGTCCACCTGAACTTGGACTGTAAGAAAAGAGAGGTGCGTTTTCAGTAGAGAAGCTGCTTTAATAAGTTCGGACCTTTTCATTTTATCTTTTTAATTAAAATGGATGCTCCTTGTCTGCCTGTGGGCAGTGAGTCAGCTTGTGTTTAGTACAGCAGTTCACATTTTTAATTACAAAAAGAACAGATAAGGAAGAGTTTGCCCTCATCACTTAGGCCAGGGGTATCGAACTCCAAGCCTGGTGGGCCGCTGTGGCTGCAAGTTTTCATTCTCACCCTTTTCCTAATCAGTGACCAGTTTTCACTGCTAATTAACTCCTGTTCCCTTCATTTTAAAAGCCCTGTTCTTAAGGATTCTTTCCTCTGAATTGATTCCTTTCTTCATTAAATGTCAGCGAAACAGAAATGAGGCATGAAACGAGACAACAGACAACCAGCTAAATCGGGGCTTCAGACTCCAACCAGTTTCACAATGAGAAGAAGATTCTTGCTGTTAATTAAATCCGTTATTTAATTCCATGCCTTGTTGCTGCTCTCATTCTGCCACAGCAGACATTTCCAGAACAGTAGATTTTTCTGTTTTTTCTAAGGCCACCGTCACAATATTTTGGTGAGCTGAGAGATCAACCTCACCGAGACCTTCACCTTTCTTAGGGTTAGGGTTAGGGTTTGAGTAAGGGTTGGGGTTATCTCTTTATTGTCACATAATTTGTGATGTGGCACAGATGAGCTGGTCACTGGTGGCTTATTTTTGTGTCTCGTTATTGTTTGGCTGCTAATTAAGAAAAAGGAAACAACTAAGGGGCCTGAGTCAAGGTAATTAAAATTAAGGCAAAAAGAAGTTCATTAGCAGCTAAAAGGATCACTAAGGAAGAAAATGGTTAGAATGAAAACCTGCAGCCACTGCGGCCCTCCAGGACTGGAGTTCCACACCCGTGACTGTTTGCGAAGAGCCCAACTGGTCTGGTCTGTTTTATCTGTTAAGCGTGTCAGTTTTGTATGTTTAGAACATTAGAACACTCTAGACGAGAACAGGCCATTCAACCCAACAAAGCTCACCACTCCTATCCACTTATTTCTTTCAAAAAAACATCAAGTTGAGCTTTGAAGGTCCCTAAAGTCTTACTGTCCACCATACTACTTGGTCACTTATTCCAAGTGTCTATTGTTCTTTGTGTTGAGAAAAACTTCCTAATGTTTGTGTGAAATTTACCCTTCACAAGTTTCCAACTGTGTCCCCGTGTTCTTGATGAACTCATTTTAAAATACAAGTCTCGATCCACTGTACTAATTGCCTTCATAATTTTAAACACTTCGGTCAGTTCTCCTCTTAATCTTCTTTTGCTTAAACTGTAAAGACTCAGGTGTTTTAATCTTCCCTCATAACTCATTCCCTGTAGCCCTGAGTCAGCCTAATTGCTCTTCTCTGGACCTTTTCTAGAGCTGCTATATCCTTTTTGTAGCCTGGTGACCAAAACTGCACCCAGTACTCCAGATGAGGCCTCACCAGTGTGTTATAAAGCTTCAGCAGAACCTCCTGTGACTTGTACTCCACACGTCAAGGCGCTATATAACCTGATATTGTGTTAGCCTTCTTAATGGCTTCTGAACACTGTTGGGAAGTCGACAGCTTAGAGTCCACTATGACTCCTAAATCCTTCCTAAATCCTAAATGTTCATGAACATTTTATTAGAATTGTGGCTTGTAATTATGACAAGCATTTTAATTTTTTATGCCATATGTATGATGGACAAATATGTGTTTAACTGGTTAAACAAAAGTATTCTAAGGAGACTTTATTTTTACTGTTCTTTATGCTCACTAAATAATAAGCCTACAAAATGTTATTCCATTATCAGAAATTAATAAGTAAACCCACCTCTAAACTCTAAAAGCAGACGTTAACACTTTAACATAGAACATAAGACTTTGACACATCAAATTATGCCAGAGCTTAGTTTAAAAACATTTTAAAAGAATAAAAAAAATCAGAATCAGTAACATGAAATCAGTGATTGGTATCGGGCCAACAGAATCTCACTGGAGAACATTACTGCCAAATCACTGGTGACAAGGAGGACGTTTTCAGTGAGTCAGCATGCGCAGAAACAGTAGCCAAAGCTATTTTGCAAACCAGAATAGATAATACAAGCATTAAAATAAAAAAGAAATGTTTTTGTGCTTATTGCGTTTCTCTTATATATATTTTACAGTGGAACCTCGGTTCACAAACGTCTCGGTACACGCACAAATCAGTTTACGACCAAAAAGTTCACCAAACTTTTGCCTCGGTTCACGACGACACACTCGGTATACGAACAAGCCAGTTTCCCTTTCGGTTTGTACATGTTCAGTCTCTCCCTGTGCATTTCCTGTGCAGCGAGCGAGCAAGAGAGAGAGAGAGAGAGAGAGCGCGACAAACACAGGCGCGTGCGAGACAGACAGACACACACACACACACAGAGAGGCACACGAGAGAGACACACACACACACACACACACACACAGAGAGAGGCACACGAGACAGAGGCACACACACAGGCGCTCCAGGCTCGCGAAAGAGACACATGCACACACGAAAGAGAGAGAGAGAGAGCGAGCGAGAGAGGGAAGGCTGGACGCCTAAGGTAGAAAAGGCTCGTTTTTTGTTTTCAGTTCTGTTTACAGCAATCGGTTCGTAGCGTGCATTGTGGCAATGTTACTTTTCTTGGTGGTTTATTAAATTACGGGTTTTTCAAATGTTCATTTTTTTCCCTGTGCTTAAAGCTCATTAAAAAAAAGTGTTTTTAGTGAGCGGTTCCTAGCACTATAGCGCGAACTATTGCAGTGTTAGTTTTCTCTGTCGTTCAAGGTTTTCTCAGTGTTATTCAATGTTTTTACATTTAGTTTACTATTATGCTGTGCACTCTAAGATATAGTTAACTATATTTGTGCTTAAAAACTAAAAAAATATATATTTACATACAGTTCGTATGGTCTGGAATGGATTAATTGTATTTACATACAATCCTATGGTGGAAATTGCTTCGGTTCACGACCAAATCGGTTTACAACCAGAGTTTTGGAACGAATTATGGTCGTGAACCGAGGTTTCACTGTGTGTGTATATAATATATATAGGTCATGATGGACCATTGCCATGGCCTCCACACCCTGTGATCTACAGTTACAGGAATGACCAGATAGGGCAGAGTTAAAGCATTAACAAGTCATGAAATTATGTAAGATCTGTTATTTGAGAAGGACTGTTTTCTAATTAAGCAACTGGGTTGAAACAAAAACCAGCAGTCACTCCAGCCCTTCAGGACTGATGTTGCTCACCCCAGCTTTAAAACATTAACTCAAATTTAAAATTTTAAACAAAAATAAAGCAAATGGCTTAGCTCTAGTCAAGTGTATGCAATAACAAAATGAAACGTAGCAAACGTGATTTTTTCAGCTCTGGACCCAAGATAAGGCCCATGTGTGAACAAAGATCAAAAACTGCCATCACTGAATTTACATTAACATTAATGCAAGTCAGCTAATCAGCTCAGATCACTCAGCAAAAGTTTACTTTGTTACGTTCATTTAAAATATCGGACTGGCATACTGGAAGAACTTAGTTATTAGCTAACCAAATAAACGTCTTGTACTCTGATCTATTTTAAAAAAAAAAGTCTAGAAATCAGATAAAATTGGGGTGCACATCTCCAACCAAGCCAAGCTTGCCACGAGCCACAGCCAAGCACAAATGTGATTTGTGAGTAATAAGAGATTTTTTTCCCCCTAATGAATGTCTTTCATATTGTTTGCTGTTGTCCAGCACTGGTCACCATAGGTTCCCAATACCTCTGTTACTTTCGTTCTCCATGAAAACACAAGATTAAAACATTTTTCTCGGTCATCATTACAAACTACATTTAGTAAATAACATGAAAAAAAAATAGAATTATAGGGCGTAGTACCGGTATTCCTTTAAATTTAAGGTAGGGATTTCCTCCCAGTTTCAAAAATGAATTTCAAGCCCTGGACCTTTTCCACTCCTTTTTAGGGTCTTCACCCGCAAACCTGTGCAATGAGATCCACGTGAAAACGCCACCTGAGAAATTTCAAGGTCAACCTATTATATGTGGATAAGCAAATCCTAGCAAAAGCTGGGGATGGTTAACCTGTGAATGATTTCTGGTCAGTGTTTGAAAACGACTTTTTACGTTGAATACTCCTTGAGAAAACTGACCTAATTATCAGTGGAATGAAACACGGCAGTTTAAATTCTACTGGAATCAAAACTCTTTACGGTTGCACGTGTCCGTGTGTATTTATATGTAAGTCTGTCTGTCCTGTGATAGACTGGGATTATGTTCTTATCCCCCCACCCCATTATCATTCTACTTTGGAATAAATGAGATTTGAAAATACAGTCGACCCTTGATATACGACTGGCCTGACGTGCGAACAACTTGATTTATGACCAAAATTTTTGTTTTGATTTACGACCAACATCTTGCGTTACGACCCGAATGCGGTCACGTGTATCCGCTTGTGCGATTGTAAACAAACAGCCGAGAGCGTTCGTAAGCGTCAGTCGGAGCCCAGATACAGGTGTTTGTGGACGTAATTTCGGTCAATGCAGTGATTTATCTATATATATAATTCACTAAGACCATGGCAAGCAAGACGCATAATTGCTAAGGAAGGAAGAGAAGGTAACGAAGGTAAAGAAAGCGATTGTTAAGGGATGTTAGCTAGCGGGCTGGCGCGGCACATGATGATGTCATCAGGCTGAGTCAGCACCGGCTTGCTTTGGAGTGTATTATTACAGCTGTTTACAACACGACCAGCTTTGAACTGAGTGCTCGACTACTGTCATTATTAACTTGAGAAGCAGCGATCACAATCGAAACGAAGAAGGAAATTGTGCGGAAATATGAGAGTGGTGTTCGTGTGACCGATCTCGCTGATATGTACAGCATGTCGAAATCCACCATCTCGACAATTTTACAAAGAAAAGGTTTGCATAAGGAGGCTCCTTCTAAACAATAACCACCTTCCGTTTCATTCTCCTCCTCCTCCTCCCTTCCTGCAGCCCAAAGATGTCAAATTAAATGGCGAGTACAGTACGAAATTGTTGTTTCTGGTAGGCTAGGCACGTTTTATAACTTTTTGGTTAGTACATTAGAAAAATTATTGGTGTTTTGGTAAATTATGCACATTATACAACCCTTTTTTATTATGAAAAGGTTAAGTAAGTGTTGCTGTGGGAGGCTCGGAGTGCATTATGGGTATTTCAAGTATTTCTTATGGGAAAAATAGTCTTGACTTACAACCAACTTGAGTTACAACCAGCCCTCGCGAACGAATTGAGTTCGTAAGTCAAGGGTCCACTGTACACAGAAATCAACGCCCCGAAGTTTATAAACGATTTTTACTTACTTTAAGTGAAAGAGAGCCAGCTAAAAAAAAGTGGTCCAAGTCAATGACTGAAGCAAGGAATCCAGCAAAGATGACTTCACAGAAGTCACTCCTCTTCTTGAGTCCGATGACAATAGCCCAGGACCACAGGGCAACAACTCCATGTACAGCATTGTCCGAAATAGCTCTCAGCCAATCATGGTGCTGGACTAAGGAAAACTGAATAAATCTGTCAGCAAAGAAACAGAAGACGCCCAGTCCTGTGCTGGCTATGACAGAGGCAGTGCTGAAGGTCTGAAGGAGGGCATGGGCTTTCTCCGTCTCTGTGGCCATTGTGAGAGCAGCCATGGTCTTCTGTGGGCGACTTGAACTGAATTTCCTATAAGGCGGGCGTCATCCATGGCAGATCAGCACTGAATCATTCTAGAAAGAAAAATCATAATTATAAAATTAATATGGTGTGGGAAATGAAAAAAAAAATTAAAAAGAACAAGGAATGAAAATCTGCCTTAAGTAATCAGTGGACAGCACAGATGGGAACAAATACTCGAATACCCGGAAGCGAACTCAAACGTGTAGTCGAGTACTTCACGGTACAAGTGGAGAAATATTTGTACACTGAAACACTTTTAATACACACTAAACGGACACGTAGCTGAATAGAGGGTGCTGTAAACAGTTAACTCGGTCAAATCACGACACATTTTAAATGGACAAATCACAATGCACTTAAATTGGTGCAGGGTCCAACGTATTTATTTTTCTAACTGGGTAAGACAAATTTGGGGGTAGGCAGTATGTTCAAACTTCCCAGACCAGCTGCACTCCAGTCAGACGCACGCTAGCTTTGTAAGTGGAGACGACGACTTTAAAGAAATGTAGTAATGTATGCACTAAGGGAATTAGTCCAGCGGATCGAGACGGGGACTTTAAAATGAGTTCATCAAGAACACGGGGACACAGTTGGGTGAAAAAAAAAAAAATTCATCCTTCATTTACTTAAAAAAATTTTCAGACAGGAAAATAAACACATTAGGAATGAGTTTAACAAAGACGCCCCTGGAGCACACCATACAAGTTAACACACTCGCATTGCAATAACGGCAGTGCTGACAATCCTTTGTTCAGACGAAGCTTTTACAGTCACGGAATACACAAAAGCCTTGTTAGGATATACAGCAGTTGATAACATGCCGCTCTGAAAAGACAACGACCTTACAGAAATGTAGTGATGTATGTACTGAGGGAATTAGTCCAGTGGATCAAGACGGGGACTTTAAAATGAGCTCACCAAGAACACGGGGACACAGTTGGAAACTTGTGAAGGGGAAATTTCACGCAAACATCTAGAAGTTCTTCTTTACATAGAGAGCCACAGACACATAAAATAAGTGACCAAGAAGTGTGGCAGACAGTAGGACGCAGGACTTCAGGGACCTTCAGAGCTCGACTTGATGTTACTTTGGAAGAATTAGGTGGATAGGACTGGTGAGCCTGCGTGGAGTTTGCATGTTCTCCCCGTGTCTGCGAGGGTTTCCTCCCACAGTCCAAAGACATGCAGGTTAGGTGCACTGGCGATTCCAAATTGTCCCTAGTGTGTGCTGTGTGTGTGTGTGCGCCCTGCCCGGGGTTTGTTTCCTGCCTTGCACCCTGTGTTGGCTGGGATTGGCTCCAGCAGACCCCCGTGACCCTGTAGTTAGGATATAGCGGGTTGAAAACTGGATGGATGGACTGGTGAGCTTTGTTGGGCTGAATGGCCTGGTCTCTTTAGATTGCTCTAATGTTCTAATTCATACAGTAATGGACGATGATGAATAAACAAACAATATCATTACTGGGGTATGTAATTAGAATGTTCTTTCCAGCAAACTGTATAAAGACACACACATCTAATGTTCTATGATGATGGCATGTTCTTATATGGTAATACGCAGTCATATCACCCTGCCTACCTCCACCCCGCTCCATCAGGTGTCCTGCAGTGAGGTTTATTCGCTTCAGCTTTACTGTCAGAAGTAGCTATCAAACTAACAACAAATGACAAATTCAAAAATAATCTAAAAAACACACAAGTTAAAGTAACCGCTCTCAGGATCAAATTAAAACAGTAAACCAACTGGTAGTTAAAGTCGCACAGAATGTTTCTCTGCTTTAAGATACACAAGTTTGCAAATTCACCAAGGATTTTCAAATTTCAAAAACGTGTATTTAGTACTAGGGTGTTGTACCGGCTTAGCCATTATGAATGTAGAGAAAAGTCAAGCAAAATGATATCTTTTATTGGCTAACTAAAAAGATGACAATAGGCAAGCCTTCAAGGCAATTCAGGCCCCTTCTTCAGACAAGATGATTGCCTGAGTTGCCTCGAAAGCTTGCATATTGTCATCTTTTTAGTTAGCCAATAAAAGGCGTCATTTTGCTTGACTTTTCTCTAAAAATGTGTACGGCACACACAGTATTCAAGATATCTCGCAATGAAAACTGAGCTGTTCTAACAAATTTCCTTGAAGAATCAGTGTACCAAATTTTAATAAAGAACAGTCCACAGTTTACACAGCGCTAGCCTTGCAATAAGGAAGCCAGGGTTCAAATCCCAGGGCCTTCCTACATGGAGTTGGCAGGAAGGACAAGCCCCACAACATCTTATGAGTGTTAGCTCCACACAGACAGACAGATAGATAGATAGATAGATAGATAGATATGAAAGGCACTATATAATAGATAGATAGATAGATATGAAAGGCACTATAAGATGATAGATAGATAGATATGAAAGGCACTATATAACAGATAGATAGATAGATATGAAAGGCACTATAAGATGATAGATAGATAGATATGAAAGGCACTATATAACAGATAGATAGATAGATAGATAGATAGATAGATAGATAGATAGATAGATATGAAAGGCATTATATAA
>JANRMT010062837.1:89477982-89491847 GCA_026402145.1 Polypterus bichir lapradei | reverse complement strand
ATACACACACACACTAGCTGTACCCCATGGCTGCTCCCACATAGTAATGAAACAGGCCAAACTTTAAAAATGAATAGACGTTGGTATATCCGATTGTGTTCAGCTCTGATGGGAGAGCGTTCCCCGCGTGGGGTAAAGGCACAAGCCCATGATATCTCTGGCAATCAGCAACTACCCTCTAAAACATATGGAGCTCTGATCTCTCTCAAAAACATCAAACGTTACTCAACAATCCGCAGATGATAATGTCGGTTGATCAAACAGGTATCGCTAGCTAAGCGGAGGCGAAGTGCACTCCAACACATGGCGATACGTAGACCAACTCGAACAGAGGCTGGTGAGTGAATGAGGAAGGCCCCGCCCCCCTGCTCTCGCCCCACAGCCACTCTCTTGGATTTGCATAAATACATCGGTACCGCAAGCGAACTGTGGTACGTAGCGCGATGACAGAAGTCACAAAATCAACCGGAAAGTTCAAGCAAATTATAGAAAACAACCAGATCTAAATTCGTTAAGTAATTCTCTCGTGAAAGACGAACAGACACACAGACAGAGCGGGCTTGGACCACGAAATTTTTAAAACTGTTTCATAGCGAGCACCTATGGGCAAATTTCAAGCCCCAAGTCCTCATGGTTCTGGAGACTTCATGGTGAGTGAGTCAGTGGTATTTGGCCTTTATTTATATATATATATATGGATATATGGGGTGGGCAAAAGTAAGTATACAGTTGTTCATATGGAAAAGGACATGCAGGTTTCGATTATTACGATAGCTTTATTAATTCAAAAACAATGTCATAATGGCACAGTGCACTTAGTTACAATCTCTCCGTGTTTGGTGTACTCACAACTGTAAAAATACTTTTGTCCACCCCTGTATATATAAAGACAGCTTACTCAGTTCATGCCTTTGCCTTGCCCAATGGTTGTACGTATGTCATAATATAATAAGTGACATATTGTATCATTTTACCACTGTATGTTACATCTTGTATACCATTAAAAGTATAAGTTGCTCAGGGGTTGGTAACAGGTTTGGCACTCCAACCACTGTAAACAACCTCACACTGTCCCATTGTGGTGCCGAGGCGTCACCCGTTGCACGGCAGCAAATCGCGTCCCAATCCGGGTGGTTTGTCGTGTGGTGGGTGCGGCCACGCGCAGTAATCAGCGCATGCTCCCAACCCGTTTATTCTTCGGTTTCTCTGTATTCCTTATAATTTTACTGTCAGTCAGTCATTTTCCAACCCGCTATTATCCTAACACAGGGTCACGGGGGTCAGTCTTTCGCATAATCTAAACAGCGAGCCGGGATGACATTTCTCCGCACGCTGTACGTACTGTATGTACTGTAGCTCTGACCGTGACACATTAAGCAATGGCCTGTAGGACTGTCTAAAGTGCCCGAGTTCATGGACGACACATAATATGTTCATTCTTGACCTAACCGAGACCATTTTCTTGCGCTTCCACCACAGACTGTAAATCTTTTCTTTAAAAGTTCAAAGAAGTGGTCACATGAAGACCATCACAGGGGACTACATCTTCCAGACGCCCTTGCGACAAAGCCGCCCCGCCACACCATAGGTCTACAAGCTGTCACTTTGCGAAGACATCCGCGGACAACAAGGAGTAACTTTCACCTGTTTTGAAGTGCCGTATTACCAAAAACAGGAGCGAATTCTGTAGGTTCCGTTATGAACGCATGCGATGCTTCTCGAAGGCTAAGACAGCTTGCACGGAAAGCCAACAATGGCACCAACTCCGGGCAGATAAGTCATTCATATTTAAAGTGTGCTAAATTTGGATGGCGGCATATCGGGCTGTCACTTTTACACGGCGCGTTCAGACACAAAACGTATCGAGGGGAAGATTCACGAGGCGACCTTTTATGTTACAAACTATCCTTGGTGTTCTAGCGAAGAGTCGACCCGGCTGACATCTACGCCAACGGCTGTTTCACGCAGATTTCCTTTGTAATGTCCACAAAGAAACATTTCCACCACCATCCGTGACGCTAAAAACCCAAAAAGCTTTGCTTACCTTTGACGTCTACCTGAGCCGTGTGCTGCAGCACAAACCGACAGATCTCCCTTCAACCGACTAAAGAAAACAGCGCACACCTCCGAGGACTGCTCATTGGCTCGGGGTAAAGGAACTCTTCGGCGATTGGTCGATGGGAACGTCTATTGATAAGTCGGCGAGGGAAACTGGGAAGCGAAGGAGGCCGTCGTGAAACCACAGAAGGCAACAGTACATGGGAGCTCTGCGCCCTCTGGTGGACTTGTAAAGGGATTGCGCCTAAGGTTTGTGCGAGGTACCGCGCACATAGAGGGCTTTAAAAGGCATACGTTAGATACTGTAATGTGCAAAACCCTCAGGCACCTTAGACAATTTATATAAATGCTGTATTTTGTTTATATTTTTTTCCTTCTGTAATATTGTATTAGTGGTGAAAAAGAGCACATTTATAATTTCAAAACACTAATTAAGCCCCATGTTCATAAGAAATGTAATGATTTGTTTCATACGGTACATAATAAGAATAGTTGAGTCAGATATTTCAAATATTATAATAGTTGTTTCAATTTCAAGTCTAAATATTTTCAGCTATAATTTAACATTTTGAAATGGTCCAAAATGATATCTTACATGCTTATGTTTGAAATTTGTAATTTCTAACCCCCTGGCTCTTAAGAGGGTTAGGACCAATTGTAAAGAGTCAAATGTCAAAAATATTATCACATTTGTGATCAGCAACCTCACAATATCATCAAATGACACCCCACGTGCCTCTATTACCCAGCCCCGTTTTTTTTTTTTTTTGGAAGGTTTGTGAACAGGAGCAACTTTGACTCCTCATATCCCATTAGATGGCGAACCTCTGGGGTCTGCGCAACTTCAAGTCCTTTGGATAATTTTTGATGAAGACACCTATTGGTTTACTCTTTATCATAGTTTCCGGCGCAAAAAAAATGGCCTAGAAATTAGTGGCTTTTTTGGGTCTAGAGAGCCAAGAATAGGGGGAACCCCAAAAAGCAACACATCTCACATAACTAAATATCAAGAAGAGTCAAACAGTTTGTCACATGTGGGGGTTTTCTTGTAGTAATAATAATATTTTATTTATGTAGCAATTCCTTTGTCCCGAGTATGACGTTAATCTGCATCCAGCCCTGCAAGCAGGTCCTCCAACTTACTGGGGAAACTTGGGGGGTCGGTGGCAGGACTGGTGGCACTGCAGCCACCATAAAAAATCTCCCAGTGTTCAGTGTGGTGCTGAGGTGTCACCCGCTGCCCTTGGGTCCCAGTCCAGGTGGTACATCATTTGGGACGTGAAGCAAGGCGCTATCTCTACTGTATATGAGGTGAGACACAAAAATAATCGGATTGGTAAAAAAAATAATAATAATAATAATGACAGCATTCTAAACATTGTCACCTTCTCTATACTCCCTGTCCCGATCTCTACACCGCTCCATTCGTATCTTCCATTGATTGAAACAGTGCTGGAAGTCTTCTTGCTTGAAGCTCCTCAACAGCCTTGCCATTTCTGTTTTCACTTCATCCACTGAAGAAAAATGTGTTCCCTTCAGGTCTCTCTTGATTTTCAGGAACAAGTAAAAATGACAGGCAGCTAAATCGGGCGAATAAGAAGGATGATCGAGGACAGGAATGTTTTTGTCAGTCAAAAATTGCTTTACAGAAAAAGCAGTGCGATCATTTCGAACAATCTGATTGACCGTTTTGATGTTTTCATCCGTCTGAGACAAGTGTGGGTGCAGAGGCGGCCTGAGGAGTACGCGGGGCCTTGGGCGAGTGTCATAAGTCATGTACCGTATCACCACACTCGCGGGCTTGTCCGCCTCTAATGCTGTACGCCTTATTATTGTTAAAAAAAACATGGTGCCTTATTCCGAAGAAATCCACCACGTACCGTATTTCAGTCTATAACGGATTTGAATGTCTTGCAGAGGCCCCGCATATTTGTATGATGAGCTGACACTGACAAAAGAATCTCCTATCGCGGGCCCCCCTCAGGCGCGGGGCCTGGGGCGATTGCCCTAGTCGCCACCCCCAAAGGCCGCCTCAGGTGGGTGACCTGGGCATTGAACGTCTTCTACATTTTCGTGTCCTTCCTTGAAACGTTTGTGCCCCTCAAAAACAATCACCGTACTCTGTTTTTATCATTTCGTAAGTTTCAGTGGCCGTTTTGCTCAATTTCGTGAGAAATTTCAAGTTGATTCGCTGTTTGATTTTTTTCACCCGACATTATCGCGGCAACTCGTTTAGCGATTGTTGTGCAAATACCGACTGGGCTATTCACAGGATATACCTAGCCGGTCGGCGGTTTGAGAGGAGGGGATATCGTTCTATGATTCACGTTCGGCTGACCTCCAGACGGTTTTCCAGGAAAGCCCCAAGCCCAGTCCGGTTATTTTTGTGTCTCACCTTGTAGTGCCTTTCGCATGCTCAACTGGTAAGTTAGGAGGCGCTGGACAAAAAAAACTAAAAAAAAATAAAATGTAGTGACTTCAAAGCGTTCATAAGTAAGTCTTATAAAACACACAAAAAATAGTTTTACAAAGAAGTATTTCATTCAAGAAAGTACCTGGTGAAGTAAGACCTACTTTTCAGGTAAATACACGTACAGCGTGTAGCCAAAAGCATAATTAAAAAAAACACAACAGACCACTGTCGACACTCACTCCCCTCCTCCTCGGGCCTCAGGTACCCACTACAAAGTGTTACAGCCGCCCAACTGGCCGGGTGAAGAAGAGACTTCTGGAAGTTGGTCAACACAAAGCTGCCGGTGTTAACCCTAAGGTAACTGTAAGAGTGCGCTGGGTAACTGTCTGTCATTTTTCTATCGGAGTCTGATCTGACAAAGGGTTCCATCCATATGGAAAATGTCTTGCGTGGTTAAAAGTCTTCAAGATAGTGCAGGCCAAAGCCTTAAATAACTACGGGCCTGCAGCTCTGACTTCACACGCTATGAAGACTTTGGAAAAGCTACCATTGGCCTACTTGCAACCCCATATCAGAACTGCACTGGGCCCTCTGAAGTTTGCCTACCAGGACCACCTAAGGGTTTTCTGCTGAGTAGAGTCTATTGTCGTTTGGAGAAACATCAGGGTGAGGATGTTGCTTTCTTGATTTCCATTAGTGCAGCCCAGACTGCTATGGATGGAAGCCCTGGTCAATGAGGGCTGATGCTACCACAGAGTCCTGTGTAATGGACTACCTCATTGGAAGACCACAGTTTCTTTACGGCTTAAGAGCTGTGTATTGGACATGGTCATGAGTAGCACAGGGTATTGTTCTATCTCCATTCTTGTTTGCCCTGTTCACCTCAGACTTGAGATACAACACTGAGTCATATTCCAATGACACAGCCATAGTTGGGTGTATCAGCGGTGGGTAGGAGAATGAATACAAAACACTAATGGAGGACATTGTTGAAGTGTGCAATCTGAACCATCTGCAACACAACTTCAGTAAGACAGAACATCAGGACGGTCAAGCCAATTCTGCCCCCAGTTCTAATTAACTGTAAAGATGTGGAGACGGTGAGGACATGAACAGTACATCCCTTGGAGTTCATCTGAATGACGGACTTGAGTGGAGTACCAACACAGAGGCTGAACACAACAACGGTCCGAGTCGCCTACGTTTCCTCAGGTAGTTGATGTTTGGTGTATGCAGACCAGTCTTACATGTTTTCCACCAGTCTGTAGTGGTCAGTGTAAATTTTCTAATCCATGATGTGCTGGAGAGATGGCACCAGTGCAACAACAATTTATTTATTACCCAAAACCACACAAAGACAATGCCTCAATGGGCTTTAACAGGCGGTGTTTCTGACAGCTGTCAACATCCTGACTCTCTAAAAAGACAAGAAAAAACTCCAAAAAGAACTTGTAGGGGAAAAAATGGAAATCTTGGGGGAGGCAATTCAGAGAGAAGACCCCCTTCCAGGTACCACGGGCGTGCAATGGGTGTCAAAAAGAAAAAAGGGGGAAATACAAAGACATAAAACAGAAAGATGGTTCAGTTCAATCATGAGAGTCAGGCTGGACTCACTGGAAGATGTGGTGGAACAGACGGTCACTCGGGAAGCTGCCGACTATCCTGGACAAGGACTCTCATCACCCGTCTGAAGAGCACATTTAGTAACAAACTGAGACAAGCGCGATGCTCCAAGGAGTCCACGTGAGGTCATTTCTACTGTCGGCCGTTCGGCTCTGTAATGAGTCACCCCTTGGCTGAGGTGGTCTTGTTCCCTGCGGGCTGAATGTTGGTCTTGCAGACATCTTAACATGCCCCTCGGAGATTTTACAAAGATAAAATCCACATAAAAATGGAAATAGTAGGGGAAGGGGTGCTGTATAAATGGGAGTTAAAAAAAAGTTAGCCCAAATTCTGTTTTTTTTTTTTTAAAAAAAAGAGCCCAAAAAGTTGCACCCCGAGGAGGTCATTTTTTTTCCTGCACACACCAATCAGGAATGACTCAATTGGGCAGAAAACTTGCAGACCTGGCAACACTGAAATGATGTTTCTCCAAAATCGGAAAAGTCCAGCACCACCATCAGTTCTGAACTCTCAGGAAACCAAGTGTACTCCTCTCCAGTCCAGACAGACTTGTTAGAAGTGGTCAACATGCAGGAGTTACAGGCAAAATAAAAAGACCAGAAATGGGGTGCTGAGCGATGGCAGGATGTACCGTGGGCCGACGAGTCCAAGTGTGAAATGCTTGGCTCAAACAGAAGGCAGTTTGTCCATAGAAGAGCTGCACAGATCTGGACGTGGATGAACATCTGCAGCCAACAGGGGGCTGCATTTTTACAAATGGAGTTGGTGATCCCATCAGAATTAAAGGAAGTCTAAGCAAATTTTCATCCATCAATCAATACCATCGAGAAGGCATCTGATTAGTCCCAGCTCCATTCTGCAGCCTAACAAGGACGGCAAACAAATGGCCAAGGCCAGAGAGAACTATCTGCAGCAAAAAGACGAACAAGGAGTTCTGTAACAGATGCTATGGCCTCCACATCACCAAGGCTGCCTGGGATTACCTGGAGAGACGGAAGCAAGTGAGATGACAGCCAAACACGTCAGAAGATCTGAGGTGAGTTCAGCAAGATGCTTGAAACAGACGACCAGCTTGTAAAACTGCAAGTCCAGAACGGTCCAGAGCAGGTTTTCATTGAGGAGATCTCTGTACCTTGCTCTGTTCAGCTTTCCCTCAACCCTGATTAGTCTCCCAGTCTATGGTGGTGGTGTCGTCACCCCCACCTCCCATCGAGCATTCACTTCATATGCTTGTTTCCGTCTGAGCATGTTCTGTTTTCATTCACAACAGCATTTTCCAGAAGTGGTTTATTTAGATAGATAGATGATACTTTATTAATTCCAAGGGGAAATTCACATAATCCAGCAGCAGTATACTGATACAAAGAAACAATATTAAATTAAATAGTAATAAAAATGAAAAAAGTTAGCACTTAAAATACACGTGTTTGGGATAGTGTGAGCATACGTATGACTGGATGACTTCACATGTGGATTATGCGACACGAGTAACGTCAGATTTTTTTCATGGAGGTATTTGGTGTGTGGAGGACTGCCGGCTTCTCATGCCGGTCCTCACCCCCAGGCCGCCAGGAGGAGCCCTCCCGACAGCAGGATCGTGTCCCGAGGTCCAGCAAGGCCTCATGGACTTTGTAGTATTTATACACAGCCCTGCTGGATACCTTGGGGGCCACCAGGAGTCGCTGTGGGGGGGCTTATGGGCTCTTTTGTGCCTTATGACCCAGGGGGACGTCACGGTCATGTGACAGGAAGGAACGACGTGCTCCCGGGTTGAAGAAAAGGACTGTTTGCCCTGACCCGGAAGGAATAAGGAACTGTGGACTGTTGGGACAGGAACACTTCCGGGTCAGGGGCTATAAAAGGACGGTGCCTCAGTCCAGACACTGAGCTGTGCTGGGTGGGAGAGGAGCAAAGTGTCTGGGCGAGGAGGAGAGAGAGAGAGAGAGAGATATTATTGTGTTTATTGTAGTTATTGGTAGATTTATGAGTAGTGTGGAAGGTGCTTGGTGCACATTGGTGGAAGACGAAAATAAAGAGTCTTGGACTTTTACCTGGTGTCCGGAGTCATCCCTGAGGGTCCAAGGGAGCACTAGCACCCCCTACTGCCACAGGTGTTATTTGCTCTTCTCCAGCTTTAGTCACTATAGGCGACTATTATATTAAAATGAGATTAAACATTTTTCAAGTTAAATAAAACCAGAAGAAAACAACTCGAAGCCTGTTTGAAGGCTGAGCTTGTCTCACCACTGCACAGTTCTGCTTCTCTGTTCAGCTTATATTTATTTTTTCAAGAAGGACGAAAGCTACTGAACTTTGCTGATTAATATTAATGACTAAAATATAAAGTTATTTATTTTATTCTTAATAATAATTGTTAAAGTGTGTTCCTTAATGTATATTCTTCTGTATTAGTATGACAATTTTGAAATCTGTTCGAAAATACAGAAAGGTTGATACACCAGACCTAAGAGATGAAGAGGGGGGGTCTGCAATGAGAGGATGAGAAAGACAGCACTCATCTGTCAAGACGTCACTGCTATCCCCCCATAAAAATCTATAGGTCATGGCATGTGTCAGTACCAGGATGGACCAACTCAAAGACGTGTGGAGTGAGTGGCAGCTGTGGGCACCGAAACTGAAACCCAGCTGATGGTGGAGACTTGGGTGAGGCCAAAGGGTAAGCAATGTTATTTTTAAGAAAACTTTTTTTTTTTTTAGTAACTTATGTATTCGATAAGTAAATACGTAAGTAATCTGTTGTGTTCCCTCACATATCATCTGACCCCATACTGAATGACGTTAGCCGCTCTGGTCAGTAACTGCATTAATATTGGACTTGTTTATTTACGACTATTGAAGAACATTCTGTGTTATTTATTTAAAAACAATTTAAAGACAATATTTAAAATTGGGATTGTTTTGTTCAAGAACGTCAACTTCACCAGGACTACTGTGACCACTGTGCGCTATCCCGAGGTCAGTAGTAAGTTATTCATTTTAGAAGAACTCCACGTCGACTAAACAACATTGGAATCATAGCTGTCATTGCTAGAATGCAGTGTTTGAGAGTTCTGTGTTTTGGCGACCTCTGCTGGCCATTTTTCTACATCCAAAGGTGAGTGTTTTTTTGTTTTTTGCTGAGAATGCACTTTCAATCAATCACCTTTTGTTAGCCGGGAAGTGCAGTTTGGGAACTGTGTGCGATCTTTCAAAGATGTCACGAGTCATCCAGTTTTCTGACTAAATGTTTAGTCGATGGCCCTTCAAAAAGCATTACCAGCAAAGGGTTAATTTTGTACAGTTTTTAAAGTTTTGATTGAAGATTACTTTTGACCAAGACAAATGTTTATTTTAAGAAAGAACCTGAAAGGCTGATTAACTGTAATTTCCGTTGGTGCCCTTAAGTACGTGCCTATTTACTGCTTCATCAACTTGATTAATTTCTGAAGACCAAACGTGGGTCCCCACACTGCATCTTCTGCTTAAGGCCCCGTTTCTTTTAAACGCTCTCTGTTTTTGCTTTTTGTCCACATTACGCCGGCATTTTTAATCCCTGAAAATGGAGACTTTTTAAAAATGCTCTCCAGAGCCGCATATTTCTGAAAGCAGTGGTTCACAAATTCAACATGGGAGGATGAAAATGAGGAGTTTTGAAAACGCAGACTCAACTCGCTCTCTGATTGGTTAAGGCTTAATACGTGGCCCTTCAATGATTGGATCCAGCTAATTATCTGGCCGCTCACCTTTCACAAAAGAAAGCCATATTCCAACATAGCGGACATAATGTAGAAGAGTTGCTTCCCATAGCACTTCTTGTGTTGTGTACCTGTTCACATCCAAGTTGACGTTTATACAGTTTGACTGCTGCATACATGCAAAAAAGGTTTTATCAGTCGCTACAGCGTTACCATCCAATACGCATAATGGCCCACCTTAGGCAAACTTCTACATCATGTGAATTTTGATTGTTTTAGTGAGAGTGGAGATGCTTCCTAAACGATGTGAGAATGCTAGTGTGGATGGAGAACGTTTTAGTATACAAATTCAGCTTTTAAATGAAAACAAAGTAGTATGGACATAACCTAAGCCTAAAAATATCTAAGTTGCAGAGGCTCTAAGATTAATCCATGACTTTTTGTTTCATGCATGTACCTGGTTTGGTCTTCACACCTTTTAGTAGCATGGTGGCCAGAACTGCACACAGTCCACCAAGTGCTCTCACTGTCTACCATCCCTTGATTTATGTTCAATAGTTCCTATAATATAACCTAACAGTTTGTTTGCCTCTTTAATGGCTTCGGCACTTTACCTGGACAATTAGAATTGTTCCTCAATGTCCCTAAATCCCAGATTGCTTCCTGTAGGACAGTGTCTTCCCATCTTGCATTTATAATTAATATTCCTTTTGCCTACATGAAACACTTTTGTACACCGTTCTGTGTTAAACTTCATTTTTAACGTGTTTGTCCAGTTCTTCCTCTTTTGTATCTGTCCTTTGCAAATGTCACACTTTTATTATCAGAATAAATGTTAGTATAACTGGTGCCCTGCTAGAGAGTGGTGGTGGTGGTGCTGGAGGGGGTGGATTTGGGGGCTCCTACGCCTCACTGGTTCTTAGAGCCGTTTCGTCAGGAGATGTGCGCTCCTGACAGGGTTACCAATGTCAGGTTGGTTGTGTATAGCAGTCAAAGAAGAAAGCCACAAATTGACCCTCATAAATCTCATCCTATTCTCAAACCATTTAAATCAATTCAGGGTCATAGAGGGCAGTACAAAGCTTGAAAAGTCCAGGGCAGGGTACCATTCCATTGTAGAGCCCACTCAGACACCTGTGCCATTTTGGAAACACCAGTTAACCAAATTTTCACATCTTTAGGAATTTGGCAGGAAAATTCACAGGAACCCCCGTAAGAACGTGCAGCCTCCACAGGTACAATGTTGGATGCAGAATTGAAACCCAGGATGCTCGACAACGCAAGCTGGGAAATGGCATCTTTTGCACCACAGTGTCGCCTACCCTTAATAATATTCTAGAAAATCGAGCAGAAGCCTATGAATACCAGGACCCTCTTCTAGAGGAAGGCTTGGGAGTGGTGCTCACCTGAAAGTCTTGAAGACTTGGTGACACACAGTCCAAATGGGTTCAGTCTGAAAAAGCTGCATGGAGCCAGTGGGTGGCCTTTCTACCTCCGACACAAAGGGTGCGGTGCAGGTACAATGGCATTCAGGTGACGGGCAAGAGATGGGACTGACTCAGGCATAACAGAAAGACTTTGGTAATGAACATACACACCTGCAATGTGAACACACAATGTGTTGGACTCACCTCCTCGCACAGCAGCAGTGGTTCTGGTTGTTCTTCTCCTCTGCTGTTGCCCTGTGGGTGAGAACCTTGTCAAGAAAGAAAATCCACAAGCCCACGGGTGGGTGCTGCACAGTTAAGAGTTTGCTTCAGTCAATGAAAAGCCACCTTAATGGCCAGTGTGAAAAGGGTCAGTGTGAAAAGCTCTGCTGTCTGCATGGGGCATGGAGTTGGAGGGTGGGGTCGGGGGGTCATGTTCCACACTTAAAACTGTAAATTTGGAGGAAAAAAACCCCAATAACTATTTCTTACACACTTTACTGTGATTTGTCTTTTTTTAAATGTTGCCATCTCCGTATAGAACAGATCGGTGGCTCTCAACCTCTGGTATGCATACCACTGGTGGTACATGAAGAATTACTGGATGTTATGCAAGGGAGACCCTAACCCCCCGCTCCCCCACAAATAAAACAGGTAGGCAGAGAGAGGTAAAGAGAACTGCACTGTACAAGAGAAGGAGACAACAGTTTTCTTGTTTGCAGTTACACGGCAAGAATAGCTTCCAGGGTTTGACTTTTGGTGCAGGATTGCAGGTATCAAGTCTAGTCAAGCTGGGGAGCATGCACTGGTACAGCGTGTTGCCACACCCACTACACGACGAAACAACTCGGGATCCCGGTTTGCAACCCCCCAGGCAGACACGCAGTCCAGTCCCACCCTCTGGAAATTACCCTCTATTTGCCGCAGCCAGGTGCTACGTGGACGACCCCTTGGCCAGGACCAGCCATTCGGGCCCCCAACAATGAGGATATTACGAGCGGGATCATCCTCGGGGAAACGCGCCACATAGCCGTAGTGCCGTAAATGACGCTTCTTCACAATGCACGTAATGTGCCTCATTTGGGACTCCATTGCAGGTATCCCGTCTATTATTTCAAATTCCTGCATGGTTTAATTTAGTAAAGTGGAAGAATCCTGCTACACTTTCATGTCAAAAAGAGACTTGCACCAAAATTGGAAATAAAAATACACAATTCCTGTATGCTTTAAGAATACAATGTTGAGACCACTGCGGTGGGTTGGCGCCCTGCCCGGGATTGGTTCCTGCCTTGTGCCCTGTGTTGGCTGGGATTGGCTCCAGCAGACCGCCGTGACCCTGTGTTTGGATTCAGCAGGTTGGAAAATGGATGGATGGATGGATGTTGAGACCAATCAACTGTCAGTTTAATGAATTCAGCAAGTGGTGGCATTGTTCACTTTTTAATAATAGTAATATATTTTATTTATATAGCCCCTTTCCCATGCTCTCTGTTCATCATGAACACGTCTACAGCTCTCTGTCCAATAATCCACTTTCTAACTGGTGTATCCACTTTAGGGTCACTGGTAGCTGGTGCCTATCCTAGTTACACTGAGCACAAGACAGGAAGTAAACTGTGGATGTGGAGACCACCTCACACACATTCCACTACACACCATTCCAAAATCAAATGAATTTAGTTCGTTTTTCAAAATTTCCTTAATGTTCTGAAGCAGAAAACAAACCTCCTTAATCATGCGACATTCAAGGTCTTAATGGAAATGCATAATCTCAGAGATGCGCAATTAGCGAAGCTACTGAAACAGCGTACTTAATTACTCCAAACAAATCAGCAAACATTAAAGTTGCATTATTCATTGGGTTTTCTTGAAACCAAAATGATGTCCATTACTTGAATGACACAGGAGCGAATGCGATCCCGTCTCCAGTTGTGACTAATTTCTGTATTCACAGCCAGTGCAATTCTGTATTCATACTGAGGCATGCGCAGTAGCACAGTCTGACCATTTGTGTGAGGTAACCTGGAAACAACACAACAAAATCTGTTTTAGTGGACTGCTGAAATAACAATCTTAAGTGACAAGTCTGGTTTCATTAAGGGAACCATAAAGTTGGCTCAAATCTAAAAAGGGAAGGAGGGATGGATTATACTACAAATAATTCTTTACATTTATTTAGTGCAGTTCATAGTGAGTGGGGAGTCACTTCATCCACCACTAATGTGTAGTATCCACCTGGACAGCAGCCACTTTTGCACCAGTACTCTCACTACACACATTAGCTGTTAGGTGGTGAAGGAGTAAGAGAGACAGCAGATTAGGAACAGGGGATGATTAGGGGGTTTAGAAAGACCAGGCTATGGGGGGCAATTTAGCCTGGACATTGGGATTCACCCTACTCTTTATGAAGGACGCCCAAGGATCTTTAATGACCACAGAAGGTCAGGAGCTTGATTTTACATCTACATGTTTTTCCAAAGCTATACGCTGCAATGCATGCTATAAGTCCACAAACCCTGCTTTATAATCTAAAGTAATATAAAATGAACGGCTTAGGGAAAAAAACCAACGGCTGTGCTTATACAAAAGGGTGACTGCATTCGTTTTTAATAAAAAATGTCATTTTTAAACCATGCAAGTTGTTAAAAG
>JANRMT010062837.1:89442083-89477972 GCA_026402145.1 Polypterus bichir lapradei | reverse complement strand
CTGCTCTTGTATTATATGAATATTGAAATCACGCTTATGGAGTATTTTACTGCACAGTAAGTTTTCGACCATAAACAGTATTTAATATCAAATAATACTCAAAATGGCATGAAAGTCACAGGAAGACATTTTCCACTTTGAGATACTGTTGAACAAAATGAAAACAAACCCCACTTTTCAGCTAATTTAATATTGCAGTGAAATAGCCAAGAGAAAGTAACCTTTCGTAAAGATTACAGTGGATAGTTGTTGCTTTCGTTTGTCTTTAGTCTTCCTTTGTTCGTAACACGGAGTCCTTGGCTTGCTTTCAGTGTGGCATCTGCTAAATCCAATCAAGTGTTTTGTCATTTTGCTTGAGTTGGCATTTTGCACATCAACAGGATTTGTTTGAGAGCCTTTTGTACATCTTCATCCATCTGGCCCTAAAGAGATTGGACAGAAACACTAAGTACACCCTCTATACAACATGAAAATGTACAAACCTGATTTAAAAATAAATAAATAAGTAGGATGACGGGTATATCATCATCTCTGGGTGAAAAGCACACATTTGCAGGGCCCCATAAGTAAAACCTCAACTAAAACTGAGCCTGCTGCTTATCATTTGGTTTTCATGTCCTATTTATTGAATCCCCAGGGTTCTTCCTGTAATTGAAAGTAAGGCTAAATGTTATTATAAGACTCAGGTCTGTGACTTTGAAGGTGTCTTTTTTATGGCACTATATATTTATCATATTGTAAAATTAAATTCTGTGGATTTCTTATGTATTTAACATTACACGTACAATGTTCATCTGCTACAGGTGTCAGAAAGAAATCTCCCATTGGTCTGGTAAGCTAGGCTAAAATGTGCCAGTGCAAAAAACACTGATGCTAGCTTTATACTTGTATTACAAAGCAAGGCCTAATAAAAGGGAAGGGGTGGGGGGAGTGAGTTGTTTGGTTAGTGGCAGTACTCTACCTTACAACAACAATACCAGGGACAGCATCCCAGGTTCTCCCTGCATGGAGTTTGCATGTTCTCCCTGTGTCCATGTGGGATTCCTCAGCTGCCACATGTTCAAAGACATGCAGCTTAGATGAACTGGCATAGCTGAATCAGCTCAAGTGTCTTTGTGTATGTGTGTGTGTTGATGGTTTGATGGATTAAAGACCAGAAGTCCACATCACCGTCATCATCAAGTTCTTCCATGAGAACCCTGAATACAATAAGGACTGATTGAGGTCATTTATGTCAGGTAGAATACCTAGAGGGGCCTGGGTGGTCTCGTGGCCTCGGAACCCCTGCAGATTTTATTTTTTTCTCCAGCCGTCTGGAGTTTTTATTTTTGTTTTTTCTGTCCTCCCAGGCCATCAGACCTTACTTTTATTCTATGTTAATTAGTGTTCCCTTATTTTAGTTCTTATTTATTTTGTCTTTTTTTTCTTTCTTCATCATGTAAAGCACTTTCAGCTCCATCATTTGTATGAAAATGTGCTATAGGAATAAATGCTGTTGTTGTTGTGTGTGTTCATCCTGTGATGGACTAGCGCCCTTGTCCAGGTATTGTTCCTACCTTGCACCCTACGTTTGCTGGGAAAGGTCCCAGCTCCTCATGACCCTTCTCAGGATAATGGATGCATTGATGGATGGATGGCATAATGAAATAATGTTATAGGTAATCTTTCAATAAGCAATAAAATTAATATTGTATCCCTCCCTACCGGGCCTGAATCCTTAATTATCAGCCGATATTTAAGTTTCCCCTGGCAACCTACTTCTAACACAGTTTATTCAGTTATACTAAAATTATTTTAATTCTGTAAACATCAGGCACTTATAAAACTAGGCACTTAAAGACAGTTTGAAAGGGACAGGTGCTGAATTCAGGTTAACAAGACACACAAGGCACAGGAGAGAATTCGTAATGAAATGAAATCATTCATTCCAGGTTTGCCTCTTCCATTACACTGTGCATTATTTTTACAAAATACTTCTTGATTTAAACAAATGTGTTAGTTATTGACACATTTATCTCATTATGGAATTGGTTGAGAAATTAAACCCTATGAATTGTGTTTTCTTCAAGAGTGCAATGATGTGATTGATGGAGATGTGAGTAATAATCACTTGTGTGGGTGGGTGCCTGGGGTCTTTGTTACGCTGGGTTCTGGCCCAAAGAGTATTTTGCTGGCCCAGGTTAACTGTATCTCATATGGCCTCTGCCCAAGGGTAAAAATTTTGATTAGTTGTAAATTGTCTATACAGTGATCCATCCTCGATCGCAGGGGTTGCATTCCAGAACCCTCCGCGAAAGGTGAAAATCCGCGAAGTAAAAACCATATGTTTATATTGTTATTTTTATATTGTCACACTTGGGTCACAGATTTGCACAGAAACACAGGAGGTTGTAGAGACAGGGACTTTAAAACACTGCAAACAAACATTTGTCTCTGTTTCAAAAGTTTAAACTGTGCTCCATGTCAAGACAGAGATGACAGTTCCATCTTACAATTAAAAGAATGCAAACATATCTTCCTCTTCAAAGGAGTGCGCGTCAGGAGCAGAGAATGTCAGAGAGAGAGAGAGACAGAGAGTGAAAAGCAAACAATTTAAAAATCAATAGGTGCTGTTCGGACTTTTAAGTATGCAAAGCACCGCGATAAAGCAGCCGCAAGGAAGGGAGCAATGTGAAGGTAGTCTTTCAGCATTTTTTTAGAGGAGCGTCCGTATCCTCTAGGCCAGTGTGCGAACAGCCCCTCTGCTCACACCCCCAACGTCAGGAGCGGGGAATGTCAGAGAGAGAGAGAGAGAGAGAGAGAAAAGCAAACAATCAAAAATCAATACATGCTGTTCGGGCTTTTAAGTATGCGAAGCACCACGCGGGAAGCATATCATATATCGAGGAGTTTTATTTAATATGTAATACATGCTGTAATTGAGTAGTATGAAATCAGCTGGGGAAACCAACTGAGGAAGCATGTACCATAAATTAAAAGACCCATTGTCCGCAGAAAGCCACGAACCAGCGAAAAATCCACGATATATATTTAGATATGCTTACATATAAAATTTGTGATGGAGTGAAGCCATGAAAGTCGAAGCACGATATAGCGAGGGATCACTGTAAAGTGAAAATGGCTTATCTTAGGAGTTTATTAACTCATATAACAGGTGATGCTCTCTCCAGTTTCTAAACATTTCGCCATGGTTTAAAGCAGTGTAGTTTTAGCTGTGGTTTTTAAGAATGTCTCTTGGTAGGGAGAGTGGTTTTGGTATATTTATTATTTCACTGTCTATCCTCATTATTCTGATCCCACTCTAATGTAAAGTAACTGGAGCCAAAGAAGCTGCAAATAGTTCTGCCAATGTCTACAGCAAGTAGGACTAGTTTATGTTCAACTTAATCCCCTCAGTCATTTGTTTCTACTTATTAATTTCATATGAAAAATTTTTTCAATTGTTTTGCTTCTAACTCGTTATTTAAAGAAACTTGATAGTAGATTAAATAAAATGAATAAACAAGCATTAACAATGCAGAATGTGAAGGGCCCAGTCAGCAAAGAACAGAAATCATCAGCAAATCAACAGAAAATAAATTAAGGGGCATATAACAGAAAAGCTACATTAACAGACAACTACAGGAATGGTTTGATCTTATCTTCGAGTTTCTTTTTGTTATTATGTGCGCTGCTCACACCTGCAAAGCACATGTGTCAGTTTGTTTAGAGTTTGACAAGTGGAAAAATGTGCCCAGGGCATATCAGCTGCTCCTCAGACAGTGCAGCAGATGGGCTATAACACACAACATATTTATACGGACAGGTTACGATTGTTTATATCAATACAAAAGAAAAACTCTTACTAATTAGCAAGAACAAATCAGTAGAACAAAGTCTGCTTATCAGTGTACTTTTAAGATTGGTTTTACCTTGTAATACAATTAAGAAATGTCAAGCCCTTTTACTAGCACTCGCATGTTTAAAAATATTCTACTCAGATGATTTAATTTTATATGAAGATCTTTTCATTATAATTAATTTTAGCTTTAACATATTATGCTATGAAAAACAGCATTCTTTCTGCTATTCAGTTTTCTTTATTATTGGATAGAGAACATCTGAGAGCTCTTACCTGAACCGCATAAAGAAGATGCATCCGGTAAACTGAAACTATCTCCTGGTGTTGTTTTTTTGTTTCCTAATGCAAAAACAAACCAAAAAAAAGTCATCAAGATGTCCTGAAGTATTTATGTACGCTTTGCAATTCATTGGCACAATACATGAATTTGAATGGCAAAGCATTAACATAAAGGTTCTATCTTCTTGTCTAATAGAAAAGGATATCTAAATATTCCTCGTACCAGAAACTGAAGTAACCCGCTAACCATAAAAGCAGTGAAATTTGACAAGTCCACGTAACCCACCAACCGACTGTACATCCCCACTATGACAGGTTTTCAAAAGCTGAAGACCCGAGTCCTAGACATGCAGTTCTGATTGGCTTTTTCCAGAAAGTTTTGTACGGATGCATACTCTAAAAAAATGTTACTTTTGAGAGAACTACGATATTGTAAATAACTTATAAAAGCTTAGGAAGTTCAGCCTGTAATGACAGAGACATACTGCAGCACTGAAATGCTGGTGAGAGGACTCCCTGGTTATCCACAGTGAAATGCTTTGCAGTGAGAATGCTGGAATGTTAAGACCTTAGAGCTAATAAGATGTAACCCACAGTGAATGTAGAAGCGCCAAAATAATAGCAAAATATGTATCTAAACACAAGAAGGGTAATTTATACTTCAAAAAGGCATGCCGCATATACTCATATATAAGTTAGGTCTTGAAACCCGAAAAATCAATCATAAAATCAGACCACGACTTATACGTCCGTTCAAAAATGAGACACTTAAATTTTTTTTATATCTTCCTGCCTCCTCCAATCTTGCACCAGTTTCTCAGACTCATCAAATTTTGTTGCAGCAGCACAGTTACCAATTTCTTTCACTACATCAACAACGTTTAATTTACAACAAGCTTCATATTTTCTTCTGATTGAAAGCTCCATCGTAGATAAGAGATGGTCTTATGATAAAGGTGTATGAGGGCGCGAGATACAAAAAACACAAAACAGTGCAAACGTCACTTCAGAATAGTTCGGCATTACCGGGTGGTCACGTAGGCACAATACATAAAAAACAGGCCGTGTGCTCCATGGTTACTCTCTCAGGTGGGCGTCAGCATATCAAATCTCTTAGACCAATAACGTGAGTTTTCAGCATTCGACTTATACGACCGACATTATAAAATACCAGAAATTATACGGTAAAATCAAGTCCCAAATTATCCGCGGGAGAACTTATCCATGAGTATATACGGTACTTTAATGGAATTAAGTGCATATCCTTGCAGGAGAGGTTTAGGTACACTAAGGTAGTCCTGCTCTTTTGCCTAAGAACTGGAGAGTCAGCAATGGGTGATACTTTCATCAAGGGTGATAGAGTTGAATTATCAGAGCTTACAGAAAACCAGAGGTTATTCCCAGGCATCACCTCTATCAGAGATCTCTCTACCTTTTATTATGGTTTTTAGTTCTCTCAGAATCATTAGGACCCTGCCTACTTGATGGCTTAGACGATGTCAAGATGCATCAGTCCACATGGCCCATGCTAGTCTATATCAAACATTTTTCAAAAATATAATTAACATTTTTCATCAGTGAATTTGAATAGTGATCAAAATATTTTACTTACAGAAAGCTGTAGCTGTAACTGTTTCACTTGCTGCTGTAGGACGTCTACCTGTTGATTTTGTCTTTTGGGTGTTGAAGTTGTGTAAGACAATTGTGAAAGGCTGTTGAGTGCATCTTTCAGTTTGCTCACTTCCTTAGTCAGTTCTTCAATCTAAAAAGGTTGAAAAATACACATATAAATAAATTTTTTAAACCCAATTAATTTCATTCAGGACTGTGGAGGACTGCAGCAGGCTATGGAAGGCTTGTGAAGATACAATGAATGTGGCAAAACTTGGGGTAATCCTGGAGGAAAACCTGATGCATCCTACAAGAAACCTGCACCTTGGTAGAAGATTTGTTTTCATGGAAGACAACCACCCCAAGCAGAAAGACAAACCCACATAGGAATGGCTTACAAAACAACAACGGATATCCTGGAGTGGCCGAGTCTAGATTTCAATCTACTTGAGAATTTGCAAAAGGCTGTTCACTCACAATCCCCATGGAACCTGGGAAAGTTTGAGCAGATTTACAAATAAGAACTTAACTTGTAGTAAGGTGACAGAACCCTTTAAGACATGTTTTAAGAGTACAGCACAACTGGGAAACTGCTCTGCTTCAAGTAACTAATCACTTGCTTATAGTAGCAGATTCTGGACATGTCAGCACTCATTCTTTTAGACCTTCATGTAGGATTTGACACTGTCAAGCATGATATTCTACAGTCCAGAGCAGAGAACATTCTGGGCATCTCTGGCACTGCCCTCCAGTGTTTAAAGGCTTGTATGACAGATAGCCAAGAGTTTGTAAGTCGTGGCAACAGCAGGTCTAGCTCAGCATCAGTCCACAAGGAGTTCCTCAGGGCTCTGTACTCTGCTCTTCTGTATCTACATGCTTCTCCCTGGTCATATTATTTGTAGCTCTGGTCTGGGTTATTTTTTTGTAGATGATATCCAGATCTATTTCAGTGTTTAAAGTTTTATCAAAGCTTATTTGGCTCACTTCTGTGAAATTAAAACCTGCACAACTCTTGAAAATTAGACTGCAACAAATCTGAAGTCATGCCAAGCAGCACTAAAGCTCAACTTAAGAAAATGATCTCCTTCTCAATCACTCTTGGTGAAGATCTCATCAGACCGTCTTCTGCTGCAAGGAGTCTTGGTGTCATTTTTGATTCCTCCCTTTTTTACTTACATCTCTGTAACATATATAATGTGTTGGCTCATTATTCTCCTTTTCTGCTGCTGAGAAACTTGCCTATGCTTTTATCACATCCCACCATGACTCATGTAACTCCCTACTGGCAGGTACCCCTTCTAACTTTTTATCTCAGCTGCAGTTGATTCAAAACTCTGCTGCAAGAGTCCTTAAACAAACCCACAACAGCGAGCACATAACACCCATCCTGTCCCCCTTCACTGGCTCTCCATGTCTTATAAGATTGTATAGAAAATGCTGTTACTAACCTATAAAAGCTTTAAATGGCCTTGCAGAAAACTACATCAGTAACATTCTCCATCAAGATACTCCTATTCACTCACTAGGCTCCACTGATTCCGGCATCTTGTCATACACCCTAGCTAACATGCGTTAAATGGCTCCATTGTACCCAGACTTTAGAACAACCTCCCTCAATCAGTATTTCTTCAAAGTTCAAGTCCAAAGACCCATGGTCTCTAATTTTCACACATACAAGTTCCACCGGACACACATTTAACTAGGACACTGTGAAAGTAAAATTCAGTGGCAATACTAAAAAGTGCCAGCATTAACAGACACTTGGACAGGTTTAAAAAGAAGAACATTCAAATAATAAAAAAGACTTTATGACCAACACCTTCTGAACCCCACCTTTTTATTCCGCCCGCCCCCCCCCCCAATTGCTATATATTGCCTTGAATTCCTTTATGTCTAATCATTTTCCTTTGATGATGACACCTGGTTGGTTGTTGAAAGCTTAGGAATAAAAAACTATTTTAAGATACGTGACTCATTTTCTCTCTCTGTGTGTATATATATATATATATATATATATATACACACACACAGAGAGAGAGAGAGAGAGAGAGAGTGTATCTGCGATACGGTTTGCATATTGTAGCTAGATATATATGTGTGTGCGTGTACATATACACACTATATATATGGAAACGAAGGTCTGTGATACAGTATATATATACACACACACACACACAGTGGTACCTTGAGATACGAGTTTAATTCGTTCCGTGACCGAGCTCATAAGTCAAAATGCTCGTATCTCAAATCAATTTTCCCCATTGAAATTAATTGAAATGAGATTAATTTGTGCCAGCCGCCAAAAAACCACCCCAATTTTTTCCTAAATGTTTTCAACATAATGTATTTAAAAATGTATTTATAATAAACAAATATTATATACAAACAAAATAAAACCAAATACATAAAAGAGAATCTAAAGAAATAAACAGATGTTGGCAGAGCCAATTAGCATATTGTATTGTTTTTTCTTTCACTTCACTTTTGCTTAACTTAATTTTCTTCTTTACTAGTTTTTTGTTCTGTTTTGCCACGCTTTCGTCACTTTCATTCTCAGGGAATTTCAATAGAAACTTATCCAAGGAGCTTTGTTTAGTCCTCCCCTTTAGAATGTTTCTGAAATGAGTTAGGCAAATGTCATTAAACATCGCCGCTGCCGACCAGTTGTAACTTTTTCAGGGTTTCTTTTCAATAAAGTCAAATGTTAGGCAAGTGTCATTAAATAGCGCCGCTGCACAACCAGTTGTAACTTTTTCAGGGTGTTTCTTTTCTTTAAAGATTGAAACTTTTTCCCACATTGCCAACACTTCTTTTATCTCACTTGAAGAGATACCTCTGCGATACCGATCTCCTGCAGAACCTCCGTATGTTGCTGCGTCTGTAGTTCCGTGAACTCCTCCATCGTCAGTTCCTCGGAATGTGCAGCAACAAGCTCTTTAATGGCTTGTATCTCGAATTTTGGCTCGTAACTCAAGGCAAAAAATCGTCCTAGTGACAGCTCGTATCTCAAAAAACTTGTACGCTGGGGCACTCGTAACTCAAGGTACCACTGTATATATAGTCACACATGCTTGTCAGAGGATCTCCTTACAGACTCTGTCAAGGTATGTAATAACCCACCAGGACAAGAGAGGGTGCTATTACCAACATTGTCTTCTCCTTTTCTCTCTGCAACACACTTGACTCCACCCCTACTGGTCCCCCTGTCCTGTCCAGAAGGAGGCTGAATTTGCTAGATGGACAAACCACTAGACAGAGTCCTCGTTAAAAGTGACCCAAGACAAGTTCTCTTTCCGTTTTGGCCCGAAAGCCTGGCCATTTCACACCAAGACGGGTGTCACCTTTGTTTATTTCTTGTTTATATTAACCTGAATGACCCGTTTGGTGCCCCAAATTTTGATCCGGCGGCTTGTCTTGCCTACACCTGGCCATAATTTGTACACTGTATATATAAAATAATCTTTTACAAGCGCATATTAAGGAAATAAAGGTGAACCTTATCCAAGAAATGTGTTTATTTTGTTAAATATTAATGCATTAGGCATTTAAAAAATATAACATCATTCATACAGTATATAATAGTAACACAGTGTTAATGCTAACCTCAGGATATAAAAATGTGCTAGCCCTATTGGCTAAGACACTGGAATGTTGGGTTGATTATCCAATCAGTGCTTAGACTAAAACACAACTGAAAGAAGCTCATGATTGTGATGTTCAGGTCACTATGGATAAACAGTTCAAGTACATAAGTAAAACAAAAAAAAAAGAAATACGTACCTTGTTTTCTTTATCTTCTTTTAATTTAGAACAGGTTTCAACTTGTTTCTTCAGATTACTCGCAAGTTCTTGAGCTTCCTTGTATTTACTTTGAAGCTCTCGGTTCTCCAGTTCTCTAGTCTCCGCCACATTCTGAATAGTATGCTTCTCACTTTTGAGTTTCAAAATCTCTTCCTTAGCTCGGGAATTCTCCAGAGATACCTCCTCTTGACATTTTTGGGCCTCTTCTAGTTTAACTTTAAGCTGATTCATTTCAGCTTCGAGAGACTTCTTTAGTTCTTCCTGTGTGGCTTTTATGACACTGTCTTCTCGTAGGCTGGCTTTTTGTTCTGACAAGTGTGCCTGCAGTATGTCCACCTCCTCCTGTTTTTGAGAAACCTGCTCCTTCAGTGTTTCTACTTGTGCTTCTAAGTTATAAACAGAACTGCCTAAAACAGACACTGCTTGGGTGTGCTCAGATATCAGCATGTATCTATCTTTTTGAGCCTCCGATTCATTCTGAAGTTGGACAATTTCTGCCTTTGCCTGATGGTACCGAGTTCCTATATCTGAAAGCTTTTCCTGTAACTCTGTTATAGACTTAGAAAGATCCATTACAGTTCTTTCATGGTAGTCTCTTGAAACAAAATCCTTTTTCTTTTGCTCACTCAATTCCACATCCTTCTCCTTCAACGCCAGTCTGTCCTGAAGGGCATTCACTTCACTTTTCGCACCCGCATACAAATTTGTGAGCTCCAGAAGCTGTCTCTGAAGCTCTTCAACTTTCCGATTCATTTCCGTCTTCATCTCTTCAAAATCACTTGCCGCCTGCTCAACTGACACAGTACCTTTCAGAGCTCCTTGTAGCATTTTAATTTCTTCTTGTGCCTCACTGTATTTTTCTAATAGTAAAGACCTTTCCAGTTGTATGCTCTCCAAACGTGTGTTATAAGAATTCTTCATTGCTTCAAACTCTTCTTCAGATACTCTAGCTTCTACAGTCGCCAGCTTTTCTTCTAGATGCTTAATAGTTTCTAGGTAATTATGCTGCACTTTATCGGTATTTGTAATCTGTTCCATTTCTTTTCTGTCTTCTTCAATTAAATTATTCTTCTGTGACACATCTTCTGATCTGCCAGCTTCATATATTTTCTGTGACTTAGAGGCCATCAGTTCTTTCATAGCTTCTTCATATTTACTCTCAGTTTCCTGAAGCTTCATTTCAAGGTCATGTAGTTTTTCACCATCGGCCACACAAGTTTTGTCAGCGTCCTTGGCAGGCTGGGACATTAAGACATTTTGCAGGTGTTCTTTTTCCAATTCGGACTGCTTAAATTTGACTTGCATCTCTTGTAAAGCAGCCTGCAATTTTTTAAACTCCACCTCTACCTCAGTAATGCTTTTATTGCTGTCGTGCTTATCTCCAGAAGCATCCGTTTTTGTTGCTCTTTTGTTGACTTCCTCTGCACACGTTTCATGTACTTCTAAAGATTGGTTAAAATCGGCAGCAGTGGAGTGATAAGACGCATTGGAATCAATACTGCTGTGTCGAGAGGAATCAAGAGCAGACAACTCCATGTCCTCCTCTGTCTGGTGAGTTTGGGTTTTCTGGTGGGGAGAAAAAATACAAAAATTTAACAGAGTCAGTGTACATGGGAGATTATGGATATCCATGAACGGTGCTTCTAAACAACTCAAAAAAGTAGATATTTGTGGTGTTTAGGTATTTAGCTAGGTAAAGGATTACATCAATTGCCACTGAAATTCTTTTAACTCAGCACAGTGAAGGGGTGGTGAAGGATCCATTAAGACTGGCCTGCCATCACAGCCTTTCCCTATGTGCCTGCACCAATTATACAAGGAGCTGTTTTTTATATGTATCATATTGTGTGTGTCAATGTCAAACTGTTCATAATAAAGTTTTTATTTTTTTATTTTTTTTGCTTAAATGTAATATTATTAGCCAAATTCAGGAATTCTGGCCAGAATATTACAGAACATTCTGCATGCACTCGATGAATAAAGTGTGCTTCAGAGGAATTTCAATTGTTTAACAGGAGACTGACCTATTAGTTTATCTCCATTTATAATAAGTATCCTTTAAATCTGGTTCATTTTTATTGACTTCCCCATTCCCCTTCTCTAGAAAAGACTGTAATATATATTTTAACCAACATGAATCAGGGTAAAATAAACTTGATGGTGATAATTATGAGCAGAACAGTCAAAAATTTCCCTTTTCATTTTTTCTTTTTTAACATGCACATTCTCACACACACACACACACAATACATACTTTTAATTTGTGTGTTAGCTGCTTGTTTTCCAAGGAAAGAGATGCTATTTGTGCTTGCAACGTTGCTATTATATTCTGTTCTTCTTTTCCATTAAGTGCCATCTAGTAAATGGAAGAAAACAGACACAGATATGAGACATTAACTCATACATATATGTAACTCTCTTTCATATTGTATCATTTATATACTGAACACACACTGTGCATATATACACACAGGCACAGGGGCCCAAACTAGAAGTCTCCTAGAGAGAGTGCCTCCTCAGCTTTAGCATCACAAAGTATTGGCCATTTTATCAATACAGTAGTTCTATTTTATTTTAGGGCTTCTCTAAAGTTGTCATTCCCCTTTGGGAACCAATTAAATAAGAACTACTGTAACAAGCTAACTAACTAACTTTTTCCTAGTAGGATTCAGAGGAGCAACACTCTCAGTTCGGGTGATCAGGCCTCCACATCCCCAGCAACTTCCTTCAGCCTACATTGAAAAATACCCGGGCACTCATCAATACAATATAATCCTGGATCTGCCCTTCCATTTTCACTCAGTTGGCCGTGCCCGGTACGAGGAAGAAATCCAGAGGTGCCCAAACCACCTCAGCTGGTTCCTCTCAAACACAAGAAGCACTGGTTCAACTCCAAGGTCCTCCTATATTATTGAGCTCCTCACTCTATCACAACTCTGTTCAGACACCTGATTTCACATTTCGTGTACGTACAAAGCATACAAAAACATTTATTAGCCGGTACAACATACATTTAACCATAAAAAAAATTAACTGAAATGACTTGCTACAGTAATTATTAAAATGTACATTATTCATCATTTTCAATATAATGGTGTAATGAGACAGATTAAATTAAATCAACCTGCAGCCTCCTTTACATTCCATAAGTATTCATATTATATATAGGACTAATTAAAATGTAGCCAAGTTTCTACATTAAAGTCTCACAAAATAACATCTTAAGTTTTCTAAGGCTGAACATTCTCGTACCTTTACATGCAAGAGATTTGAAATCTGAAATATCATTTACATGACCAAAATGAAAATGGAAAATTCTTTTCTTGCTGGTCAGAAAAGAAAGCAAATACATAAGAGATGTCAATATTTTAATGGTTATAAAATGTAATGTTATTCATTTGAGGTAGATCGTTATATAGCCCAGTTCTGTGTACAAGCCTAGAGCTCTGTATATATTTTCAAATATAGTGTTGTCAATATAAATGATACCCTAACATGTTACAGCATACAAATATAACACTGATCACAAAATGACACCACCTTTCATGTACCGTAACTAAAAATATACTTGAAGCTATTGATCTTTTTTTTATATTACCTCTTGATATATCTTGAACTTTGTATATGTTACTATAGATCAGTAAGCTTAACTTACATCACAGACAAATTTATGGAAGCAATTATTAAGTAAAAAATCAAGCAGCACATGACAAGAACAGAACTCTTAGCAAATAGTGAACATGGTGTCAGTTGTGTTTCACTAGGAAGCAGCAAAAGCATTCGATTAGAGAGATGTAATGTGAAATTATTCAATGGATTCGAGATTATCTGCCAATCCACCGAGTTTGGCATCATCTGCAAACTTAACCTGTTTGTTAGTTATACTGGGCATTTACTTATATGACTCATTTACTGGTTTTGTATTCTAAACTTGACGTTATTTTAGAGAATCTGAGTGAGTAAGTATTGAATCATCTGTTCTCACCACTACTGTTCTAATTCTGACTAAACATCACGTACTGATTCTACAAATCTGAGCATTCTAACTCTTACTTACATGTTCTGTAACTTCATATCGGTTTTATTCTTTACTTTGTTCTGAGTGAACCTTGATAGCTTTTAAAGGGTCATTGAAATCATTATAGAGACCTTGGACAGTCTAGGTGAATAGGATGGACGAGCTTGTGGGGCTAAATGGCCTGTTCTCATCACAGTCTTACTAATGTTCTTAATTACTCCCACATGCACAGAGTACTGACGTGAAGATAAAACAAGAATTTGACTGCTAGCTAGATATTACTACCAGCTCAAGGAAATGTTCTTCATGCTTGTTACTTTGCCCAAAAAGAAAAAGGCAGAGAGTACAGAATTATATATATGGTGAGCACGTGTGACTGCAAGTGTGTGGTAGATACAACAACAACATTTATTTATATAGCACATTTTCATAGAAAAAAATGTAGCTCAAAGTGCTCAAAGATATCTGAACTGTGCAATGAACTGCACAATCAAAAACTATTTGAACGAAAAACACATCCTAAACTCTCTATTAAGCGCATTTCCAGTTCTGTGTGCTCTGCAATGATCTGGAATTCTATCCAGGGGTGGCTCCTGCTTTACATTTGACTTGACCTGCCAGAGCAGGTTCCAGACTTCTTCAATTCTCTCTAATAAATAAAGAAATAAATAAAAAAAATAAAACAGTTTCTGAAACTTCAATGAATGCTTCAAAATATGTTCTATATTTTTTTTTTCTTTCTGAAGCTACACATTCCAGATTCTGTGTATTCAGTCTGGTACAGGTGACACTCTTTTTAGGGCTTAAGGAATTAAGCATTTATTATCTTATCTCAAAATCTCCATTGAGATCTTTGTGTCATGTGTTTAGTGAAGATATGAAGCTACCTGAAGAGGATTATTATTCAGGGCGTGCTTTAAATCTTCTATGGCTTCCAATAGTGTGCACTTCTCTTCATTCAGCTTTTCAATTTCTTCCTTAAGTTGAATGGATTTCTGTTCTTCTTCCTTTGATAAATTAATATAGATCATAGATATATAAAATAACACATTTGCAGCATTAACAAGTCTTTCAAAGGAAAAGAAATGTGCATGTATTTAATTATTTGTGCCCAGTTTGCCCACTACCAAATATAAAAACACATAGAAAATATACAATAGGATAGTAAACAGGAAACCTTGCCTTTTGTAACAAACATGAGGAGAGCTTAAGGCCTCAGAATGAAATAAACCATATTTATAGGTTTGTTCTAATATAAGATAAAATCATGCACAAGCATTTTGTATTATTCTATACTTATAATATGGTGAAACAATACTCTCAGTACATGATGGCCGGTAAGACTACTTATTAGGCTAATGGCAGATCCATAGCCCTTTTTGCATCTTCCTCATCTTCTTCGTTCTTTTCTCCCTTGTGTGCTCTTCCTCCTGGTGTTCACTAAACCAAGCAGCCGCCTCATTTGTTCAAGTTCTCATTTAATGTCACATATACTGTACAACGTGCAGTTTCTTCGTTTTAGTCAGTTAAACATTATAATAAGTTTCCTGTTGGCAAGTGTACTTCCTGATTGCAGATATTCACATATAATACATAAAATGTACTTAGGGGTCAAATATTAGATGGCAATTGAGATTTATATAAGCAGACAGTACCTTAAAATGTAATTCTGAAAATATCATTTCTTTACTTGACAGTGGAGTTTGGCTTGGTGTAATGAAGACTGGTGACGAAAAATCACATGACTGGCAATTCTGTGTGGAGACAAGATTATTATAAACACAGGTAAACATCTCCCAGAACATGAAGGAGATATCTGTTACGCTTTGTCTTTATAAAATGAAATGTAACTCAAAAACATACGTCTCCAGATAAGGCAACACAGTGTGTTAGAATTAACAGATCTTGGAATATCACTACGTAACACCCAACATGTCCTTTGTTATTTGTTACTGCTAGCTTTTAGAAAATAAGGAAAGAGAAACATCAGTATGCCACATGCTATTTACAAATAACTCTGGCACCACGTGTTACTTTGAGAAAGATCTGCATTATTCTAAGGCATGCTGTTGTGAGTTTTTATTACAGTTTCACAAAGCAGAAAAAATGCACAGAATAAAAGCAGCAGATAACATATTTTAGGGCACTACATATGCTCTAGTATTTACCTACAAATTTTAGTAAACTAAACAATTCCCAGAGTTCTTAGTTCTTCACGTTTGTAGTGCAGTGATTTCTTTTTTCAAAATTCAACAACTGTATTCGAGTAGTCTAGTTTGTAAAATAATACAGGAGTTTTTGCATTTTGTTTTCATCTCTTTGTAAATAGAAGCTGTACTGAACAGTAAAATCAGGCCAGCAGGTCATTTGCTTGCCTCAATCAAGTCTTATCCTGAAATTCACATCTAAGTCATGATAATCATAGATTAGTGAAGACTTAGATCAGTGAGATGTATAAAACATGTTTCCACAAGATTATTCAAAGCATAAGATAGACAGATGGTGTTTGCAATAATAATTGAGTGTGGCAACTGTTATTCTCTAGCTGAATGGTAGAGATTCAAAGAAAAAGAAATGATGAAAATTAAACTGCCTCTGTAAGCAAAAGTTGGATCTCTCTTCCGCAGCCAAACAGACGGTACCATTTAAGTAATGTTAGTAATATACCAACATAAGTCTTTCCTCACTCAGCAATCACATAATGTGTTATTGTCTTATATAATGTATTGTGGCTAATGCTAACTAACCTGTAAGAATATGAGGATTAAAATCATAACAATTCAAATGAAAAATAGTGGAAAATACATGTGCTATCCATTTGGAGCTGGGCTAATAGTTTTAAGTTTACAATTACTTCCCTGGTAGATTTGAATACTCTAAATACATTTCACACTTTACCTACATTTTATTAGAGAGAACTCTAATATTGTAATTTCTTAAATCAGAGAAAAAAAATCAGTTAAGAGAAAGAGTTTCGTACAACCATTTAATTTTTAGTACTTTATGACAGGGTTACATACAGAAAGTAAAGGAAGATGCACACATTTACCTGCATAGGACTAATAGGTGGAGGCGGAGCCTTTCGTTTTTTGGGAGTTGCACTTCTTTCTGTATTTAACCTAGTGACTTGATCATGCTAAAAATCGTCAAAGCCAGAAAAATAAAGATCAGTGTTTGTTAGTTTTGTTAGTTACAGTATGTGAAGATCTTTACAGTCACAGTTTTGAGTGCAAATGTCCAGGAATGCACATGCAAAAGGCAAACAGTTTTTGATTTCAGGTAATACTCATCTAAACAAATTTCAGAAAAACAAAAAAAAATCCAAGCTCATGCAAAATGTGACCACATGGAACGATCTAAATTACTGACAACAATTCCCCAATAGAAGAGCTCCTAGCTGACTGGAATCAATCCCTAAACCCCCCCTAACCCACCCAAGCAAGCCTTCCTTCATAAGGTATGCACCCCTGTTTATCAGGTTAGGTGGTCCACCAGCTGGTTAACCATCAAAGTACCACCAAGGACTCTGCATCCTCTTGGAATAATTTTTGGCTCTCTTCTAGTGACCCTTCAGCCATATTCAATAACCAATTCTAAGGGTGCTACATACAGTGCTGCATTATAATTATATATACACTCACTGAACAAATTACTAGCAACACTATACTAAAACTGAATAGGGCTTTGTTTTGCTTAAAAACACATCTTCAGTACTTTATGTCATGGATTTCACAAGATGTTGCATACAGTCATTTGAGATTCTGATCCATGTTGACATGATTGCATCAAGCCATTTATGTGCATTCATGTTGAGAATCTCCCATTCTACCACATCCCAAAGGTGTTCTACTGGATTCAGATCCAATGACTGGGGAGGCCACTGGAGACCACAGAATTCATGGTATTGTTCATGAAACCAGCTGGAGACAATTTTTGCTTTGTGACATGGTGCAGTATCATGCTGGAGGTAGCCATTAGAACGCGAGTATATTATGGCCGTAAAGGGTATTAACAAGCACAAAATTGCTAAGAACACATTCGCCAGCACCAGCATGGTCAGTTGACACAAGGCAGGTTGAATGTATGGGTTAATACTGTCTGTGCCAAACTATGACTTCTCCATCTGTGCACCTCTGCAGAAGTCGAGATTCACAAGACCAGTACACACACACTTTATTTTTATATATGTACTCATATACAGTATATATATATATATATATATATATATATACTGTATATATATAAAAAAAATCCTAAGCCTACAAGTGCGAGGATTTTATGTCACTTTTTCGTCACGCTTTAAATCAGACTTATTTTAAAACATACATATATATGTTTGGTATCATTCTTTTCAGAATTTATCAGACTTTAATGTGATGTTGTTAGATTTTCAGATTCTCATTCCAGGCTACACTAGCACCAGCCACTTCAAGTCTCTGCCGCTCGTGTTGTGAAGAGGGGGGCTAAACGCACCCCAAGGAGACACGGGCGCTCCTCCAAAACCCCCTCTTAAATGGTGATACAATTGGAAACAAATAGTTTTTATTTTTACCTCCTCTTTGCTCGGGTTTGGTTTGACGAGTGAAGCGAGCAGGGGGTAAGCCCCCTAGTGTGTATATATACACACAAGCTTTGGTGAGCCTGTGCACACTGCAATCTCAGAATAAAACCTGACGTGGCCTTCTGCTGTTGTAGCTCATCTGCCTCAAGGTCTGACACGTTGCACATTCTGAGATGTTTTTTTGCTCACTACAGTTGTGCAGCGTGGTTATCTTAAGTTACAGTAGTCTTTCTGTCAGCCCAAATCAGTCTGGCCATTCTCCTCTGACCTCTTATCAACAAGCTTGTTTCCTTCCACAGAACTGTCACTCACTGAATGTTTTTGCACTATTCTGAGTAAACTCCATAGAATATTGAACATGAAAATCCCAGGAGATCAACAGTTATAGAAATACTCAATCCAGGCTGTCTGACACTAACAATCCTGTCACATTTAAAATCACTGAGATCACAATTGTTCCCCAATGTAGTGTTTGATGTAAACATTAAGTGAGGCTTCTAATCTGTATCTGCATGATTTTATGTATTGTGCTACTGACACAGAATTGGATGATTAGATAATTGCATGGAAAATCATTTCCAGCCATTTTCTAACCAACTCGATCCATTCCAGGTCAAGGTGAATCTGTGTGTGTCAGTTTTTCTTCAAATTTAATCAATTGAAATGCAATGAATGGCCTAAATTGGTGAAAAGGTAAGCAGTTAACACAGTTTGTTCCAGTCTGTGGGTTTTTAAGTAATCAATAGAAGTTGGGACACTTGTGAAAACTGTTTGCTTCAACTTGTAAGGCTTAATTTACTTTATTTGCTGCACAACATCTGTAGGTTATAACCTATTAGTTGTTCCCTGAAGAAGGCTCATTTGTAATAAAACTGAGGTGTTCTAAAACTTTTGTCCAGCAGGGGGTGCGTGTATATATATTAAGATGCAAGAGAATTAAAAAAAAACAAAAAAAAAACTGCAGCAATCTGTCATCAGAGATTAATGTGAATTGTATTTTGTATACTGCCACTCAAAAATGGGCACAGAGATAAACAAACTATTTCCATTATCATCTGACAGTTAAAAGGAAGTCATTTATTTTAATTACTAGACAAAAATGTTCCAGGCACACCCAAATAAATAAAGCACAACTCCTGCTAAGCTACATTTGAATGCATTGTTTTAAACCTCATTCCAAGTTCCCAGATATGATCTGTATGCTCTTTAGGCTACTGGTAAGCACGTCAGCACCAAGCTAAGTGCCACTATCATTTAATATTTTTTGCCTCGCCTGCTTTTATGCCTGCTCTATTCATTAATTAATGAAACAATTTCTCATTTCTATTACTGACAGGCAGAAAAGAAAGCGATTCAAACCTTTTTAGGATAACTCAGTGCTTGCCACAATGCAAGCACTGCAATATGTTTAAGTGGACATAAAGCAAATGATTTTATACTTTGAATTATTGATTTCTCACAAATAAATGAGATGCACCTACTGTATATCTTATCTTTACCAAATTTGTTTGAAGATTGTCTGATGTGTTTCTGAGTTTAGTGTCAATTTTAACTTAACTTAAAAGCCTCATAGCACAAAACCGATTTGAGATTTTTTTTTTTCCCCAAATCATAAATTAATTCTGACTTGTCCTCATGACCTCCCAGTAGTTATTTTTCAATTGCTGGGAAAATGGCCAGGGCATGCAGAAATTTGGGTTTTTCTGTTGTTCCTTCCAAGTATTACAGGCTGAGCAGGGTGAGGCTTCAGCGCACTGCTTTATAGTCCCATGTGCTCCCCCGAGAATAGGAGAACCAAATGAGACAAGAGGAAAGGATTGGAAAACTAGACTGTAGAAGAACACATATTAGTTATCCAAAGACTTTCCCAGAATGCAAAAACAAGCAAAATTAGAAATAAAAAAGATTGTTTGTTTATAGTCTGCTAGATAACTATGATTGGTATTGTCCTTATTTCGTACAGTTGATGTTTTTTCTTTGTATAGAAGCATCTCAAAATCTAATTCCATTCGACAACTATTGTAATGGCAATAAAGGTCTGGACAATGTTTGCATCTGATGACTGACAAAATTACCATCTAAAATTTTAGATCTCATTCATTACAGCTACTGTATTTTCCATATATGCCATTTTGTATGGGATTTGTAAAAGAAGTGTTAATGTTTCTCATGCACCACCTGTTGGAATAAAAACTGCAATGCACTTTAATAAAGTATTTGTGATGCACCATCGTTTGAAATGACAGAGACATCTACCAGATGGACACCTAGACACTTTTCCTTTTATTAAGGTGGATTTTTACTGTTTTGTTACCTTCTGTGGGTCTTGGTATTTGTTTCTCTACTCTGATATATAAATCTCTTCCTTCCACTGTAAGAGCTAACAATTTACTAAATTACCTTGCTAACTAATACACTACATATGTTGGTACAACTGTTAAGACACAGTAATGTCAGTAAATATTTAATACTAACAAGAATATGATCAAAGTAGCATATAGCCATACATTTAATAAGCCACTAATAACCACAACATTCTCAAACCCATTTAATGCAATTTAGGGTAATGAAGCTGGGGCATATTTTAGCACCATCACATACAAAGGAGGAACCAGCTCTGGAATGGACCCATTAACATGCACCCACAGAGTTTAACTGCAAGCAAAGCTCAGAAAGTGCAGTTACATGTCAGTTGAAGTGCAGTTAGCCCCGTGTCACAGCTTGATGTGGTATCTGTAACTGCCCTAGACAAAAAGCTAATGCCATAAGAGTGCCACAACATGCTACAATCACAAATAAATATGTGCACCAATGGCTACACATGCCTTGTAACTTAAATACTGATGCATCAAGGTTAGTCATTTGGAATCTGGATTAGGAAAGTGTGGATGTGCAGTAGTCATTTATATTGCCAACTAATACTTCTTGCTTGTACATAATCATACTTAATATTGATTGACCAAGACAGGATTGAAAATGTACAATGAGGAACTTAGTATCAAAACACAACTGGAAACTGCACTACATTATGAATCTACACTTCCCCCTAAAATCTTCCTTTAGATTAATACTGCATTACCCTTAATCATGTATGCTCTATTTTTAACTTCATTTGTGTGCTATAAAATGCCATCCTGCATTAAAATTATATACCTGCTTTAACTTGGGAGGAGTCTTGTCTTCTTGATGAACAGCAGAATATAAAAAAGAAAAAGAAAAATGAGAACACATTACTATATATATTTTTGGCATGGATTAAGATCACCTTGAACTGAATGCTGCACCTATCTATCAGAACACCAAATGGTAGTGATAAATCAAAACAGTTTTCTATACTATATTAACCTTTTCCATAAGGCAAAGCCCATAAATAGCACGGCTTTGATAACAGATTCCCACTAGAAAATGTAAGACCAAGAGAGAAAGAAATGAGACAATAGATTAAAAACATTGTAGGAGGAGAACCAACCCACTACTGCCAATATTCTTAAATTTGTACAAAAATGCTTAATACGTCTTCAACCAAGTGGCCAAGTCAAGTCAAGTTGGGGACCATGTACCGGTACAGTGCGTCTCCGCACCCCCCTCATGACTTAACAGCTCGGGATCTCAGTTGGCAACCCACCAGGCAGACACGCGGTCCAGTCTCACCCTCCGGAAATGACCTTCTATCTGCTATAGCCAGGTGTTACGTGAGCGATCCCCTGGCCTGGTCCAGCCACATGGGTCCCCAACAATGAGGATCCTACGAGCTGGATCACCCTCGGGGAAACGTGCCACATGGCCGTAGTGCTGTAACTGACAGTCCCTCACAAAGCAGGTCATGTGCCTCATTCGGGACTCCATGAGCAACCACTCGTTCAACACATAGTCAAATTAGCGGTACTCCAAGGATATTCTGGAGAGGCACAGTACCAAAGGAGTCCAGTCTTCATTTCAGGTCACTGGATAGCGTCCATGTCTCGCAAACATATAGCAACACAGAAAGCACCAGGACTCTAAAGACTTGGATCTTCATCCTTTTGCATAGATATAGGGAGTGCCACACACCCCTTTCCAGCGACCTCATGACCCCCCCATGCTCTCCCAACCCGTCTACTGACTTCATAGGAGGAGTCACTAGAGACATGAATGTCACTGCCCAGGTCAGTAAACCTCTTGACAAGGTAAACCTCCAGTGTCTACCCACGAGGATGTGATCGATCTCCTTCACCGCACCACCAGTAATGGAGTACCGAGTCCAACGATGCAGCTCAGGGCACTGGAACCAGGATCCAGCGACTGGCAGACCCTTACCTTTTGCAAAGTCAAGCAACATGGAGCCACTTTCACCACAGTCACCAGACCCATGAGGGCCGAGAAAATCCTCATAGCCAGCCCTGTCAGTTGCAGTGGTTGCATTGAAGTCATCCATGACCAGAGGAGTGTCACCTCATGGGCACCCATCAACCACCAAGCAAAGTTGCAAATAAAATGACTCCCTCACCGAGACATCACTCACCACAGTTGGAGCATACACCGAGACAACAGACAAGGCACCCAGGGAGTGCTGTAATCCGAGTCTCATAATACGTTTGTTGAAAGGAGTGACATCTGACACTATCGGAAGAAGCCAATCCACTACAGCAACAGCTACTCCCCGAGTATGACAGCCATCAGAGTGACCAGACCAATAAAAGGTGTATCCACCTACAGAGATCTGGCCAGTCCCAGGTGTGCACACCTCAGAGAGTTCTGCCACTGAAATGCAGAGTTTACGCAGCTCCTCCAACAGCAGAGGAAGATGATCATCATGCTGGAGAGACAAGACGTTCCATGAGCCTACCCGGATGGGCCGCCTCAAATTGGGGCCCGAGTGCTGCCATGCAGCGGGCGACACCTTGAAGTTAATATACCCAAAGTGATGAGTAAATGAAATGTTGATTTTCCCCACAGTATTTAATAATGTAAAGAGACATTCATCTTATTTATTTACTTGAACACGAATAATCATGCATCAGCAGTTAAAGTTATCTAATTTTTTTCCTTTTAAATTCAATATATATAGTACTGTATTTTTCTGCTTATAATATACTGTAAAACTAAAGTATATTCTTGAGTGAAACAAAATGAGGTCTGCTGACCACTTAACCGCCTTGGTGTGCACCCCAAGTTTGACTCGGGCTTGGATTTCTACGCAAGTATGATTAAGCCAGAGTCAGAATCAGAATCAGGGTGACATGTAATGATAAATTTACAGTGTTAATCCAGAATATCTCTCTGGATATTACTCTAGTGGATAAAATAATATGCTGAAGGGAAAAAAAAAAAAAAAAAATCAGGAACAGGAATAATGTTAATGTGTTTTGCCACTCTCTAACTCATGAATATTCATGAGCAGGGTGGACTCTTCAACCAAAACAAAATGGTGTGTAAACAAAAAGCTGTAAATCCAATTTCTAGAACAAAATGAAACCAAACTATTAGTTGAATCAAGCATTAGTGACAGCAATGCAAATTGGTTATCAGATGTTGATGTTGATGCTGATAGTGAAATTGATGCATTAGGCACTGTACGACTAAACCATTGTGATATTCCTGATGAATTTGACTCACCTGAAGGTTAAACATGGTGCAAGTAGGTGTGTAACAGAAAGGAAAAATGATTACAATCAAGCAGAAGGACAAAAAAGATGTTCACATTATAGAAACAGCTGTTTGTGTGGAAATTGCTAAGCCCTGCACTGTGGTATCCTACGATAACAAAAACGGTGTGCTTATTGTGCAGATCAGGCACTGACATTCTACCCTCTCATGTGTAAGCAACAGAAAAAGTATTATAAGAAAAGTGTGAAAAGAAACACACTGCTACTGTCCTGATTTCAACACTGGGCTCGGGCATTGGTGATCGTTGCAAAACATGTCACGTGAAGGATGTGTATTAAATCTGTACACCAGTGGACACAAGACAGACCCTTCCTACAGTATTTATGTTGATTTTTGGTATTTACATGATTCTGTCACATGTAATGAACTTCTTTTTGTTGGAAAAAAAAAATACGTTTTTGGTTAATTTTTCTTGGGGTTGGGGGACAAACATAATGCTAAGGAGGTCAACGTGGCCTAGCAACGTTTAAACTTTTTTGAAAAATTGTTCAACTAGAGGCTCTGTTTCCTTAAATGATGATCTTGTTGATATGAGAAATGGACGGTGCTCTATTTAAACAGTGCTCTCTAAGTTTTTAGTAACCCCATGTTTTCTGAATGTCATTTTAATGAAGAAAGGACACCAAAATGCTTCACCACCAACTTGGTACAAAAATCAATACGTCTGGTACGAGTGTACATTAGCCATTATTTTTTAAGCAAATACTGAAGAAAAAGGTTGCAAAACTTGAAAGCCTCTGAAAGTACTTCCACCAAACAGCATTCTTTTCAAGAATTTGTACCAAAGGCAAGTCACATACTTGCACATAAAATTGTCAAGCACACCCAGCCTTTTGGGGAAATTTTTAAAAGACTACATATGCTAGAGACAGCTAAGATAATAAACTTGGCTAATAAATGCCATTTCAAGAGCATTAGCTTATCATGCTGCTAAATCAGAAGGCAAGCGAAGGTGATAGCAGACGGGTGGATCAGTGAAATCGAGGGAACAAAAAAAAAAAAAATGTGCTGCATGAGAATTCAGACATTAAAGATAAATCTCAATGTTTTCTTTTTCCCTTAACAGTGTAACAGCAAACTAGAAGAAACACAGTCTCCTTTAAATCAAATATTTTCACAACAGATGGATCTATAAATCCACCAAAGATGAAACTCAGTATGGTTAAAAAAAAAAAAAAAAAAAAAAAAAAAAAAAATCAAGACACGGTCAGGGGAAAAATGAGAATTCAGAGTATTTGTTTTTCTCCACCGCATGAATCATTCAGAAACCCTGTATTAATAGATACTCAGACTACAGCACATTAGCAGAACACTCATCAACAATCATTCATTTTGTTAGGGAAAGGCAGCTCAGTTAATTCGGCTAAGGATGAGAAAATGGACAAACAGCACCTGGATGAGCTAATTTGCTCAAATGTTGAATTAGCTGAGGTTGGGAAATATTTTCTGCTAGGTGTAGGAGTTGAGACATTTGTTAAAGGAATACTCTTTAGTAAATATTTTTTATCTGTTGCATAACCCTTAGCTTTGTCATTACGTCCAAGGAAAATGATTAATCTGTTGTTTTTATGGGGAATGAAGATGAAAAATGAACTGATACAACAGGCATCAATGGTGACCAAAGCTGAACTATAGAAAACAATATCAAAACATCCATGAAAAAACAAATCTCAACATCTCAATATGTTTCAAAACATTTTTTTTCAATCTTGAACTTCCTGCCATTTGTCAAATTTATCAAATGGCCACCTTCCAGCCATTAAAAATGTCAACAGATGTTGCCCTGCTTACATCAGAGTTTTTTGGACATGTTTCACTCCCTATTCAAAAGATCAGTGGTAGCCCAAGACGGAGAATCGGATGCAGAGATAACCCATAGACTGCAGTGTGGATGGAACAACTGAAAGATGTCAGGAGTGCTGAGTGATGGAAGAATTAAGGTGAAGGTTAAAGGTAAGGAATTTAAGACAGTGGTAAGACCACCAATGATATATGAAGCCAAGATTTGGACACTAAAGAGAAAGGAGAAGAAGAAGTGAGATTTGGCAGAAATGAGAATGTTGAGATGGATGTGCGGAGTTACAAATAATGACAGAACAAGAAATGAGACCATCACAGGTGGGAGCGAAAGTAGGCTTAAGTGGTATGGACAAGTGATGAGAAGATTGATGAATATGTGAGCAAAAGAGTGATGGTAACAGAAGTACAAGGGGAAGAGAACTCACAGAAGGCCAAAGCAGAGGTGGACTGATAAAGTAATAGAAGGGTCTGACTGAGGTGGTGGAGGTGAAAGACCGAACTGTTTGGAGAAGGTTGGTCAAACATATCAAGCCCACATAGGAGTGTACAAAAGATTAAGATAACAAAGAAAAGACCAGATTTTCAGAACTGTTATATACTGTAATAGGACATGATGACCAGGGCATTGATTAGTTTTAGATTGTTATTTTTATTTTTCAGATTTGATATGAATTGTTTGAGCTCAGAATCTACATTTTTATTCTTTACTTAATACTGTCTGTGAAGATTTTTTCTGTAATGTCAAAAGTGTGTATACTCAAAGCATATTGGTATTTATACGTAAATGATTATAAACAAAGCTTTCCATGTCTTTGTCATGTACATAGTATATGGTCCCTCATAGGGATTCAGCAGTTTATCTTTGTACCAAAAGATTGAGCACCACAGTATACATTAAAAAAAACAAACCTGGGTAATATTCTGCATTTAATTAATGACAAAAAAATTATGTTTGTTATTTCTTTAGATTTGCATTTTTCAAAATCTGATGGATTGGAACCGTATCAGGACAAGTATCCTGCCTTGCAAATATCACATCTTCATTCACGCCTTAGGACTACGTTATGTTTAAAAAATTTAGAAAGTATTTTCGCTGAACATAAACAATGCTTTAGGGGTGCTAGACTGTTTAGGGTGGAATATAATGCTTGCTATCCAAAAGGCGGCAGTAAGTCTTTATTTTAGAATTAATTATACAATAATGCATTTGATAGCTTAAAGTGCAACTTCATCCTATTGTAGAAGCTATTAATGATACTTAAGCAAATTAGATATTTGAAACATGTCGGTTCCACAGCTGGTAAAATGGTGTGGAGATCTATTAAAACTTATATATACTGATATTATGTGCCATTTAAATAATATTAGAACATGGTGATGAGAATAGGCCTTTCAGCCCTATAAGATCATCCATCCCATTTACCAAGATTCTCCAAAATAACATACAGACATGTCTGTTATGTACAATTTGAAACTTGCAGCTTCACTACCAGATGAAATAATGGAATACATAATTATTTCAGATAGTAATAATTCTTTACATTTATACAGTCCTTTTCTTACTACTCAAAGTTCTTTCTAGTGAGTGAGGAGCCACTTCAACCACCACTAATGTGTAGCATCCATCTGGATGAAGCAATGGCAGCCATTATGCTTCAGTAATACGTAATATTAATCGCATCCGCCCCTCCCTCACTCCCCATACCACTGCCATTCTTGTTCACAGTCTTGTTACTTCTTGTCTGGACTACTGCAATTCACTCCTCTTTGGTCTCTCTAATAAATCTCTCCATAAGCTTCAGCTAGTCCAGAATTCTTCTGCTCGCATCATTACTCAAACCCCATCTAGTCACCATATTACTCCGGTCTTGCAGTAGGTTCATTGGCTCCCAATTAAATTTCGAATTGATTTTAAAATTCTGCTGTTAACATTTAAAGCCATTCATAACCTTGCCCCGCCATATCTGTCCAACCTTCTTCATGTTGCCATTCCCTCCTGTAACCTTAGATCCTCTTCCTCCATCCACCTGATGGTCCCTCTCGCCCGTCTAACCACCATGGGGAGCAGAGCATTCAGCCGTTCTGCTCCCAAGCTCTGGAACTTAGAAATATCGAATCATTTTCAACCTTCAAATGTAAACTTAAAACCCATCTGTTTAAAATGGCTTTTCCTCTATGATTACAGTGGCTTTGTTTGGTTTTAATTTTTATATTTTCTGATGTTTTAAGTTTTGTTTATAATGTGTTTTTTTATTACTTTTTATTTGTTCAGTGTCCTTGAGTGCTTAGAAAGGCGCATTGTATAAATAAAATGTATTATTATTTATTACTAGCAAAATACCCGCGCTTCGCAGCGGCGAAGTACTACCTTAAAATTTTTATTAAGAAGAAAATTAAACCTTTTTAAACTGAAGGAAAATATACCAATAGTCATTTGTTAAGGATCTCTTTGTATACCACGTTGTCAGTTCGGCCCTCCGGTTGTAACATGACCAAGCTGTGCGCTGAGCTTACTGTTGAGCATGCAACGTACAGTTGACCATGTGAAAAGTAATCTTGTGTCAAATCTCACAGCTTGGATTGCTGCTGTCATAATCGGTTTGAGTTTCATGGTTTGTTTCAATTACGTTAGTATTTGCAGGACTTGTGTTGAAGTGACATTCGGCATCTGTCAAGCGTTGTAAGCATACAACCGGTTTCATTGATAACTTCACATCCAACTTTTGAGAGTTGAAACATTTATAAACATCAAAGTGTCCACTACTGAAATCGTCACCTGTGAATCTAAGATGTTTAAGAGGCATTGCGGTTGTCCAAAGGTGTAAAATATTTGGCCATTTCGGTACACCTGAAAGAAACAACCGAACAATTCAGCAGCAGCCATCAACTCACATGCAGAACCATAGGTGAAGGGCTTAAGCATTTCACTCTTCTAGTGCTCCTGTGTAGTATAATTATCTCCTGTACCGTCATCAGTCCACACCTTGAACCTGTCCCAGTCATTCAATACATAAGACACAATGTTCCTCCGGATATCAAGAGTGAGCCCGATATGGCCGTGCAATATGTAAGAAAGATAATGGAAAAGGCAGGCGCCATCTCCGGGCATGGAAATCACTCGGTAAGTGACAGTTCTTTGATCGATGGTGATCACCTCGATAGACATGTTAATGGGGGTACGGTTGAAACGATAAAGGAAATGGGTACCTGAACAATGTAAAGTAAGTCTAAAATACCTACACAATAACTATAATTGTAATAAACAAACAATAAAACAGCGGAGAAGCCGTGGATTAAATAAAAAGGCTGTAGTTATCAGCAGGGAGATGTGAATCCTGTGGCGAAGCAAGGAAGGGAATGAAGAGACCGGAGCGACGGACGGCCTTATATAGGCAGGCAGCCAACAACGTGGGAGGCGTTGGGATGGGGGACCCAACGCCACCTCACACGGTGACCGAGCTGCAGGCTATGGACGTATATATGTACGTAAGTAGGATTCAGTTAGCGTTGGGAACCTGCATACCAAATTTCTTGAAGATGGGCCCATAAGTAAGAAAGACCGTTGGAAAGTTCAATATGGCAGCCAACAGTGGCATCATACCACCGAAATAAGTATGTACATTGGTTTCGGTTAGCTCAGGGAAGCCGCCTATCAAATTTCGTGAAGATGGGGCCATAAATAAGAAAGTTCAACATGGCAGACGTTGTCAACCGTTATGACGGTTACGTGTAGAATTTCGAAATGAAACCTGCTTAACCTTTGTAAGTAAGCTGTAAGAAATGAGCCTGCCAAATTTCAGCCTTCTACCTACACGGGAAGTTGGAGAATTAGTGATGTTGGAAAGTTCAATATGGCGGCCGACAGTGGCGTCATACCACCAAAATAAGTACATACATCGGTTTCGGTTAGCTCAGGGAAGCCGCCTATCAAATTTTGGGAAGATGGGGCCATAAATAAGAAAGTTCAACATGGTGGACGTTGTCGACCGTTATGACCGTTACGTGTAGAATGTCGAAATGAAACCTGCTTAACTTTTGTAAGTAAGCTGTAAGGAATGAGCCTGCCAAATTTCAGCCTTCTACCTACACGGGAAGTTGGAGAATTAGTGATGAGTGAGTGAGTGAGTCAGGGCTTTGCCTTTTATTAGTATAGATTTAGTACGCTCACCACATATGAGCTATTAGGAGGTGAAGTGATAAAGAGATAGCCAGTTTGAGTCAGGACCTCGGCTTTATGTCTCACCCAAAGGACGGTGTCATTTTTAAAGAACAGCGTCCCCGTCCCCACACTGGGACATTGGGATCCACATTCAGACCACAGGGTAAGTGCACCTTGCTGGCCTCACCAACACCTCTTCCAGCAGCAACCCAAGCTTTTCCTAGATGGCCTCCCACCCAAGTATTGGCCATTCTTGACCATGCTTAGCTTCAGGTGGATAACCTCTTCTGAAGTGCATGTGGCATGGCTGCTGGCTAGTGTGTGCAGTCCTTGTATTTAAAGTACTTTATAAGGTTTACATGTTATCATCGTACTTCATTTTAAATTGTGCAGTTGATGAAAGTGATGAGATAAAAACTGGGTAAGATTCATTTTCATTCTAAACAACAGTTTGGAAAAATAGATGCTTAAATAATTAATGTTGTATACAAATTGGACAGAGAACCTGTCAAACTCTTTCATATCTAGGCTTCCATAATGTTTTTGTACAACATTAAACATTCATTATAAGCACAGTTAAACTTGTCAATTTAAGAGTTCCATCTCGGACCTCCAGCTTCAGAAACAGATATCAGCAGAACAATAAATAATAGTGAATATGATTGAACTACCTTGGCTACAAGTCACTAAATCTGATGTCAGCTTCAATTGTACTTTACAAGAACAAGACCAGTTGAATTCATGCAGACATTGGCAAATAAATTACTTTAGTATCGCTTCCTCACAATTAACGTTAATGCAGGAAACACAGTTCTCTGTAATCATGACAAGAGGAAATGGGAGTGTTACTAAATAAGGTAAGATTAAAAACAGATTAATTAAAGAATTTGCTCCTAAAAAAAATAACAAGATGCATACCAGAGTCTGATGACAATTTACTTAGTGCTGCCTGCAGCAGGTTTTTGATTTCTTTACTTCCAGACAGTGTTGAGTACTGAAGTGCATCATTCCCCAGTGTGTCCACCAGGCTCAGATCTGCTCCATGTTGAATGAGAATTTCAACGATGCTCAGGGAATTATTTTCACTTGCAAGCATTAGAGCGGTTCTGTTTTTGGAAAAATATATGAAAAATGGTAAACAACTTTGAAATAGGGAAGTTATAAGTCAATAATTCAGTTAATCTGTACATTGCTGAATGATTGCAAGCTCCACACATGCAGTAACTAGACGTGGATTTGAACCCAAATTGCAGAAGTAGTTTAGACAGCAGTGCTAAGCACAGCACAATCATAACCTCCAGTGTAAATGAGTTTGGTCCTTCTATGTCAGTTTTGTCAGTAAATCAATTTGGCAATGAGTCACGTTAAAAAGTACCAAGGCTGAATCAAGAATGAACTTTATATGCAAGAAAGATGCGGCACCTATAAAATTCAGATTTTTGCTTTCTTTAAAACTTCTTTCGTCAAAAAAGTCCTGGAACACAGCAATACATCATTTTTATTTGGTTTAAAAATAATTATTTGACCAGAATTTATATAAAAAATGTACAGTATACATCTAAGCAATCACAACTATTTATGAACATGTTGCCTGTAAAACACTGTTTGTCTGGAAGGCTCATTTGGCCCAGACTTTGGCCTTACAAACTGCTGTATAAGAGAATACGTCAAACACAGTTAACCTTACAGATCTTAAGGTCAACAGCTTGGCTACACAGCTTTTCTGTGGCTGTTTATTCTCATATCCAGCTGTTTCTCTCCCTGTCATATATGGTGTAAAAAAAAAAAAGCAATGTTACCTTCAAAGGTTGCTGAAATGCAAATGATTGTTCAAATTTTGATTAAAAGACTTTCAAATGATGTTTTGTCAACTCTTCAAATGTGAAACTACTGAGGGAGTGAATACATTTGATTGCCACTCGACAAATTCATTTTAAACACTTCACATATCTTATATGCTACAATAGCCGTCAACAATGCTACAATAAATCAGCCTTTTAAGCTTCAACTCTTTTCCTGGGTAAATTCTGAATTGTACAGCCACGTAGGGGTATACCAGTCAGCCCCTGTATCTCTTCCATTACATTTTGTAAATTGGCCTTTCTGGCGGAATTTGTACTTTGTTGAGGTTTTCCAGACGTCTCTGAACTCCTTTCATGAAGCTTCTGAAAACCTGGAACCAAGCCTAATAACAGGAAATTTTGAAACCTCTTCCAGAATGTCCTTAGCAATACAAATTCACCCTCAGGAGTTATCATCACTAGAGAAACTCTAAGTTGTTTGCAACTTCCTCTACTTCAGACAAGCCAGATATCCCAGAACATTCATTGAGCAGATGCTTCAGTACTGCAGCCGCTATGTTTTTTCCCTCAGAAAAGAACACCACTAACGCCACTAGGAACACCACTAAGTCTTTAAATGCCATCAACTCAAAATGGAAAATATATCTTATAAAACCATCTTCATCATGAATCTCCTGTATGGTAGTGAGACCTGAGTTACATGCAACTGTCACCTGACATGTGAAAGACATTAAAAACTTGAGTTAATGCAATTTTGGAGGGATTAGGTGGTTAGGATTGGCAAGCTTGACATAACTGAGAGGCAGTTCTCATCAAAAGTGATTGATGGATTATGATGCACACACCAACTCTAGCATTCGCATGGAAGCAAACATTACCTATTCTGAAGCTAAGACCTCTCAAAACCAGCTCTGCAAGAATGGACACTGCATCAAATTACCAATTCGTTGCTCGGCAAGTACATTTCTCACTTCCTACTAAGTAGAGTCCAGATAATCCTTATAAGCGAATGATTAACACCCTTAAGGTTTATCTAAAGAAACGCCAACAATGCCAAATAGAAAGATCTAATTAAGTAACTTAACCCAATGGTGGCGTTTAGAAATTTAAGCAGCAGATATTTGCAAGTTACTGTCCTTCCAGTGAGACATGTTAAGACAGGAGAACCTTTTATTATGGAAGATGTTACTGCTAAAAGGAACCTTTAGCCCTCACTGTTCCAAAGTTGGAGACTGAAGGAATGGACATGTAACACCACAACTAATCTTGGTAAGCATTGCCCTTAATTCATGTAACCTCCCTGAGAGGGGGACAGGTATTTTTTTTTTTAACAATGTGGATCAAGTTCTGAAAATTGTCAGCATTATTACATGTATTGTTTTTCATGACTAATGTGCCATCCAGTTAGCAGGTACAGTAAATTCTGTAAAATAACTTAATGCATACACTATAGCTTAGCAGCACGTGGAACCATAAATTTGCTGGTTCAGTTCCTAGGTCACAACTAACTGTGTCACCCTATAAAAAAATACGTACGCAGTTGTACTGTATGCTAATTTTTCTTAATGCCTTCTGAAATAATGGTTGAAGATAAACACATAATTAAAAAATATTCACAACAATACTGACACTTTGTCTTATGCTAATGATCTACATCTACGTATACTATCAATTGACAATTTAGAATTTTTCATTTAAATGAGTGTAGAAAAATCAGGATCCATATTTTACCTTCTATTTTTATCACATGCATTAATGTCCGCCCCATGATCCATCAGGAGTTTGCACACATCTGAGTGAGAATTATGGGCAGAGAGAAGCAGGGGAGTGCATCCTTCCTGGAGAAACAAAATATTTAAATAATTTTAACTATAACGAGCACAAATATTTCAGAATGTGATCTTGTGTATAACAAATTTTAAAGTCGTAAAGGAGTTTTCAGAAAAAAAATATTTATTCAATGCATTTTGTAATACAATTAAAGCTAAGGAAACAGGGTGACATCAGTACTGCTGTTTTCATAAATTATATATATTACACATTTCCATACACACACCTCTTGATCCAGTATAGTAGATTAAATTCTTCCACTGGCATGCATTTTGAGAAAACTCCTTTACCAGAGTACTAAATTTTTGTGAATACATTTAAACAAAATACAAACCGTGAATGTGAAATGAAATGGGAAATTTGATTTTGTGTCAGTCTATTTAGGGTTTTAAATGCAATTTATTCATGTACTAGCAGGAGTACCTAGCATTGCCCGGGAATCTAACACCGGTGAATTTCCCAAATGAAAGAAACAGAACAGAGAAATAGAACAAACAGTTTTCTGATTGACCTTTTATTGTAAGTTCCTCCACTCTGGATTCTGTGTGCTGTGGCGTTTCACACACCCTTGAAATAGACTTTCTTGTGGCATCTGAAGTGGACTTTCCAATTCTACGTCTTTGTTTCGGTGGCATGGGTATATTAGCGAAAAGCAGGACAATTATAATGTGTTACATGGTATCACATATGGAATAAGCACCACAGTGAGATGATTTTACATTATTTACAATACGTCGGAAAGCAAACAAATAGCACCAGTCAGTCAGAAAGAGCAATACTGAAATCGTACTGTCAGTGGGACCGATGCTGCGTTTGGGGAAAATGGTGGGAGAAGGATGCTGTCTTTTTAAGGGGAGTCTCTGTTCAAACGTGCTTGCATATAACGGACGTTGGCAAATGAAATACAGCACTATCAGTGCGTGTGGGAGTGTGACGTGCAGAAATGCGGGTGTGTCAGCTGGTCATTCACGTTTTACATCCATACGGCAGTTCCTCACCCAATCAAAACAGTCAACCTTCTGATACTTCAACACTTCCACCATCTCTTGGCAATTTAAAGAAACATGGGTAAAGAGCGACGCACAGAGACCAAAGCTGCCGCTAGATGAAGCCGCAGTGAATGTCTGTTGCAATGTGCGGCCATCTTGTTGATGATAAGTACGGGGGAATGTGCTGAACGTTGTGTCGGTGAAAAGGTTCCCTGCAGTTCACCACGAACATTTTTCTGAACCAAACATACCTCATGACCTTCTCCTGGTCACAAAGGAGCCCCATCCCCAGTTTGGTGCCGATCGGACGCCCGGTGCAGATTTGTATGGCAGACAAACAAACAAACATACATAGACTCTGCTTTATATATTAGATGAACTATGTGCAATAAGTGTATTTACAACTTTAAAAGAATTACCCAGGGTGTTGTGTGGTTAAATCTGACTGGCGTGTCAATACAAACAGGACTGGAAGACGGAAACAAACTGCATCTTGTGCCGAGTTTGTATCAATGGTGAGAGAATAAAGTTATATTTTTATCAGATCACCTAGAGCTGAATCTATTTGAGTAGCAGACATTTTTGAAGGACAAGTGGTGCGTCAGTGCCAACTACATTAATCAGTAACAGATTTGTTATTTATTTAAAAAAAAAAAAAAAAGTTTCAGCCTGTAAAGTACATGGAAATACATTATACCAGTATCTAGCCAAACCAACAAAATTAGACCCAACATTTCGCAGAATTATTTAAAAAAAAATTATTATTTTACACTTCAAGCAATTCATTTTAGTCACTATCAAATTACTCTTCTTTGAGTTACAATACTTATTTCCCCACACTTCTCTCATTCCTGTTAACATTTCCTGTACTCATCTTTTGTTACCATGTTCGGGGTCCTGGAGATGTAAGGAAACAACTTCAATGTTTTTGGTCATAAACTCTTTGACAGACAATGTGGTTTTGCATGCACCACTCCTCCTGACATTATTTTCTCTGTATGCTTTAATGCTGATCCCTCTGCAGTTCAGTGTAATGTCACTGATTAACAGTTTGATCACGGGGAAACTCATTATTAATAATTACTTTTATGTGAGAAAATATGATCATTGTTGTCCTGATGTTCAATATGATCCAACATTTTCTCGGCTTGGACATAAACAAAACAAAACAAAAAAAAAAAAAAAAAGAATTGAAGTCACAAACACAACTGAGAAACACACATCTCAATCAACTTAGTGCAATGGCACTTGGCAGACTGGTTAACAAGACTGTAGGCATGTGATACCTTGAGGCATAGTTGATAAATACACCTTACCCTAATTCGTGTGCTGTTGACCAATTCCGGGAACTTTTTGGACCACCTCATATATGACAGAGAGCCAAGGCCCTTACCCTGCTGGGACACCCTGATTATGGAATGATCGGCGAGTATTTTCAGGACAGTTTCTCCCCCGGACCAACAGAGGGAAGGCCCCTTGGTTTCCTGTTGGGGCCTGCTGGAAGAAGCTTGTTGGGCACCTGGAGTCCTTCCGGGTGCCCTATAAAAGGGGC